>JARFMH010000007.1:0-313315 GCA_029532395.1 Schizosaccharomyces lindneri | reverse complement strand
CTCAATTGGTGTTCGACCACTGGTCTCCTATGAGTGGTGATCCTGCCGATCCCACTTCCAAGCCTGGTCTCATTGTTACTGAGGCTCGTAAGCGTAAGGGTCTTAAGGAGGCTGTTCCTGAATATACTGAATATTATGATCGTCTTTAAATTATCTAGTTTTGGGCTTAACTTGAGTGAATAAATTTTGTGCATTTTAACAATGTCGAATGCAACTGTAGATTATAAGTTTCTATTTTTATGCGGCTGGATTGAATAAACATTTTTCAAATTAGCCTATATTAAACAAAGACAGATTTTTTAAAAAATAGATCTACTTAGTTTTGTAGTTTTATGGTGGTGTAAGGAATGTTATATCTGCCTATGGAGTGTGGAACACCTCAGCATGGCTGAAAGCAGTCTGTAATGAACCAACTAGCGGACTGTGTAATTAGCTGGTAATTATCCATCTAAACCATTTCTTTTTTCGTGAAACAATTTTCTTTTTTTATTTTTCAAAGAATAAATTCATTGATATTGAATTTACCTTATAATCTCGTGAAGTCTTCATATATCTTTGGAGCTGAGCAAAAATGAGTTTCCAAGCGGGCTCACGAGAAAATGAGTCGCAGGCAAATAAACCAACTCAATCGCAAACGATGAGTGTTCCTTCCAGTGATGCCGGAGGAAAAACGGACGTTTCTATCGAAAAGCAACCGTCCATTGAACCTGAACAATCCAACACGAATTCGCAAAGTGAAGGAATTAAGGAAGTTCGTGTGCAGGGTACCAATGGAGCGAACGAGTCTCTGGAAGTGCCTGACGCCATGAAAGCTCCTGTAGCTGATGACAGCGCTAAAGAAGAGCTCCCAGCCACAAAGCAAGTAAAGGATGAGAAAGCCAAAAGCAAGTATGACAGAGACTTATTGCTAGAAAAAAATGACCGCCTTGTCAGTTTCTGCAAGAAGTATATTCCTTGGTTAAAACCGGAGCAAATTGATCTTGGATTGAGATGGAAAGAAATTTTTATTCAATACTCGTCTGATTCACGCTTGGTTCTTTTAACCGGCTTTTTATCATTTTTATTCGGATATTTTCGATTTGG
Organism: Schizosaccharomyces lindneri; assembly: GCA_029532395.1. Classification (NCBI taxonomy): domain Eukaryota; kingdom Fungi; phylum Ascomycota; class Schizosaccharomycetes; order Schizosaccharomycetales; family Schizosaccharomycetaceae; genus Schizosaccharomyces; species Schizosaccharomyces lindneri. The sequence goes on along the minus strand of JARFMH010000007.1, from coordinate 312,232 downwards.
TTTTCTAAGTCTATTCGTTGTCATGGCTATTTGCATACAGTATCATAGGATTAGTACTCGTCGTGTACGTATGAGTTTTCGTGACGATTACACAAGATATCTTTCTGTCCGAAGATTGGAAAGCAACCCAGAGAGTGTAACGTGGTTAAATGCTTTCTTGCAGCAATTCTGGTACATTTTCGAACCTACTTTGAGCAGTACAGTTATTGAAATTGCCGATCAAGTCTTGTCCGAAAACATTCCTAGTTTCCTTGATTCAATGGTTTTATCGACTTTCACTCTTGGTACAAAATCTCCTCGTATAGAGTATATTCGCTCTTACCCTAAGACTGAAGAAGATATAATTATGATGGATTGGAAGGTTTCATTTACTCCCGAGGATTTAAGTGATTTAACCGGTCGTGAAATTGCTTCCCGTGTTAATCCCAAAATTGCTTTGGATATCAAAATTGGTAAAAGTGTTGCTAGTGCAAAAATGCCCGTACTCGTTGAAAATATCTCTTTTTCTGGACATCTTCGTGTAAAGGTTAAACTTATTGATGAATTTCCTCATGCTAAAACCGTGGGAATTACTTTTGTGGAAAAGCCTGCTTTTTCTTATGTACTCAAGCCTATTGGAGGTGATAAACTTGGATTCGATATCAATAATGTTCCGGGACTCACTAATTTTATCAACGATCAAGTTCACGAGAATTTGGGACCTATGATGTACAGTCCTAACGTATTTGAATTGGACATTCAATCAATGGTAGGTTCTTCTAATCTTGAGGTTGCCATTGGTGCTGTTGAGATTCATCTCAAGCGTTGTGAATCACTAAAGGGTGATGTTCTCGGTTCTATTGATCCATATGTTGTGATTAAGAATTCGTTCGGGAAGAAAATTGGTACCTCCAAGACAGTTCAGAACACTACTTCTCCAACATTCAATGAAACTTTTTATGCTATTATCAACTCGTTTGCTGAAAATCTGATTCTTGAGGTTTACGACTTCAACGATCTTCGCAAGGATAAATTAATTGGTACTGCTGTTGTTGCTCTTTCAGCTTTGGAGGCTATGCCTGCTTCTAACGATGTCAAGACTCCTGTCACTTTAAGTAATAAAGAAAAAGGAACATTAGTTTTTGATACCAAGTTCTATCCCACAATTAACGTTGAAGAAGAAGATTCTGCAAAGATTGAAGGACCCGGAATTGTACAATTCACTGCTCATCAATGTAAGGAACTAAGCAAGGATCCATCAAAACGCCATACTGCATATGCCAATTTAGTCATAAATGATAAAGTTATGCACACGACTCGTAAAATCAAGAAAAATAACAACCCTTCATGGGAAGAGTTCTGTGGTACAGTTGTTCCTAAAGGTGAAAAGGGTATGCTTGGTGTTCAGGTATTTACGGATGAACACAGTCGTCCTTTTGGTACCCTTAATATGAGTCTTCAAGAATTGGTAACTGCTACTCAGAAGGGCCTAAACTGGTTCCAGTTCCCAACTGCCGCTGGTGGACGAGTTCGCTTATCAGCTACATGGAAACCTATCGAAATGTCTGTTGGTGACCCTGGCTCCCTTGCTGTTGCTGTCCCCATTGGAGTTATGCGTATTCACATTAATTCATGTAACAGCTTGCATTCGAAACTCCCCGGTAAAAAGTGTGATGCTTACGTCCGTGCTCTTTCGTACAGCATGGAACAAGGTCGAACAGTGGTCATAAAGGATAGTTTGAATCCTTCCTGGGATGAATATGTTTATGTTCCTCTTATGACCAAACATGACACTTGTCAGCTTCAAGTTATGCAGTATGAGTCTCACGGTGATGATACTGTTATTGGTTCACTCTCTCTTCCCGTGTCCAAATTTGTTCAACAAAGTGAAAATGGTACATACCTTGAATACCATGAACCTAGTGAGCTCACCAACAATTTGATTTCGTCACGCGGTGTACAAGGCAAATCTACCATCAAATATCGATATGACTTTTTTCCTTTGGCTTCTATTCCTGGATTAACACCTAAAGGACCTTCATCAGTCAATGCATCACCCGCGGTCGATGCTGGTAAAGAAACTTCGGCTGTTTCACCTGAAACTGGAAAGGATTCTCTTGCAAAGAAACAACCTTCTTTGCCTTCTCAACTATTGTCGCCTCTTGAGATTGCCAATGAGTGTCTTAGGTATGAGTCTGGCTTCATGGCTTGGGATGTAATTTCAGGACAGCTATCAGGTAAATACAAACTGGCAATATTCCTTGATGATCTTCCTCACCACATTTATATGTCGCCTGTTCTTAAAGGTCCTAATGGCAGTAGTATCCACGAATTTGGTCGTACATTTATCAGACAACTTCAATTCTCCCAATGCTCTTTCAAACTTTTAGACGGCACAAAGATTGTTGGCTCCTATGTTTGCCCTACTAAAAAGTTGATACAGGAAGGAAGTTCCAAGCCATTCAAATTAACTTTTGACAAAGGTGGTTCCTTCTCTATTGCTTTCCGATTTACACCGGTGGTTTTGGAATTAGACGAAAAGGAGAAGTATGAAAACATGGGTAAAATGACCGTAGACGTACTTAATGCCACCGACCTTGCTAGCGTTGATTCCAATGGAAAGTCCGATCCTTTCATTATATTTGAGCTGCAAGATGAAGAAGTGTTTACTACGAAGACTGTTAAGAAAAACCTTAATCCCGTGTTTAATGAAGGATTTGAAGTTGAGCTTCCATGCAAGCAAACGAGTAAGTTTGTTGCCAGAGTTTTTGATCGTGACTTTGGAAACCAAAATGATCCTTTAGGAAACTGTGTCATTGATTTGTATAAGCTTCAGCAACATGAGTACACCAGCTTTGAGTTGCCTCTGGACAGTAACCAAGGAACCCTGAATTTGAGAATTCACCTCGAACCTCGATGGGTCTTGCGTTCAAAGCGTGCAGGCAACTCTTCTTTTGCTGAGGATATCTTGGGCCAAACAGCCCAATTAATGGCAATGCCATTGGAGGGTATATCTTCTCTTGGAGAAGCTGCTTTTGGTGGAATAAATGCTGCAGTTGATGGAGTTACATCTGTCGCTAACTTTACCAATAAAATGCGCAAAGGCTTCTCTCGTGGTCTTAAGAAAGACAAATAATTTCTTCTTCTAATTTGCAATATACTGAGATATGGTGGCTTCGCTGATATCTAACTTTTTAGTTTAATTTTCTTTTTTTTGAATTGCTACAGCAGAAAGCAACTATACATATCTAGACTAAGCTCAATATGATCATTATAAGTAATAATTTAAGTAAAACCATGAGTAAGGACACTACTTAAGTAAACACTTAAACGATATTCAACATACGAATCAAAATAGTAGATATTAGTACGGACTAAAATTTGAAGAGTGGAATGATAAGATTAGTGAACCCATGAGAAATATAAGCATACAGAAATGATGAAAAAAAAAAAGTATTGAGAAAGCAGAATGCTCTAAGCTAAAAAGATTGTATTCAGTATTTCATAGGATATATACAGAAATTGATATGTCACGTTTCGTAGCTTTTCCCAAACGAAAAAAAAAAAAAAAAGAGGAAAAAAAAAGGGTAAAAAATTGATGTCGCTCTGAGTTTTGTTTTCTAGATTATTACATAAAGGAGTTCATGAAATTTCAAAAAAAAGTTTTTTTCTATAAGACTCCCAGGTAATCTTCTTTCATGGTAGCAATCGCAAACTAAGGAGAGGTTAATATATATAGCAACAAACATAATGAGAGACGTACAATTTCAGTAGCATCTGTTCTAGTACCAACGATCTTCAATCGAACGTTAGATCCTCGTTCAATGACCTGATCTTCACCTGAATAATTTGGAGGATTGGCAGCAGGATCAAATCTCATATCTGGAGGTACAAGATGAGAGGACACAAAGACACTTAAAGGACCAATATCGGCAAAAAATCCCATTTTATTTACCGTGGTAACCACGGCATCAACCACTTCGCCTCTAAACGGTCGCCATAAAACCGCTCGATATTTTACCTCAAACTCAGCATAACCTTGACCTGGCACTACTCGTCCTTTGTCAATATTTATAGTATTGCTGTCAAGTACACATATAATATAACCGTATTGTCCAGAACACGTTCCTTCAACGTCTGCTAAGAGCTTTGCTTTTAGGTAGTCCTGCATCCGAGGGCCAAAGTAGCTGGGATGTAATGTGATAGTAAGAGAAAGCTCTTTTAGGAAAAAAGGCATATCTTCTGTTTTTTATGTATCTAATTTCAAAAGCGCAAACACTCCGAAAACACTTACTTTCTAGGTTATTACTTATTCAGTGAAATTGATCTATATTGCTTTCAATTCTGGAGGGCTACCAAAGAAATCATCAAAAGCCAGTCATAAAAGTTACTATACACGTATGAATATCACAAGTACAAGCCCTTCTGAGTGTTTCCTTGAGAACTCGAGAAGATGCTCTCGAATTGTGCTGTTGTCTGCATTACTTCCTTATGATAATGAAACAAGTAATTATATTCTCATAAGGAGTATCATTACAAAATGAATTTTTGAAACTGAAATTGAAGTAGACAGGTAAAAGAAAAGATTTATTTACTTTGTATAATCTTGTAGTAGATATTACAGTTTACTACAAAAGAAATGAAAATGAGAAGCTCTATTTTATTATTAGTACAAAAGCAAAAAATTCTTTTCATGAATATTACTAGTATATAAGTGAAAAATGCAGCAAACGAAAATTAAACAAACAAGCTTCCAACGTTATCATAAAGATGTGATATTTGTTCTCAAGCAATGAAGCATACGAGCCCGTACATTCCTCAGAACAGATTAATGTTCCTTTAATAGTCTTAAAAACATGCTCCATGGACAATCAACCACAATATTGTTTACTTGAATTGTTTAGTCTCGCAAAACGATATCCTTAGGCTTGTTGTCACGGAAGTACTTTTTCATAACTTCTTCAATGACCCAGCATGCTCCATAGTCAAATATCATTGTAAACAATAGTTGCATTTGGAAATTGAAAGGAAGTTTCACAAGTTGCAATTTGGAATTAAGCTCGGGTATAAACTCTGTAACACCAGCAATAGCAACAAATGCCGCTCCCAAAAGGCCATAGTACATGCCTTTGTTTTCACTTAATCCTTCGCGGAAAGGACGTCCTTGATAGTTAATTGCGAAGGTGGAAACTTGTTGAATCAGTTGCAAAAGATAAATTGCACTGTTCAACAACGATGGGCTGAAGCTTTCTTCTAAATCAACTTTATCCAAAGGATTCTCATAAGTATATACACACTTTGTAATATAAATCAGTGTAACAACATGGACTATAAATTGTGCCAAGACAGATCCAATAATGTAGGTGTTGAATATACGATGCTGAGGTCTTTCCTTTGAAAGAGTCTCCATAGGCTTCGCCCGCGACACACAGTAAAAACAAACAGACATCAGCATACCAGAAATAGTATATTGAGTATCACCAAATTTAATGCCATCTAAGTGCAAAACGGAAAGAGAGTAAGCAGTAATCAAGCAATTCAATGCCAAAATCTTGTGTAATTGGACAAGCGCAACCAGTGTGCAACGTCCTTGACGAACGATGTTGATGACAGAATTAGTCACTGCTAGTTTGGATGTAATTGGAGCTGCAACAGACGCATCACCTAACTTAATCTTCGGTGCATCATCTTCAGAAACTTCTGCCATTGTGTCAAACATTTTGTTTGCTAAGTTGGCACGCTTTTCAGCAGATTGTTCGCTTTCAGTCAGTCCTGTTTCGCCTTCTTTCTTAACCTTCAAGTCGTCCAAATACTTAGTTAGATTTTCCTGAGTCTTTTCACGGTGTGGATTGTTAGGACCGGGGGGAAATGCATGACACAAGGCTGGAGGAACGGGAGGAGGAGGAAGGTTGAATCGCTTAGAAAGGTTAATTTGCTTTTCATAAACCGACATCAAATTGTTCATTCGTGCCCGCTCCTGCATTTGCAACATGTCTTCTTCAGATGCATTGAGTAATGCTATACCAACGTGAGATTGCTTAAGAGCACCGACATCGTTCGTTCCGTCACCGCACATCAGAGTAACATAACCACTATCCTTCAAAGTAGCAATCATAAGCTCCTTTTGAGCGGGCGAAACACGAGCATACACCCATGCGTGTGTCAATACGGAGAGTAATACATTAGGATCTTCAATTTCGGAAAGAGCACGGCCAGTGACACATAAATCATATTTCTTATATAAAGAAGCATCTAACTTCTTCGTACAATCCATAGGCATAGTGACTGTATCATCTGTACTCTTCCATTCCATAATTCCCTTAGAAGCTTCATTCGTGTCTAACACTAAAGTAGGCTTATCGACAATACCGACTTGTTCGGCAACGTAGACTGCAGTTAAGGGGTTATCACCGGTAATCATCATGCATCTGTGAGAGGAGTTATTTAACATTTGGATAGTGGCTTTAGCATCCTCCTTCAAAGGAGAATTGAATATCAGGAAACCTGCAAATTCCAAGCCAGATTCTATTTCTTCGCGTCTCAGATCGGTAACCTTACTTTCTGATACAAAATTCTTAAAATGTTTGCAAGCAAGAGCCAAAACACGAGATCCTTTACGACCATATTCTTTGTAAATCTTTTCATAATCTCTGGGTACGTTCTTAAGCATAGTAGCAATAACCTCTGGGGCACCCTTAACAGATACAAACGTTCTTTGGTTACCGCCAGCGACACGAACATTGGACACAGAGGACTGTCGTTTCAAAGCAGACGAGAATTGGAAGTTACGAGTAATTTGAACCTTTCCTTTATGAAAAACAGAAGTTTCCGGAGGGACGATAACGTTATTTTTACTTACTGACCAGCCTAAAGCTTCAATAGTAGCTTTCTCCATTGGATCACCCACAGTCTTAGCAGGCTCTCCCTCTTGTTCAAGTAATACTAGTGTATGAGCAGTAGCGATTGCCAATTCAGTTTCGGTGGGGATATTAGTCAAAGTTTCAAGACGAGAAGGTTCTTCTTTGTTCAAACCGGAAACACCTTGAACAACCATATGTTCCTCTGTTAAAGTACCGGTCTTATCAAAACAGCAAATGTCCACATGTCCTGCTACAGGAATACGGAAAGGCTCAGTACAATAAATGTAATACTTGGATAAGGCAGCCAATGAAGCATTTACCGCTAACGAAAGCTCCATGGGAAGTTCAGAGGGGACAACAGATGTAATAATCATAATGCAGTCTAACATTAGCTTGTAGCGACTTCTCTCAGTTTGGCTACCGACATGCCATACATAAGCAGAAGCAGCAATAGCGAAGACCATCAAAAACAAGATGAAGTAAAGCTTTTCCAGGTTATTTTCGCTAACCTTTTCAGAGGAGAATACCATTGTACGAACAAGAGAACCTTGACTTGTTTCAAAACCAGTTCGAAGTACGATAGCAGGTACACCACCATCAGGAGTTTTAATTTTTGAGAAAGGAGAAGGAGTAACTTGAAGAATTCGAGTACCACCATTCAAAACAGCGTTTTTATCAATGTCGCCAAAATCTACTACTGCCTCCTCTGGGCGTAACTCAATAGATTCTTTAACCAAAGGAGTAGACTCTCCAGATAGCATGGCCTCATTAACCACACATGTTCCGGAAATCAGAAGCATGTCGCAGGGAAGCCCAAGATCTTCTTTGGTATGCACGATGGATACAATGTCGTTAGGTAAAAGATCCTCGGTTGTGGTAGTCATCCATTTTTTGTTACGATATACTTGAACATCATATGTCTGAATGCTCATAGTACGGAATTCAACTAACGTACGTTGACGCTGCCAGACGACAGAACATTCAAGGGCCACAATCATAAACATTGAGAAAAGAGAAAACTTCCAGTATTCATCCAAGCACCAGAGGACACAACAGAAAATTTGGAAAACAAAGAAAGGTGCAACTGCGTGTTCTTTAAATAAGGCAGTAAATGAAGGAATAGGAATGTCAAAGACGTTTCTACCATAGTGACACTTGTACAAGTCCTCTTGGGCTGAATTCAAACCAGAGCTATTCTTAAACTGGCTTATTGTAAGAGGAGAATCCATGGGAAAAGTTACATTAGTAAAATGTTTATTCTCTTCCTTATACAGATAGCGCTTTTTTTGGAAAACGAACGAGTATTGGACGCGTTGACCATCAGGAAGAACCGTCTTTTCAATTGGTTCTACACTGCTGTTGTCTCCAGACTTGCTAGGAATTACCATTATGTGGGTAGCATGACCTACAGAATTGCTCTTTCTGCATGTCAAAAGACAATACATACGAGTATTCCATTCACCAATTAGCCAAACCAGTACATTTAATGTTCCAGAAGCAATGTAAGTTAAATAACGAACTTCATCAGAAAATAAATGATTCTTGTAAACATATGCAATATAAGGATAAACGAATAAGGCAAACGGCCAGACGTACAAATGAAACAGTGTGGGGAGCTTTATATAAAGCTGTCCAGACTTAATGTCTGGACTACTCACCAAACCAGAATCTCCCATAAGAAATCCTTCTATAATCTATCCACTGAACCAATTCACTACTTCAGTTGGTGAATTGTTCTTAGAAGGTAGTGTTGAAATCCCAGATGAGAATAAGCCCAGATTTCTGATAGTATTATATTATACATGTTATCTAATAATAATGAGAAAATGAACATCTCTAACTAAAAATGACTGAGAATCTTTTAATTTGAGCATAATTTGTTAGTTTTCTAAGTATTATCACTATTAACTAATTAAATAAAACAGCAAGTGATTGCAATATCCTCTTCAGGCGTATGTACAATTAAAACTTCGCATTTCGATTTGGATTATTTAACGAATTGCTTGTTTCATTCTTTTATACTTCTATTTCCCTATATACATTGTTTTGTGAAAGTGTACCCTTTCATTTGATTGTACTATTCTTCGTCGCTTTACATATTTCACAATTGCTTGAAATACTATATTACGATCAATATATTCCGACAATTCTTACGATAGTCGGATAGAATGAAATTTGCATCAAATGGAACGCAAGGAAAAATTGTGTTTAAGTCCATATTAATCTCCATTTTTCTCTTACTCACCTTAGCTTTCCTGAGAAATGGCATCCGTAACAACAAATCAGAGAATCACCGTAAGGAGCCGTTAAATTTGGAAGACATTGTATTGCAAAAATTTCGTCCTACGTATAAGCAAATTGATTGGATTTACAACGAGAAGTATAGTGATACATTTCTAGTGAAAGAAGACGAATCTTTATATCTTCGTGATCCTTTTGATTTGAATGAGTTGCTATTCTCCGACACCGATTTAGTGTATAAAAATAAGCGTATCAATTATGATGGATATTCCGTTTCAGCAGATGCTCGATATGTTTTATTAGACGTAAATAGAACTCAAAGGTGGAGACACTCTTTTACCGCTTCCTACTATTTGTTCGATACAGTGGAAAAAGAAGTGAGACCGCTGATCCCACAAGAAGAAAATTTGCGTGTAAGCTTGGCCGTTTGGTCACCTACAGGACATCGATTGGTAAGAAATACTATTCTACAAATATTGGTAGCTAAACTATTTTACCTCTAGGCATTTGTTTATGAAAATAATTTACACGTTCTTACAGAAAACAGCGAAATTTTGACTCTTACGACAGATGGAAATGAGAATGTATTTTATGGATTATCTGACTGGATATATGAAGAAGAGGTCCTATCAAGCCCTTCAACGATATGGTGGTCTCCAGATGCTCGTAAGTTGGCATTTTTGAAGTTAAATGAAAGTGCTACGCCAATTTACCAGTTTCCTATATACACCAGTGAAAGTGATACTTCTAGTTTTGAATTTAATTACAACAAGGACATTAAAATCAAGTACCCAAAAGCTGGTCAACCAAATCCAACTGTTTCGTTACTGTTTTCCGATTTGGAAACTGATAAAACATATCCTCTGCATTCTTGGAATGACCATGTCTTTGAAGAGACTGTAGTACAAAATGTACTCTGGGTCAATGAATCGGCAACCCTTGTGCAGTTTACCAATCGCAATAGTACCTGTAAGAAGGCTGATCTACTACATTTGGAAACAAAAAAGATTTCATCCATTTTTAGTGAGTGTCTTACCGATGGATGGTTTGAGGTGCAACAATATGCAAAGACTCTACCTGAGAATAATAATCCAAGTTATGAGGTTTGGAGTAATGGGTTTTTTGATATAATGCCTTATCAAGATTACAATCATTTAGCTTTCGTTCCTTTCAACGGATCTTCTCCAGTCTTTCTCACCTCTGGAACTTGGGATGTTACCGAAGGGCCTTTATCCATCGATGCTTTTAGAGGGTACTTGTATTTCATTGGAACGTTGAAAGATTCATCGGAACGTCATTTATACTACGTTTCCTTGGATAATCTTGAAATACACAACGTTACTGACGATGGTGTACAAGATGGATACTACTCGACTAGTTTTTCTCCTTCAGGTAATTTTTATGTATTGAACTATCAAGGTCCAAGAATTCCTTGGCAGGAACTTCGTTCTATCCAAAAGGGCAATTTCACGGTTCGAATTGAAGATAACGAACGTTTACATAAAATTTTGGGATCGTACAATCTGCCGCAAATTAAATATGACAAACTCATTGTAAACAATACCATATTGCCTTACATGGAGCGGAAGCCGACAAATTTTAATCCTAATCGTAAATATCCTGTTTTGTTTTTTGCCTATGGTGGGCCTGGTTCTCAACAGGTTTCTAAACTTTTTCGCGTGGACTTCCAAACATATCTAGCTTCTCATCCGAATTTTGAGTATATTGTGGTCACCGTTGACGGTAGGGGAACGGGATATAATGGGAATGATTTTCGCCAATCCGTGTACCAAAACCTAGGTACATTAGAAGCAATGGACCAGGTAAATGCTGCTGAACATTGGGCACAGTATCCGTTTGTTGAACAAGATAAGGTTGCCATTTGGGGTTGGAGTTTTGGTGGCTATCTGACCTTGAAAGCACTAGAGGCTTCCAACGTCTTCTCATATGGAATGGCTGTTGCTCCTGTTACAGATTGGCATCTATACGACAGTATTTACACGGAGAGGTACATGAATCTTCCGATATTGAATGAACGTGGTTATGAGAACTCAAAAGTACATAACATTACAATGCTTAAGGAAAAAAAGCGTTTTTTGATTGCGCATGGTACAGGAGATGATAATGTACATTTCCAACATGTGATGCATCTTATGGACCAACTAAATCTTGCAAACTGCTACAACTATGATATGGCCGTTTTTCCAGATAGTGCTCATTCTATAAGCTATCATAATGCTAGCCTTGCCATATATCATCGTTTGAGTGAATGGATTTCTATCGCTTTTCAGAGCCAAAAATCGTGATGCCGTGATTCTGTAACGTCTTTAACGTCTTTGTTGATTATATCTTCATGGAGATATTAACGAATTGATGAACTTCTTGTTTAATTCCAGGTTCTAATTTATGAATTTAATAAATTTCTACTATATACGACTTTCAATTATTTGCAAATATATTTAAAGGGTCCTTTACACATGCTTATTTCTGTTTTATTTTTATTGATGAAACCGTAATGTCTTGAATTGTTTAGGGCTTCACAGATGGACTCTGATGGAAGCTTTCTTAAATAGATCTTTTTGATTCAAAAAGTATTTTTCGTGAAATTTGCGTATACTGATTTCGTTTTGGCTAGTCGAAAAGAAACTAAGACGATATAGTACATTGAATGCATGGCTAAGAAATTGGTAAAATCAAAAGAGTACTGAAGTATAATACCATAAATCGATAAGTATAATTAGTAAAGAAATGTAATGGGAAAAAAATCTTTATGTCTTGAGAATACAAATCTCCAACGCTTGAATATGAAGACCTCTAGATGGTTTTATCTATTGTAATTGCAAGACTTGTTATAAAGTCACACTTGATGAATATATTTTCATACAGTATTGTGATTGCAATTTCTATAGGTTTATTCGTCTTGCTAACGTATATGTACAACTAGCAACAAATTTTGTATGGTTTACTATTTAGAAAAGGGTTTAAAGTGAATAAACTGGAAAATTTTGTACAAAAGGTAATTATAAACTAAAAGAAAAAGGGATTATGGAAAGAGCAGCTGGGTTGATATCAAAGGACACAGTTCGATGGGTGAGCTTGATCGCTCACGAAAAGCTTAAATGTTTGGACGTGCGACCACGGAAAGAATTTCAAAAGCGACATCTTTATGGATCTGTAAATATTCCTTGTACTACCATTGCAGGACGCTGGTTTCAATTACCGGCGAAACAGGAAAGATTCGTGGTCTTAGAACAGGACGGTAGTTACATTGACGAAAAAGAAGAGGGTTCTTGTTCTGAACAATTACAACAGAAAGGTTGGAAAGTTGAAGGATCTATACGTGCTAGTACTGAACTCTGGCAATGGATCGAGCAAAACGGCATGATTGAGCAAGGAGAAAGCAAAAGATTGCTATTCGATCCCAGCCCTCATCTTAAAGAGAATATATCAATGATTGAGGATAACTTAAAAAAGTCTGAAGCACGCGTGCTAGACGTTGGATGCGGTTCCGGTAGAGACTTGGCTTGGTTATGCTCAAGGGAAAGCAAAATACGATACAAGGTAACGGCTGTAGATGCGGAAAAACGAGCAATCTATAGATTTTCGAGTCTATTTGAAACACTTGGATTGGAAGACCATATTGAACATAGAAAAATCGCCAAGATGGATTCAGTAGGCAAATGGAAATGTTATAATATAGAAGGAAAGAGAGATCTTAATATCCCAGAACTTTCAACTTTAGATCTTATGAAATTATTTGAGACTTCGTCGACTACAAAGTCTGGAAAGCAAGATGAAAAATATGACTTGGTTGTCCAAATCCGATTCTTGCACAGATTGCTCTTAACCCAAACAGATCAGTTGCTTTCTGATAATGGCTTTTTATTTTTGTGTACCTTTATAAATGATGGTATTCATGACTATGAGTATCCCAAAGGCCAAGAACACCGACTCAATCTGGGGGAAGCCGCACAACTCATACGCTCTTCGTCTCCTTCCATGAAAATTTTAAAAGAAGATATTGGTTTTATAGAAGATGGCCGGCCGGTTCAAGTTTTGCTTGCTCAAAAGCAAGTAAGTGTTGCTTAAAATTACACCTAGCCAGAAAGTGTTCACTGCAGAAAAATATAATCGGTCATCGGTCTTTTACAGGAGTCATATTAATTATTTATATGATGCTAATACCATTACTGAAAGTTGCTTTTTGGCGTCCATAGTGCCCTCTGGTCGTAGTGTTTTTCGACCAAATTACTTCTTAATGCACCTGAATAAGAAAGAAAACAAGTCTGATCTATAAAAGACAATTATAAGTTATTTTCATAGTAAATACACACTCAATTCATTAACAGTTACGCTATTTACAAGCACTTGACTGCTAGAATATGCCCGAAAGTGATCATCAGCTTTTGCAAAGACAATGCTTTGCAATAAAAGTTTTTTTATTTTCCTTAGATTTGGAGAACTAGCTTAGGAATTTTTATATATGGCAAAATACTGTCTACGTTATCGCTACTATCTATTAAAATATATTTATTCATATTCGTCTTAATAAACCTACCTTTGTTGTCTACATACCCTTAGCAATAAACCACTGGTTTTATCCCACCGATCATTTGGTTATTCTCTCATAACGTTCATTATGCCATCCTCATCTACAAAGCCTTCCGTTCTTTTAATCGGTTCTTTACGACACGCGCCTGATGAGTGGAAAGCTCTTGGCGAACATGCAAACTTGAAGGTATGTAGTCGATTTTAGCTAGCTTACGGTCTCATAGAAAGGGAATAAAAGCTATATATAGTCATTATTACCAATACTTGCTAACATTGTGCTTAGGTATTCTGTGATGAAAGTCGTGAAGAGTTTTTTAAGAAATGCAAAACTGAGTTTCAAGACGTTAAGGGAATCATTCGTACTTTTGAAACTAAGTTTTTCATGGGTATATTCGACGAAGAAGTCATTGAGCACCTTCCTTCTTCTGTAAAATTCATCTGCCACGTCGGTGCTGGTTACGAAACTGTGGACGTTGATGCTTGTACGAAACGCGGAATCCGAGTCGCAAACTGTCCTGTCGCTGTAGACGATGCAACGGCCGATACAGGTATTTTTTTGATGCTTGGCGCATTCCGTCGCTTCAATCAAGGACTCTTCAGTTTACGAGAAAAGCGCTGGAGAAACGACTGTCGTCTACCTTCTCACGATCCTGAAGGAAAGACTCTTGGTATCCTCGGCATGGGAGGCATTGGCAGAACAGTAGCAAAGCGTGCTCGTGCATTCGACATGAATATCATCTATCACAACCGTCATCAACTCGATGAAAAAGATGCTGGCGGTGCGAGATATGTCCAATTTGATGAGCTTTTGGCCCAGTCGGACGTCTTGTATTTGAGCTTGCCCTTGAACAAGCACACACACCATGTCATCGGCAGAGAAGAGTTCAAAAAGATGAAGCGCGGTATTATCATTGTCAATACTGCCCGTGGTCCCGTAATGGATGAGGAAGCTCTTGTTGAGGGCTTGAAAGAAGGTATTGTGTATTCTGCCGGACTTGATGTATATGAGCATGAACCTCAAGTTCATCCTGGTCTTATGGAAAACCCCAACGTGATACTTCTTCCTCACTTGGGTACCAATTCTTTGGAAACTCAGCATAAGATGGAAACTTTTAGCCTCGAAAACTTGAAGAGTGGTGTCTTAAACGACAAGTAAGTATCGAAATCTCTTTCTTTCTTTTTACTAACAAAAATAAAGGCTTATAAGTCCTGTTCCTGAACAAAGAAATATGTAACCGTAAGAATTATGAATAATTCCACAACGAACTTACTTTGTTTTCGGGTCTTCTGTTTTTTGCAGCTTTTCTTGCTTACATATATTTACTACCCATTTAATTTTACCCTAGACATGACTTTTACAGTAATGAATTCTGTCTGATCTCATAGACTATTGATGTTATTTCATTTAAAAACTAATCCAACCATCATCCGTCATGTTTACCAGACCCAAAAAATCCTTCTCGAGAGCAAGAAATATTCTATAAAGGAGTTGTTTTCATGGAGGAACTCATATGAGTATGCAACACACAAAAATGCAAATAAATATGAGAGTAGCGTAGACAATTTTACAAAAAGTTCAAGTTTTCTTTTTCTTGTTTTTGTTTTTCTTCTTCTTGGGTTTTGGAGTAGCTTCGCTCTTTTCAGTATCTAAAGATATAATATCGCGATCCATATCCGTCGCCGTTCTCTTCTTTTGGCCATTGTTCTTAGATTTGGCTTGATTATTTCCTTTTCCTCGAACCATATTGGAAAGTCTTTCTTGATTACGTCTTTCACGCTCAGTGGTTTCTAAGCCCTCCATTTTGTAAGGAGCATCAGACTCTTCTTCTTCATTGGCTTCATTTTCGACAGACTCCTTTTGATTTCCTTCCAATTCTTTATTGAATAATCCAAAGCTAGCTCTCCCAGCAACGGCAGGAGAGTCTGTCTCTTGGGTGTCACCATTATCCTCGGGTTTTGATATTAAGCTTCCATAACTAGACTCATACTCGATTTTACAAGTATTTTTGTTGGAAGGAGCATCAGGAGTTTTCTTTAATGACCAATGTTCATCCGTCACGATCGGCTTAGACAATTGCTCTTCTGTTTGTCTTGGATCTATCCCCCTAGCTTTTTGCATAAACTGTCAATACATATGGTTAATCACTTCTCTTTCCTTTTCAAGATAATCGTACCTTCATGGACATTAATTTGGACGACATTTTGATAAATGTTTTTGGGAAAATCCCAGTGAAATCGTACAGTTCCACCTGTTTTGATTTCTTCACATTTGTTCATGGTCAATCCTGGTTTAGGACAGGAATAATGAAGTAGAACGAATTCTAGCGAAATAGTGAAAACCAAAACAATTAAGAATTAAGCTATAGAAAAAAAAACAAGAAAAATGTAAACATTTCATAGGCTTGTTCTACTTGGATCTAGCTATTGATTGAGGGATCCTTTAATTCATAAAGAGGGCTTCATCAATATCATCGAAAGGTGCAATAGGTGCAGCAGCTTTGCTGAAAGGCAAGCTTTCCTTAAAGATATTTCCATTTTTAATAGTTTCAGCTCCAGGGATTTCGTACTCTTGATCCTCACAACGTTGCGATACAACGTGCACGGAGAGCTTGCTCGTCAGTTTACCATCATAATGGATATGATTGACGAAGAAGTCGTACAGTTCTTCCTTGGTAATTGATGATACAAGTTCAGCTTGTTTTTCCAATCGAGTATAGTCATAAAAACCATCAGAAGTACGAAGCCAATACATGGAACTTTCCTCCCTTAAGTTTGTATACTTCTCTAGCATGAAGTTGATCAAGCTTGTTTTGTGGTCATTAAAATCTTTTTCAGAAATCTGTGCAAATGATTCTTTCAAATGATCTAACAAAGCGCGAATTCGTGTTTCCAAGTAAGAACTGCTTCGCTCACTTTGAACAAACACAGTCAAATAAACATAAGGAGTAGATTGACGAAGAAGCGTAAATACAATATAACCAAGCTGTTCTTTAGTTCTAAGAATGGAGAAAGATGGTTCCTTCATGAGTTGACGTGCCAGGCGAGTCAACGCTCCAGATTTCTGATCATCCATAGGAGCAATTTGCAATGCGTACATAATAGCTGAGTTTTTGTCTTGCTCGTTAGGAACAACTGTTTTATAAATATAATTGCTTCCTTCGGGAAGGATAACTGCTCTTTTACGAGTAAGCTGCGATGCGAATACAGGCTTGGGATTAAGAATATTCTGAGCAGTTTCTATAAGTGCTTTAGCATCATCCTTGATATAATTTCCATGAATCAAAGATTCTATAAAAATTTGATTGGTGAATTCACTAATAAATTGGTAAGTATCATCAATAGTGACTTCCTTAATGGCTTCCCGGAGTTCAGAATTCATCCATATTGGGTACTCAGTTAGCCAGGTTAGAACGCTGCTAGATCTAGGATATGCCTCCAAAGCATCATAATCTTTCAATTCTTGTTCATATCGATTCTTTATTATATCAAATCTTTGAGCATGTATTTTCAAATCGCGCATAACGGTAATTACTTTTTCCAATAAAACATGAAGTTTGTCAGTAAAACCGCTAAGGTATAATGAAACACCACGACTTGATGGCAACAAAACGAAAGAAAGTCCAGCTAGTGTAGCAGGATATGAATATTCGTTTAGAGCATCTTCAACAAGTCGGACGTAAAGAGTAGTTATAACGCTAACTGTTGGCGACTTTCTAGCAACAGGAGAAGCAAACTGAATAAAGACATTCGCCTTTGGTACCCAAAATGTGTCATCTTTTTTATGCCATAAGCGAACATATTCGTCGTTTCGAATCAAGCTAGGAGACTTGGCTTTTTCTTTTACAGGTTCTCTCTCCACTTCTAGTGACCAAGGAATAAACTCATTTGGAGCAGGAAGGTGAAGCTCTCTAGGTGGCTTGCAAGTGCGAAGCGATTCTAAGAAGGAGGAATCTAGAGGTTCCACCAAGTATTCCAAGCCATAAAATTCCTCTTTTTGATTGAATTCCTTTTCAAGAGAGTGAGAGGATAAGATGACGATAAAATTGTCAGGTCGGAAACAATCAATGACAGCTTGAATAGCATCCATGTCAAAATTGGTAAGAACTGAAGCGGAATACAGGATTTTGTCTCGAGGATAATTATGCTGCATTTTGCTAGCAACTGAGTGAGCATATTGCGAAGCATATGTTTTCTGACGAGTTCTAAATTGAGCTTCTGACATAATCCGAGTCTCCTCAAATAGAAATTTATGAGCTGCTTTGTGGTGCAAAAGTTGAACGTATTCAAATAAAATGCGAATTACTCGCTCGTAATCGGCAAGTCCCTCTTCTGTAAGGGAAACGGAAACAACAACGATATCGGCATCTTCTGTAATGGTTATAGATCCAGCAACCAAGGAAGTAGCTAGACCCAATTCTTTAAGGTATGCCAAATATGAACCTTCACCTTCGTGTCCCAGTAGGTGACAAACATAGTCTGCCGGACGGCATTCATATTGAGAATATTGACCAGGAATAGGGAAAAGCATATCAACTCGGCGAAGATTCTTTACGGGCTTGATATAGCAAATTTTACGAAGTTGCTCCTCTTGGTAGGGGCTTCCAGGATGTCTTGGTCTTGGAACAGATTTATTTTTTATGGGTGAAAAGAATTCAGTAGCCCATTCCTGAAGAGTGTCTAATGGCTCACGACCGATGATAACTAGTTTCATCAAATTTGCTGAATAATATTTATCATAGAACTTTAATAACTCCTCACGAACATCCAGACCCATGTCTTTAGGAACATCGCCAAGTGTTTTGACATTTCCCGTGTTGAATTTATTAAAAACGTGGTCTGGCTGACTTAGGACACCGTATAAACGCCAAAAGCGCCAATCATCCGATTGAAGGTTCTTGGAGTGTTCAGAGTCCACTGCAAGAATTTCACGATCTTTGCATTCTTCCAAAAATAGAGGATCGATAAAGAATTGAGAAAAACGGTCCAAAGCTCCATATAAAGCGTCATGGGATACTTCAAAATAATAGTTGGTGTCATTTGACGCAGTGTAAGCGTTTGACATACCATTATTGGTTTCCAAGTATTTTCTATATTCGTTTTCGTCTGGATACTTTTTTGTTCCCATAAATAATAGATGCTCGCAGAAATGAGCCAGTCCTAGAAGTTCATTAGGATTACTTTGGCTTCCTATGTGAACATCAAGGGCTGCGCTCGAGTTGTCTGTTTCAGGATCCCTAATCAATAATACTTCTAATTCATTTTCTAACTGTATGAGTCGATATTCCCTGTCATCAAGACTTGGTACGATTTGTTTATCTGCGACTACTTTTACCTGAGAAGTTGCAGTCATGTTCCACCACGTTATGAAATGATTTCTTTAATCAAAAAGGAAAACCAGAATAAGTATTTATCCTAAAAGACTCAAATTTGGTACTTTGAAAAACAATTGCTATTCCTACGTCTGAAATACGTATTTTATTTAATTTATAGGGAGGTTGAAGGACAGTTGTAATCCCTTATAAAGTACACCTTCCAGTGCTGTAGTAAACAAATTGTAATGAAAAAAATGGTTCCTAAATAATGGATAGATTTTCTCTATACTTTTGAATTAATCTAGTCGTAGTTCAAATGTTTTTTAAATAGAGGAGTAAAATGGTTTATCGTGCAATTCTCCAATATACAATATCACCTGGTTGAACCACATAATCTTTTCCTTTGACAACAGTCTTTCCTGCTGCTTTACAGGCTTCTACTGTACCACACTTTTGAAAATCCTCAAAATTGGTAATTTCGCCTGCAACAAACTTCTTCTTGAAATCTGTGTGGATGGCTCCAGCAGCGTCAGGAGCCTTTGTTTCCACCGGAATTGTCCAAGCCTGGACGATGTTGTTTCCCGCTGTGAAGTAATGCATGAGAGAAAGAGCAGAGTATCCAGACTGAATGATTAGAGGCAACTGACTGGAAACCTGTAAATTAGAGCATTCCTCTTCCAATTCCTCGGGTGAAAGCAAGAAAAGCTGTTCTTCGAAAATGACAGATAGAGGAATAATGGTATCTCCAGGACTATGTTTTTCAACCCAAGCTTCAATTCTTCGTAGGGGTCCCTTATTTTTTTGCAAAAAGTCATCTTCATCCATATTAACAAGGTATACTACGGGTTTGGCAGTAAGCAAATTAAAAGAATTGAGAAAAGGTACTTCTTCGTCAGACCAAGAGCGTTTGGAAACGGGACAACCATCATCTAATACACATTGCAATACGTTTTTTGCAACTTCCTTCGCTTTAGCAGGTACTTTAGAGGACCGGCTTTCTTTTTTAAGGAATGATTCTACGAATTCTGCATCCTTCAATAGAAGTTCCTCTTGAATAATTTGTAAATCCCGAAGAGGGTCCACGGTCTCTTCAACATGAGTGACATCTGGTTCGGGAAAAGCTCTGACGAGTTGAAATATGGCATCCACGGTTCGAATGTTGGATAGAAATGCGTTTCCCAATCCTTGACCTTTGCTTGCATTCCGTACAAGACCTGCTGTATCATAAACTGTCAACTGCGCTGGAATTCGTTTTTCTGGATTCATTCTTTCGCAGAGCAACTCGTACCTAGGATCAGGAACTGGCACTTTTGCTGAAACAGGGTCAATAGTTGCGAAGGGATCTGCAAAGAAAGTTAGTAAAATTCCTGATTTAAATTATGAAATAAACTATTTTTACTCACAATTCGCCGGTTTGCCAAGATTCGTCTTGGTTAGCATCTGACTAGAATACTCGCATTAGTGGAATAGATCTTTATTTTAATAAAACCATCAAATGAAATTGATATAAACATAATGGAAGCAATTGCTTTTTTATTTCTCTAATCACTTACAAAAGTGTTGACTTTCCTATGTTGGGCATCCCAACAATACCTATTTTTAAATGATTTCCAGGACGTCCCAAACGATTTCTGGATACATCTTGATTTGCAAAAAATATCCGACAGCTTGAAAATGACCGACAGAGTTTTGGTCGTACTGATGCACACCTATTCTGTAACACTATCCTTGTACCAAAGTAATTCATTCTAGAAAGCAAATCCCAGGGCCAAAGGTTGTTTTCTTTTCTGTTTCAAAATTAAGGTAAATTGAATAATTATTTACCACCAAAAGGAAGTGTTTTTACCGACTTCATTCAATTTGGTTAAGATGGAGATTCAAATCGGGGATAGACGACAAAACCTTTACCGATATGGAGGATTCATAAACATCTACGATTACAATGTGAACCAATTTGAAAGTGCAGACTCTATTGCTGAAATATATATTCAAGATGGCCAGGTATTCTTTCGCAACATTCAGTCTAAGGCAACCTTTCAAACACTACGGTTACTTCCTTCGCCTAGTGAAAAAAAGCTTTTTTACTATATTCCCTTATATGAAGTATGAACAGTCTTGCTAAATCTATAAAAATGCGGTTGGAACCAATGAATGCTAACTAATAGACACTGTATATTAATGATATAAAGACTACCATTTCACCTACAAATTCATCTACATCTTCTGATGGTTTGTTTAATGCTTCTAAAACAGGGACTACGACTGTACGTTTGCTAGTGACAATACGTGCTAATGCTAATCTCCATGATTTAGATTCCAAATACGCCGCAAAAGCCTTCTCAGCCTGATTTAACTTCTCTGACTGAACCTCGGGTAAACAAGCCCTTTATCTTCGAAACCAAGTCTGAAAGTAAACTTCACCCGGTATGGGGAAAACAAAAATCGACTCCTTCAGGTCAGCTCTCGCGGATTGCTCCAGAAACGACGACGCTTGATTTGGAAAGAGTACTTTTTGGCCAAAATATTCCAGAATCTCAATCAAACGAAAAAGACTCCAAGGAAAGTCCTGTAAGTGAAACATCGATGCCCGCGAATGTTGAGGAAGAGACACGTTCCAAGCAAAATCAAGCCACGAACCAAGAAGAAATTGGTGAATTTGATGAGAAAAAAATATATCCCGCGGAATCCAACCATTCTTTCGAACAAGCTGCTGCTGCTCCGGAATCAGACACAACGAACGAAGAAGAAAATAATATACCCTCTACACCTGCTGATATGAATATATCTGAAAATATAAAATCACCAGAGAAAGTAGATCAGCAACCTTCTGTTGAAAGGATACCATCACCGGAAGAGCAAGGAGGAGTCCTTCATGATCATCAACAACAGATAGACATCGGTGCATCGGTATCAGAAACTAATTCGAACAAAGAAGAAACAAAAAATATGGAAAATTATCCAGAATATGTTGCTGGCGATGAATCGAATATAAGCCCAGAGAGAACAAAGGACATTGTGGAAAACCAAGAGGAAGTACACACAAGTCGGCAAATTCTACAAGATACTGAAGAAAACGAAAAGAAAGATATAGAAGCTCAAGAGCAAGAAAGAGAGGAAGAAGAGATCCCTCTAACGAACTACACATTTCCATCGTCCGCTGGATCTACTGAAGAACAAAAGGGTTCTTCACAGTTGCAGTCGGAAGGGATCAATATTGTAACCTCTAGCTTTAATTTAACGAAACCCATGCAAGCGTTTGCAAGAAGAAAAGCTATCAAAGTTCAAGATTCTGTTACGGACGCAACTAACTGTATTATTCTTGGGTCTCCTCCTCTTCGCAGAACGCATAAGTTTTTGTTGGCAACCTCTCTTGGAAAACCAGCAATCTCTTCAAAGTATATACTTGACTCGATGAAAGAAGGCATGCTGCTCAATTATGACGATTATATATACGAAGATCGACAGGCAGAAGAAAAATGGAATTTTTCGTTGAAAAACGTGCATAGAAGGCATTGTTTAGAGGGATTGAAATTTTATATTACCTCGGCAATGCGGAGTTCCATGGTAGGAGATTCTCTTCAAGGATTATACTCTATTATTGAAACATCGGGTGCGAATGTAAGTGGTTTTTGAAATAATTTCTTTCAAAAATTAATAATAAATCTAACATTATTTATTTTAGGTTGTTGAAGACATACAAGAAGCTAAGAATCCACCGGTGGTGATTTTGGGATTACCAGCAAACGATACTGAGGGTTACAACATGTTTTCTACGGGTCTACGCGTATATAAAATGGAAATAATAGCACTCTCGATTCTTCGTGATAGAATTGATTTTGATGAGTTTGCTATTGATTATTCTCAAAACAACGTATCCTCTACTGGTCCTTCCGGGCGAAGCAGGAAACGCAGTTCTCGAACTTCTTTTAGCAAGTCTAGAGCAAAAGAACAAAAGACTTAACAGTTATTTTATAGTATAAGAGGACTGTAATAAAACTTTTGGATATATGGTAAGTCCATGGCAAGAAAAAACTAGATTACGGTGTTGAAATCTTTTGAGAATGAATTTTTGTTTGTACAGTAAAATTCCCAATATATTTATAAATCTTCTAAATAGAAACTCAAGTCTATTCTGTATTATTGTTGTTTTCGTTTGCAAGCATTACGGATTCTTTTTCAACGGAAACATTATTCAAGACACAAAATAATGATGGATTCTCAGGAAATAGAAAAATAATAGTTGAAAAGAAAAAAGAAAAAAGAAACTATATCAAAGGCAAATGGCTCTAACCCTTGATGCCCTTTTTTTTTTTTTTTTTTTTTTTTGCCTTTTGTCGCTCTTTGTTTATTTACTTGTTAGCACCACGTACATAAGGAATGACGTAACCTATCAGTATTTTCCCACCCTCAGAGTTACTTATAAGAAGCTACGAGCCTAGTTTAATCCTCATCATAATAACGCGATATTATATTTTCGTAAAGCGATACTTCATTATTACTTGTTTGCAGTAAACTGACGTTTGGTTGTCATTTATTTACTTGGGGTAGTAAACATAATATCCTAAGCATTTTTTTACTGTGGATTGATTTTTTATACCGTTTCAATTAACATTGGAAAATAAAAAGTTTTTTAAAAAATTTATTCAGCTTCCTTTCTTTCCTTTTCTTTATCCGCCAAAGATGAACTCTACAAAGCATTTCCCTGCTGCCATGGAGGATCGGTCAAGCAATCCAGGATCTATCGAAGCTTCAGATGAGTATGCTTACTGTATTTGGATTGTTCCTGCTTATAGTTCCGAAGTTGAGTTGAGATATCGTAGGTTTACCAAATGGGCCTTAGCTCATGAGGAAGATTTCCAAAATATGCGACTTCCTACTGCTCCTCATGTGACGCTTGCAAAAGGAATTCATTTAAAAGAAGGAGAGTCTTTTGGTAATGTTTTAAAGCATATTGCTTCGAAGAAGGTTTCTCCCATGGACATAAAATTCGGAAAAGTGGCTCTTGGCAATACGTACTTTGATCGTGTCTGTTTTCAGGTATTACGCACACCTGCTCTAAACGAACTTCAGCAGGCCGCTTATGAGCTTGTAGACGAAAATTTTTCTGGTGAAACCAGAGAACCCTACATGCCGCTAATCTACGCGGATGCTGTTGAAGGTTATTGGGGTACTTCTGACCCTCTTCGGTCATTATCCAGTATTAGTAACGTCAATTGGGAAAACCCTTCTTTCCTTGAGCTAGTGCAAGTGAACTTGAACACTCACCAAGGAGTTATCTGTGACAGAGTCGAAGTGTCTTGAGTCTTGTTTATTTTTCTGTTGGCCTTGTAGAGAGTGTACTTTCTTTTTCGTTTCTATTATTTTGTCAAAAAGACTACAATACCCTCAAACGAGGGTTTTCACTGCTTGCATACGGTTTTGTTATTCTTACAAAGTTTGAAACAATCGACTTTAGGATAGTAGCAGTAAAGTAAAAAAAAAAGTTTTATTATTTTTTGTGTATTTTCTTTTTCTGTCTGTCTGTCTGTCTGTCTATCTCTCTCCTTTTTTATTTTTGTTGATACTAAAACTAATATCTACTAAACAACCTGCTAATGTTTTTGTTTTTTTTTCCTTTTTTTTTTTTTTTTTTTAGATTTTGGATATAGTTGGCCAATCTAATCTTTTTGCTTCCTAACAAGACCTAACTGCATGTTCATTTTCATTTACATATACTTAATTCTGTCAACGTATCTATATTTAAGCTTCTTTTATTCTTCTACTTCTCAAGAAACACCTAGTCCTTTCTTTTTGAAAACTCATTCGTTAAATATCAATAAATATTCAGTGTTTTCATATCGATGGAAACAGAAACGGATGCATCATAAGGAAAAATTAAAGAAAAGGGTAACGAAACAATCACGAAAAGACTTTTTCAAATGCCTGCAAAAACCCAAAAACACCTGAACTTTCTGAATCAGCATAAGTACCATAATCATGATCACCAACGTATACGGTATGGGTAAACGGAGGTTTAGGTCCCATGTGTTTGAATCCAGCAATCCAACGGAACACAGAATCATCATCTGTCTCGTTGCTAGCGGAAAAAATGAAATCAAAGTCTGCACCATAAGATTTGTAAATGTCTTCTACAGCAAGACGCTTGGAAACTTTGCTGGAACGGCAAATAACGGTATCATTTTGAATTGTAGCACGGCAAGGAATATCGAAATTATTGACAGATTCACAACATTCCTTGGCTGCCCAAGAAGCAAACTCAGAATCTTCGGCTTCTCTTAGATGCAAAGCGACACTTGCATCTTTTTCTTCCACGTAACTGCCAGCTGCACGCTCGGCATAATAACTAAAGATCTCGGTGACCGTCTTTATCCAACTGAGATCAACGTCCTTGATTTCACTCTTCCACAAGGCGGCAATTTGTTGCTCAGATGGAGGTAAGGCATCCGCTGTAGGAGGGGCACGTGTAAAGCAACCATTTTCAGCAACAAGACCCAATCTGGGAACACGCTGGAAAAGTTGATCCAATTCTTGTCGACCAAGAGCACTAATAATATAAACGGTATTCTTAGGATCGGCGGTTAAATTCGTCAACAGATTGATTGTTCTCTGTAAGCCACTGGTTACACTTTGATTTTGGGAACCCCAAGATGTAATAGTACCCTCGAAGTAAAGGAAGAGAAGACGCTTCTTAGCATTATGATATGGATTAAGAATAAGATCTGCGTTAAAAGTAAGCTTGCTTTTGTCGTTCGCTTGCTGTTCCTTCCAAGATTCTTTGATGAGGGTACCAAAAGTAATGGCCCAAGAAGTAGCATCGTGACGAAGAATGAGGTTACACATGACTTTGCTTCTCTCTTCGCATTCACTGGGGGACATAGACAATGCCTTATAAAAGGCATCGGCGGTGTTGGAGTAATCCCAAGGATTCACGACAATGGCGTTGTGACCCAGAATGGAAGAGCTACCAACAAATTCACTCAAAATCAAAGGCCTGTGACGTTCGCGTTGAGCGTAGATGAATTGGTGGCTCGTCAGACTAATGCCTTCACGCAGAGAATTGTCGATGAGAGCATCAGAGATGGTCATGAGAGCCAAAAATTGATGGATACTGATTTTCTGTCTCAACAAGATAACAGGGACATGGCGGGAGGCGATATTTGAGTAGGAAGAATTGATTCGGGTTACGATATCGGAGATTAGGGGCAAGTGGAGATTATCTTGAAGAGATTCAGGAGCGATTTGAAGAAGAATGGTGTTTTCTCTATATTGCGGGTATCTATGCAAGAAAATTTCAAAAGAAAGTAGCTTGGAACGAAGACCGCAGATGGGATCTAATTTATCATGGGATAGGATGATATGTTTTCCCTTGAAACGATCACGCAAAACACGAATCCAGTGTTGAACTTGGGTACTTTGAAGTTGTTTGTCTAGAGCGGCGGGATCGATGGAAATAGGAAGGGCAACGATTTCAATCTTTCTACCATCCAAAGAAACGGTTCCATCTTTGCGAATATCGATGTTGATAAGACGGGAACAAGTTTGAAGGAAATGATAGGCAAACTCAGGAATTTGGAAGCCCAGGATATTTGCACCAAGCATGCCGCGAAGGATTTCTTGGCGGGTAGCAAGACAACGGCTGACCTCGGAAGAGGGAAAAGGGATATGTAAGAAGAAACCGATGTTTGCAGCAGGTATCTTTTCGCGAACCATTTGAGGAACGAGGAGAAGATGATAATCATTGATCCAAACCATGTCACCTTCACGATAGTTTGTAAGGATTGTTTCGGCGAATTTTTGATTGACCTTGACATAATTGGCCCAAGAATGATCTTCGTAGGCCTTGGATTTAGGGTTGTCTGGAATTTGATAGTGGAAAGTGGGCCAAAGAATGTTTTTGCAATAGTGGTTGTAATGGCCGACAAAGTCTGTATCGGTGGGGTAAACGACGATGGATTTGTGGGAGGTTAAATAATTGTCGGAGATTTTTTGTTTGACCATGTCGGGTAGAGAATCGGTGGGAACACCAGAAGTACCAATGAAGATGTGTTCGTCGAATTTCCCAGTGCGGTCGGCAGCATGGACGGCGTTGTAGAAGCTAGCGTTACCATAGGAATTGGGAAGGATGCGGTAACTGATTTTTTTCCAAGCTTCGGCATCAAAGGTCATACGGCGACCTGGATTTAGACCACCGCCATGGCCGGTGGAGAAGGAAAGCGAGCGGGAGGCACGACGAGCAAAAGATTGCATATCGCGGTCATTGGAACTATGGCGTTTGTAGGAGGCTAAAACATTTGAGGGTGGAGGAGATTGATGACGAGAAGGAGGTAGAGAAAGACCTTCTTCGTCATTGAAAGCGAGATGGCGACGACCTCTTTTCTTTAGTAGCTTTTGAAGGTTACTGAGAGAATCGTCTAATTTGGGGCTACCGGTTCCAGAATGGACGGAGGGAGTACCGGCCTGGCTGCGAATGCCGGGCATGGAAGCGGTGGAAGCATGAAGGGAAGAAGGTCTGGAAGAAGATTCGACTTCTTCGGGAAGGTCCGAAAGGACGGTAGCGCTTTGATTGTCATCATCATCATCATTATCAGAGGAAGAGGTAGAAGTAGAAGCGGAAGGAGTGGAATCTGAGCGATAAGGGGGATAATGGCGGTCATCATTAGAATTGAGATCGTCTTGGTCAAGCTCGTCGTCATCTTCTTCGGAGAGGATGGCATTTTCATCTAAGGGAGCATCCAAAGGAGCATCCTCGATCCAATCCTTTGACTCTTCGCGTTGAAGGAAGCGCGAACCGATTGCATCTCTGGGCACGGTATCGAAGGAGAAACCTACCGTGGAAGGTAGGAATAAATTAGCAATGAGAATTCGTCCCATGTAAAGAAGAGAGAGAGAGAGAGAGAGAGAGATTAGATGGAAATAGAGAAATAGAAATGAAGAAAATAAAAAACAAAAACAAAAACAATTTCCGATACGATATGATACGATACGATACGATGCAGTTGCAAACTGACTGATATTTTGTAGAATAGAGAAACAGAAGAAAAGCCAGAGAAATCAATCTACCACAAAAGAGAAGCAGGATGGAGAGAAAGAGAAAAGGAAAAAGAAAAAGTGTTTGGGAAACGGCAAAACAAAAAAGAAGCTAAAAGTAGTGTGGAGGAGGAAGATTGGAGAATGAGATCATGAGGTCATGTATTCTTCTAGAAAGTTTCATAGTAATATTCGAGAAGATGTATTAGAATGGAATGGAGAGGAGAATATACGAGAAAACAAGAGGAAGGAGGGAAGAAAGGTGGGGAAGAGAGAGAGAGAGAGAGAGAGAGAGAGAGAGAGGGAAAAATTAGACTCGAAGAGTCTGCAAATAAAAAAAAAAAAAAACAGCCGCTTTGTTCATTTCTTTACAAAGATTTTCCTTTTTCTCTCTCTCTCTTTTTTTTTTTTTTTTTTTTTATTTGCAGACTCTTCGAGTCTCTATGTGTTTATTTTTGATGATCTTTCTGTCTCTCTCTTCTTGACCGGACGCCGAACCGACCCCTCCTCTATCTCTCTCTCCTCTTTTTCCTCTCATGCGACTTTTCTACGGCATCTCATTCTAGGTTCGATTTCCCCTCTACTACACGAGATCCTCTCCTCTGGATGGTCCATCAAAACCCCGATAAACTTCTCGAACAGACCGCAACGGGATCGGGAACGCAAACCTTGTTCTATCGGGTCTTTCCATGTCACGTCATCATGATTCCAATCAAAACTATCTCGCAGTTTTCCACACTTTCTTTTCACCGAAACTCCTAGCGGGGGTTCTCTTCCTTTTCCGAAGTGGGGGTGGTCCTGCCTTCAAGCAGATTCTGAGGTCACTTGGTTGTTTTCGTTTGGTGTCACCATGAAATCATCTTTAGCTATCATCGCGTCGTCGATCATTATGTTGTTTGTCTTGGTTGTTCCCTTTGATGTTACCGTTTGTTACCGTTTGTTCCTTTTGTTACTTTTCTTTGACTTGCATAGACTGGAATGCACTTGATGATTTACTTTCAACAAATCGTATCCAAGTAACAATGTCTCGTGAGTCATGTAGATCTATTTCCTACCTATGTAATGTATACACAAAACACAAAAACACTGGTCTTGAGATAAAAACTCGTATAAAATTATTTTCAAATTATAAACAATGACTATTTAATGGTTGAAGAGGTTTTCTACTCTGCTGATTCAATACAAAAGATTTCCTCTGGGTCTGTTTTTCTCTCAGTGTGTGTGAGTCTCTCTCTCTCTCTCTCTTCTCCCCACCTCAATAGCAAAGGAAGGAATAGGAAGGAAGGGTTTCGTGGTGGGTGATATGGTGGATGATGGTTACACAACACACAACATCACTCAAGGAATCTGGATGCAGCCGGAAACAAACGACGACGTTACGATAGAAAAACGGGTTACGAGGGATTTCGTCAGATGTTTGATTTCATAGAAATGTTTCCATGTGGCTTCTACCAAATGGAAGGAGGAAAAAAAAAAAACTATATATAGGGCATGGTTCTCTTGCTTTTTGAGACATCAGATTCTTTCGAGTTTCTTCTTTTCCTCTTTTCTTTATTTTTTGTTACGAATTCATTCGAAACGCTTAACGACTATTTCCCTCTTAAATTATTCTAAATTATTATTATTTTTTTAAATTATTTTCTGACGACGTTAATTTCTTTTTGACGCTTCTTGGTTTCTATTCCTTATTGATTCAAGAAAAAAAAACTTTTAAAGAAGCAATCGATCTATTACGACGACTGACTAATTCTTTTGGATCTTTTAATTTTCATCTCTTGACAACTCCCTCTTTATCTCTTTTTATTTTTTTAACGCTTTATTTTTGTACGT
Source organism: Schizosaccharomyces lindneri (assembly GCA_029532395.1). Taxonomy (NCBI): domain Eukaryota; kingdom Fungi; phylum Ascomycota; class Schizosaccharomycetes; order Schizosaccharomycetales; family Schizosaccharomycetaceae; genus Schizosaccharomyces; species Schizosaccharomyces lindneri. The sequence continues at coordinate 282,432 of JARFMH010000007.1, read as the reverse complement.
GTAAATATGGATCACTTCAAGGATCAAGCTGTCAAGGCCTTCAACTATGCCAAACACGAAGTTTCTTCTCGTATTGCTGAAAGAACAAACTATGATCATGGACCACCATTCACTTGTGCCATCTTTGGTTGCGGTGGTATTAACTTTGGTTCCTCCGAAGGCCCTTGGAACAATTCTGAAAAACTCGAATTGGTTCTCGGTCACCGTCTCAAGGTAATTGCCCTTCTTTCTCCCCACAAGACCTCTCACGAACGTGTCTTGAAACAAAAGGCTGAAACTCCTTATGCTTCTTGTTACAACACTGTTCAAGAATTTTACTCTGCCGACGAATACATTCAATACTTGACCGAACACCCAGGTGAACTTCCTCATGCTTTCATTATCGGAATTCCTCCTGAAACCCATGGTTCCACTGCTAAAGGCGCTGATATGGAGCTTGCCCTTTTGAAACGATTCCCCAATGCCTCTCTTTTCATCGAAAAGCCCATTTCCGCTGCTCCGGTGGAAGACGCCTTTGCTGTTGCCAAGCAAATTCCAAAGGAGGCCGTCATCTCTGTCGGCTACATGCTTCGTTACTTACAGGTCGTTCAAAAGGCCAAGGACATCATTCGTGAAAAGAATCTCAAGGTCGTTAGTACCATTGCCAAGTACAACTCTGCCTACATTCACAACAACAAGGTGTTCTGGTGGGTCATGTCTCAATCCGGTGGTCCCGTCGTCGAGCAAGGTACTCACTTTTGCGATTTGTCTCGCTTCTTTGGTGGTGATGTCGACACTAGCACTGTTCGTGTCCAACGTGTCAACTGGGACGACGAGCCTGGTAAATTGTCTGCCATGCCTTTCGACGAAAACAAGGAAGTTCCTCCTCATGAACGTATCCCCCGTTTCACCGCTGCTGTCTGGAAGTACAAGGAGGGTGGTGTAGGTTCCTTCACCCACAACATCACTCTTCAAGGTACAAAGTATGACACTTGCATTGAAGTTCAAGCTGATGGTTACTACCTTCGTATTGTTGATCTTTACGGCGATCCCGTTCTCTACGTTCGTTCCCCCGAATCCGATAACGAACAAAAATACCACTACCCTGGTGATGATCCTTACTACGCTGAATTCAAGGCCTTCTTGGAAGCCGCCGAAGGTAAGGGTCCCAGAAGCGCCATCCAATCCGACTTTATGGATGCTGTCAAGTCTTATGAGCTTACAAAGGTCATCACTGCTGCCAAGTAAAAGGATTCTTTTCCCAATTTTACATTAAAAAAAGAAAAAGAAAAGAAAAACCAAATGCTAGGTGGTTGACTTGACATACATATACATATATACATATGTTTTTATATATATATATATCTTTTATGCATGCTCAATGACTATAATGATAGATTCTTTATGTATAGTTTATCAATAATAGAAGCAATTGATGAATATATATATGTATTCGATTGACTCGACTTGGGAAGTAGTCGTGAATTGTAGTAAATTGTAAAGATTTTAAAAAGATAAAAAGATCATAGCACACCTTTGACTCAACGTAAAAGCTGAAAGCAAATTGTCTGTCTGTCCATAAAAAGGAACCCAACGCTTGTTTGCATCGATGAAAACACAATAGTTGTGTGTCCTTTCCATTTCCTTTTAATAAACCGTTAAAAGCGATTTCATTCCAACCATGTAGTGTATGTACTCTTTCCATTGATTCCTGATTGATTCCCGCCAAATGATGATTTTTATTATCCGAACAAAAACAAAAACAAAAAAATTTCAACTTTTAAATTCAATTTCACTTCTAATATCAAACGACCTTCGTTAAATCATCTCTTATAAGCAATAGTTTATTTTCCGTTGATACGAGCAGATCAGTATGTTTCTATTGTATAAAATATTCCAAGTACCGATATCTGATCTGACCTCCGCACATAATTTTTCTTGAAAATATTCCTTTAGAGTGTGGATTTTTCAATCTAGTTTTTTCTTTGTATTTTAGAATTTTATAAATTCTTTTTTCTTGCTATTAAAATTTGCTTGTAACTCTAGTCCACAACTCTAGAACCTCTTTTTACGCTGGAGGAAACGGCTGTTCCATTTCGCGGACTAAATTTCTCTTTGCATGGGATTTCCTTGACTTTTTTTAGTTTGGACAGCCTCTTTTTCATTCTACGTTCGTCCTCTCACCTCTGTTCGATTGTGTCATTGAGCGAACTGCTATATCTATTTCAACACACACAATGAGTATGCCTGTTACAATCAATATTCGGTACAAATACATCTTACTCGTCACATTGGCAACCGTCTCTGTATTGTTGTTCTTTTATGGTCTCACGCGAACAGATATGCAGACGATAAAAAATCCAGCAAGTCTTAGTGTGCCGAAAGTTCACGATATTGAACACAATAGAAAATCACTCTTTAAAAAAGCACCTGTTAAGAATAGTCTACAATGCGAATCGACCATTGCATTCCAAAAAAACGTTCTCTTCACTTACTACAAGCATTCCTTCGAGGGTGTCAAAAAGGTAGCGCTTATTGGATTTCCCGATCACCCAAACAAAGGCGACAGTGCTATTTACATTGCCGAGCGTAAGCTTTTAGAGGCCCTTGACATTCAAGTTGTCTATATCTGCTCAAGCCAGTCCGATTATAGCGCTTCTTCCCTCAAAGCCATTGTCCAAGAATCTTCTCCGGAAGAGTTTGCTTTTGCTTTTCATGGTGGAGGCAACTTTGGAGACTTATATCCCGATCATCAACAACTTCGTGAAGCCGTGATTCACGACTTCCCTAACGGCCGCTTTGTCTCTTTTCCCCAGTCGATTTGGTACAATGAGGAAACAGCCTTACAACGAACTGCAAATCTCTACGCCGAGCATTCTCAAATCCAACTTGCCTTCCGCGATCGTCAAAGCTATCTTACTGGCGTCAATGGTTTTGGTGAAAACAACGAAATTCTTCTCACTCCCGACATCGTCTTTTTCATGGGTATGCTTTCCGAAATTCGAGAAACAACTCCTATCAAGTCGGATGTCTTAATCCTAGCTCGTCTCGATCAAGAAGGCGGTCAGCAGCACTCCTCCGAATCCTTGTATCATGAGGGTTTGACTTCCGGCAACGTCACTTACTCTGTCGAGGACTGGCTCGATTGGGATCCAGAAGAAGCAACGAAGTCTGATGCTACCTTTGATACAAAAGGTGAGTCACGCTTTTCGTCTGGTGCACAATTCTTAGCCTCTCACAAAGCCGTCATTACTGATCGTCTCCACGCGCACGTCCTTTCGACATTGATGGGTATTCCCCACATTGTCGTCGAAGATTCAGAAATGAAAAAAATTACAAACTACCATAATACTTGGCTTCGTGGTTGTACTTCCGATGGTGTAAGCCTCATCGTCGATTCTCCCGAAAAAGCCATCCAGATTTTAATGGATTGGAAAAAACAACAATACATCTAAACACAAGAGAAAAGTTTTTTATTTCCTATGTTTGGACTTTTGTTTCATTCTTTTTTTTCTGTTGTGCAAAGTTCTTCTCTGGTGTTTCTTTTTGAAATTCCTTAGGGCCTGCCAATTCCAAAAATTCGTCCCCGTGTTGTGTCATCCACGCCCTATTCTTTACATATGCTTTTCTTTCTTTCTCTCTTTTTTGGAAAAATACAATTTCTCTTCCAACTTATGAATCCTTCCCATGCTGACCCCCCTTCTCCCTATGTGTTTTTTTCACAAACATACACCTAGAGCAATTGCTCGTGACGCTTCCTTCAATATTTATTTCATTTCTTCATTGCAATCACAGATACGTCTCAGTCAGTGATTGTACTTTTCCAGTCATTGTTTTATAGCGCTCATTTTCGGTGTCATCAATGCTGAATAGAATCAAAAATAAGAAAACAAAAACAAAAAAAAAAAAGTCCTTCACGTAACAGTGGATTTATGTGCCGTGACTAAAACACCAAACATATATTTTATGCTACGAATCTAAACAAATTTATTAATATATTTTCTCTTCTTTACTTTATATTCCAGCGTACCAGCGTAGACTTGCTTCTAATGATGATCATGATACCTTTTCCAACAGGCCCGTTAGGCTCAACATTATCAAAAGTGTGATCCATTCCAAATTTGCCAACGTCGACGGGAATCAATATTTTTGAAAATGACAGAATTAGATTTTGAAGGGTTTAATATGTTTGAGGAGCCAGAAAACTTTCGCCCTTCTACTCCTCCTCCAAAAACAGTTCTTCATGAACGAAAGATTTGTCCTTCTGGGTATGTTTTGTTATCCTATCTTTGGTTTATCTATTCTTTTAAATTATGAATCTCATGTCTTTTATTACTAACTTTTGTTAAATAGACCAAAAGAAGTCGAACTACAACTCGTAGGATCCCATTCGTTATGGGCACACTACTTGTGGAATAGTGGTATCGTATTGTCAAATTTCATCGATGCCCATCCAGAAGTCGTTCAGGGAAAGTATGTTTTGGAGTTTGGAGCCGGTGCTGGTCTACCCTCTGTTGTATCTGCGTTTAATGATGCCAAACATGTTGTTTGCTCAGATTATCCAGACCTTCCTCTTATTCAAAATCTTGATCAGAATATGAAACGATATCAGGAAATTCAAGAGAGAACGTCTGCTGTGGGTTATTTATGGGGATCCGATGTTCAAGATCTGCGAAATTATGCTGGCCTCTCAAAAGATCAATATTTTGACGTGTTATTGCTATCAGATTTGGTATTCAACCATACTGAACAAACAAAACTAGTTCGCTCTTGCAAAGCAGCCATGGGTGATAATAAGAATGCCATTGCCTACGTGTTTTTCACTCATCATCGCCCTCATTTCGCCGACAAGGACTTGATCTTTTTTGAAATTGCAAAAGAGCATGGCTTTGAGGTAGAACACATTATTGAAGAAAAAAGAGACCCAATGTTTGAGCATGATCCTGGCGCTCGTGAAGTGCGTGCTACTGTTCATGGTTATACAATGCGTTTGCTTCACGTTTAAGTGCAAAGGTATGTATATGTTTATAAAGTCGAGGGCTTTCGTTTTAAGAAATTTATTTAACCGTTGAGGATTCCTCAACTGCCGATTAGATCGCTAGGCATGACTAAGACGTACAATACTTTGGAATAGTGCGTTTTCCATAAAAGTAGCTCTGTCATATCTAAGATGATAATGATACTACAGACTTTGGGTTCCTGGTTTTATTTATTTTTACACTCTATTTGGTCTAACTTTTACTGTTTGCTTTTCCTTTTTGGTCCTTTAGATGAATAAAATTTGAGTTGTGAAGACTTGAGGAGTACATTCGTTTATGATTCTTGTTTTGATATAATCTAGTAAAACAAGAGCTGTTTTGGTTCCTATTCTTTAGTTTCCAAGACGTATTCCATTCCCTAAAATTCGTTATGAAATCGCACTTTACTCTCTTCCAAAGATGCTACAGTGAATTCTCCATTATAGGATTTAACCAAATCCAACATCGATTTACTGTGCAAACAATAGAGTATTCGTATTCACTTTTTCATCTCACCAAATCATTATTTTTGGCAGAATGTGTCAATGACCGTTCTTCAGTACTATTAAATGCTAGGTAGCGCTTATTAAAGCCATTTATTTTCATTTAAAAGTCTATGGTACATACTAAAATTCATTGTTTTTTTTTTTGTCTTTGGGTGATTTTTCATATAAACGGACCATTTCTCCAGTGTTGTTCATGCACCCACTCTCTTCTTATATCTCTTTTACTAAACTTTGTTAAAACGCATTTGGTAAGTATTCTTTTTAAATAGAAATACGTTATTTAAAGTCGCATTTATTTCAATTTCTATGAAAAATTTGTAGTATTTGTTGCTGGTACTCAAATTGTGAATATCAACTTGATGATGATAATCATATGCGCCTTTCAGGAAATTAAGCAGTGTACTGAAGAATTTCATATTCTACTTTTATCCAAATTGGATGAGAGGAATTTCAAGTCTCAGTGACACGATGGTTACGGTGCAGGGGTCTTGAAAGTTGACATTTTTTTCGATTTCTCAAATCTTTTTAATCAGTAACTTTAAATGCGTTTTCTACTTATGCTTAGCATTCAAATCTAAGAACTTTTTATTAACCGGTTTTGCTTTAGTAGCGGATACAAAGTCAAGTTCTCTCGATAGAATGGGACTCATTGTTACTATTTATACTCTTTGGGTCGCAATTTCTTCTTTGTTTATTGTCTCAGCATTCCAGGTAGATGTTCGTAACTTTCTTTTCAAGTTCATCCCTAAATTATACCCGGGTGTTTCAAAGTACAATGTTGCTTCCGTATTAGCATTTGTTTCTGAAAAGTCACTGGAATTTGCTAGTGTCAAGTTCCTGGTAATGCTTGCGATAGATAAATTAAGAACCTTTTCTTCTTCTATCTATGGTAAAGTATTTATTCTGGACATGTTTGGCTTAGGTTCTTTACTTTCTCTGATTGTTGCGAATGTTATTGGAGCATATCATCTAGACGATGTGAAAGAAAAGCTTTCCTCCTCTAAGGAAGTTTCTAAAAAAAGTGGCTTTTCGCTGAAAAAGCATATCGGTCGACTTTCAGTCAATGTACCTACTGGATCCATCCTGCGTTTTCCTTATATTTCATACCTTCCTAATTGGCTACTAGCTAAAAATAATGCGGAAAGATTGGTTTACAAGAGTCATCTGCTTTTGAATATCTTTACTCCTGACGACAAATCTACAAATCATCCAGTTGTATTGTGGGTTTGTGGCCGTAACAAGGCTGAATCTGTAATTATACCGTACCTCGCCTCTCTTGGTTTTGTTGTTGTCGTCCCCAATTATGCACAACCTCCTAAATATTCCACTTCTGAATCCGTTTTGTTTGTGAAACTCTGTGTAGAGTGGATATTGGAATGTATCCACTGTTTCCACGGTGACGCCAATCAAATATATTCTGTTGGCGAAGACACTGGTGCGGCAGTGATTATGGAATGTCTTTCCAAGGAGTTGCCTGCTGATACGATACACGGTTTGTTCGCCCTTGCACCTAGGCATAACCGAGATCTACAGTGGTCTATCAAACAATCTATTCCTACGTTCACTTTGGTTCCTGGAGTTCAAGAGAACAATCCTGAAGGTGATGCTAAACAAACCGACCCTAGTCTACACAAACTTATGAGCGTTGCTGGCGCTGTTCCTTATTATTATAAGTTTAGTTCTCCTAGAACTCTTGCAACTGGTGACTTGATTGCTGAATGGCTTAATCGTATAAATACTTCGAAAAAGGTGAACTAACATTCTCAAGTGAACGGGGCTAACCAAGTTATCTGAGCAAATCATGAGAACAGGGTAACGACAATTCACTTTACTACGTTTGCAATTTTTCCTTTTTTTTTTTTTTGCTTCTTCCTTATCACATATAAACTAAAAACTCTTTCAAGTATTGACTTCATGAATTGCGAACTACTCGATAAAGCTTTCAAGTTGGAATATATAGCCCAAGTGTATTTGACCGGATCTGAGCTACTCAATGTATTCAGAAGGAAATATCATACTGCGAGAACAAGCCATGTATTTTCTATTATTTGAATGCCTGTTTTCTGGAGATTGTCTGTAAACACGCGGACGATCTGTTATTTGCGTCTGATACATCTTGCTTTTTTCTTTTTTCTTTTTTTTTGAAGGGATTATTAGGTGTGTCAGGGCAATTCTGGTATTAAAATTGCTAGATTTAATTCCCGAATTGGGATCACCTGAAGAGAACTGAAATCTCTTAAACGCCTGCTTGCTTAGAAAAATAAGCTCGGTATAGTTTGCCTCACATATTTTGTAAAGTTCCTCCATGATTCTCCATGAAAATAGTGAACATAGGTCACTGATGGGAAACAAGAAAAGCAATTGTTCAACCGTCCTTACTTTGGGTGACCGGTGTAAATTCTCCTTGGGCTTTCACTAACCTCTCTCATGATACATTAACCTGTAGTCGAATTTATTATGCCTGAATTAGCTGAACTATTCCCGTTCATACTGATGTATATGTACCCAGTCAAGTTGTTATATTCATATGACGATTTGTCTTCAGGGTTTTGATGAAAGATATTTATGAATTATCAATAATGTATGATTACTCACTTTGCCTTTGTTATGATGAATTTATTTGTTCCAAACATATGTCTCTTCTCATTTTCGTATTTCTTGTAAATATTATGTAGTAAAATTATAATATCTTATTTGGTGTAGATTACTAAAAGTTTCTCATACTTCATTTTTTAGTAAATTCTCTAGATGCAAACAAAAGCAAGCACTTATTCGTGAACCTCAATGTTCCCTTTGTAATTTGATGTTCGTGTCATAAACCAAGAAAAGGATGGATTTTGAGCATTTAGTCAAAGAAATACAACAGAAGCTTGAAAAAAGCATTGTGAAACATGGGAATAATGTATCCATAGAAGAGAGTTGGTAAGTAGCTTGGCTGATACTCCTCAATACTAATTTGTTCAAAGGATTATAAATAACGTTTTTAAATTGTTTGAAGAATATCCTTCAGGCATTACATGGGCTATCTTACTGAATGAGCTTGAATTAACAGTATGTAAAGGTCTTAAAATAAAAGTACTAATGTGCTAGTAGTGCACCGAACGACTCTATCATGAGGATCGTACGTATTCTAAGAGTAGACGTTGTCAACAAAGGCGTTCGCTAACCATTTTTTGCTTCCTAGGATTTTCAACTCTAGAGTCTGTCAAAGATTCTGAATCAGACGTCCAATTTGAAAATAGCTTTGAGCTAGAGTGCGTCGATTACTATTACCATCCTCTTCCTACTTTACAATTAAAGGACAGAAGGCAAAATACATGTGATTTAATGCTGCACTCGTCCTACTACTTGTTATTTCACAGTCCGTTTGATATACTGAAACGCGTACGAAAAGAAAAGTCAATATGTAATAAATGAGTGCTAATCATGAATGAACCTAGTCTGTCGTTCGCTTTTCGAGGACAAATTTATACCCAAAATGGTTTTTGAGAAAGAAACTGCAATTCTTACCTACTACTTATTTCCTACCAACGCTTGGTGCTGATACATTCTTTTCATTGATGCGAACAGTTCTGAAAATGAAGGACCATGGTGCTTTCTTGATTTTAAATAAAAGTCCACACGAGGAAAATACAAACGGAGTACGATCGATTTTTCTTCGACCAGTCAAAGAATCTTTTGAAACCGATAAAGATACATTTGAAGATCATTCCAATTCAATTACTTTGGAGTTTAATGGGAATTTCGTTGATTTTCCTGACATGTTGGATTGCGGTCAGTATTTAATCGTTCCGTATTGGAACACATTTTGGGAAAAGACAACGCAATGGCAGGAGGGTATGATTGCAATTATGTCTTCCGTAGAGAATTCTCGACAAAGCAATACTGATGAGCATGTTTGGATAACTGGTCGTGTCGTAACGATTTTCCCCGGCCTCATAAGTCTTGACGGTTCAAATGGATTAAAAGAAATAAAGTTTATGGAAGAAAAATTGCTTCAAAACATCTTACCTGGGGAACAAATCGTTGCAACTTCATTGAAACAGAATCCCAATAGCAGAGAAAAATACACGGTTTCTTCTCACACGAATTTTATGTCAAGTAAGCATACGAGAGAAAAGTAAAACATACTAACCCTTTTTAGTTTCGCAGTTGAACTGTCCATTGAATTCAAATTTCTTAAGGAATGATTTAAAAAGTTTCAAAAACTTACGTCCACGTACTCAAGGTCATATCAAAGTTTTACCTCTGCAGCTTGACGTCTTTTCGAATTCTTCATCGTTTGTAGAATCAACAAACAATAATTGCAATTTATCTTTTCAGATACTCTTGAGGGACCAGTTTAATGACAAGATTTCGGCCTCTTTACATCCAAGGGGGACGGAATATCAACAAACGGATTTTGATGACTTTTTGAATTCTAATGAGAAAGATAATGGCCAACATATTCAAACCATCGACCTTGCGGATGTGTACCCTTCCGAAGTTTGGTGCGATGTGTACGTGAGTCATGACAATATTATTAGCATACAAAAACTTTCATTTGTTTAACGACTCTTTTATTGTACAAACGTTTTTTATAGGTCTGATAATTCAAGCTTGATAAAAAACGCCAGGAAATAGATATTCATTAATGAAAAGCTTGAATAATCATAATAAACAATAGTGTAAACGATAGGAACAGTAATCACTGTCTATTAGTAGGATAATAAAACAATGGCACATAAAATGTTGATTATAATGTACCGTCAGACCCAATAAAGACTATATCAAAATGGACAATAAGCCGTAACAAAACAAAATGTTAGGAAAGAGAAGGTAAGTACTTTTTATCTTCCATTATCAGACTGTAGCTCCAGCAGCTTCTGGTTACCATTTAAATGAGGTTCTTGTCCCAATAGATGGTTACTAGGTATCATCGCAGGAATTGCACTAGTAGCATAGGTAGGTAGATTCTGATTGTGCTTTGCCCTGAAAAGGCTGAAAGCATAGTTAGAAGCAATTAAGCTTCCAAAGACAAGCAATAGAGAAAAAATCATCGTCTTATAGGATATATGGTTCACGAACGTATCTATGATTTCGGCCAAAATTTTGGCTACCAGTCTTGTATTACTTGTTTTTCTCAAAATACAAACCCGCAAATCATCGCATACCTTACTGATTGCTGAGCTTGGACTATCGCAGTCGTATTTGTTATAGTCTCTCTGACATTCCATTGCTTTATATGCAAGAAGCGCTCGTTCTGTACTTATATTGTTTCGTATATCACCTTGCATAGTAAATACCAAAGAAAACAAAAAATAAAGAACGATTGAAATTATGCAAACATTAAACAGAAGCTGCAAGTAGCCACTCACTACAACGGGAATGTCACGATGCACATGTACCCAATTTACAGAATGACTTGCGTCTGCGTGCTCTTTCCGGATGAGTTGGGAAGAATTACTGGATTTTCTTCTCAAACTTCTCAAAGGCTTTTCTAAATTTTCCTTTCCATGTATTAGCAATGGATTCTTAGGTTTCCGTAGCTTCCTTTTTGACATGGTTTTCTTTAAAGGCTTCTTCTCTTCGGGAGACATAGATATATCCAAAAGCTCGTTTGCATTGTCCATTTTCAATGTTCGTTCGTTCGAGTTGACTTCTGTTTTCTGCCGTAATGGTATAAATCCGCCCATATTTTCTGATCCTGCGTCCGGCATGGGAATATCCTCAGTATATGCATCCATTTTAAACTAAAAAAGAACTGTCAAAATCTCTCCTCACAATTACCATAAAACCAACTACAAAACTAGATTCAATTCCTATTACTTACTGGTTAGCATGAAATTTCTTCCAAGTATATAACACCTAAAGAGAAATAAAATAAAATCCTATTTTAGGATATTACTTTCTCTAATAAACCTGAGAAACAAAAAGAAACATGTAATTTACGCAAAAGAGAATGGAAAAATGCTTTCGCATAAACTTGAGGATGGAGGACGAAACAAGACATCTACAAGATGGGTACACTTCACAGTAAAGCGCATACTAAAGATAAAAAACAGCTTGAAAAGACGGATTTTAGTTTTAACTTAGGATAGAAGAGCTAATGTCTTTGATGATTAGTATGTATTCTGTTTGTTTGGGTCCTAGTGAACAACTGAAGAAAAAACAACAGGTGTATGTTTTCCTAAAACAATTTTTAAAGATATCTATATAAAAGAAGAGAATACATCTTATTTTTGGAGAGAAGAATTGGCTTCACTGAAGTTTAAAATATACCTTGAAAGTACACGATATTTCAATTCTAGTCTGCAGAACTACGGATGTCGACATAAATGTCTTTGTTTATGGTTGAAAAAAATAAACAAACTATCAGCTTATGGTTCCAGAAACAGATGTTCGCCAGAAATGTAAACAATGACTGTTTACATTTACAACGCTTAACTGACAACTAAAAAGGAACCTACTAATATGCTTTTACTACAAGTATTGAGATCTATCTCATTGCTGCTTTACTTGGTGGTCCTACCAGGCAGAGCTCTTTGCAGCAAAGGGGATTTTTGGAGAACCAAAGTAGAGCTTGAAGAGGCTGAAAGAGCTAACGAAGAGAACAAGTACCGGATTTCTGCTTTTTGGTCTGTAGTAACCAAAATGGAGGATCGTTCTCTAACTGGTTTAGACGGCCGGTACATTGTTTTGGACGATGATAAACTATACTTGGCACCTCTATCAAAAACGTCTGAAAAGATGGTATTCAGGTTCAATTTGCATCATCGAGGATTCCTCGAACTTAAAAAGTAAGGATAACAAATTCTGTTTAACTTGGTCGCATTCGGTTTACTAACATTTTAGTGGAAATCGTGCCTATGTCCCAGGAAAACACGAGCCTCTGATGTACCATCCAGACCATTGGACAAACGGTTTTTCCATTGACGTGCAAAAGGGACATCAAGTTTCTTCTTATACTCCGTTTGTGCTCCAGTATCTTAACTCTCCATGGTTTTCAGCATGTAAAGTGAACCACGGGACATGGCAGGTATTCGTTGGAAAAATGTTTGAACTGAACGATGGACTTTGCTATCCAATGCGATTGATTATGAAGCGAGAAGATACGTGGTTACGCTTCAGTTTCAGCCACCGTAAGAACCCTCTGGATTGGACTCTTGTTCAAGAGTATACATATTGGCCAGATGGTTTGCCGGGGACGGGCTCTGAATCTGCGAAAAGTGACATCTTTGGAACAAAATTATAAGTGTATTTCATCCTTTAATACCAACTGAAAATAATGACTACAAAGTTTTCATACATTCATGTTCACAAATAGAACAATCTCTACCGGCAACCGCTCTACAAATGCGAAGTTTAATAAATCAAAGAATAGTGGTACTTTATTAACGTTCCTTCTAACGACATCCGTAGTAAAAACCCAAAATATAATTATTTGTACATACATACAAGCCTGATCGAATTTCACTGCAAATTTTCAATTACCTGAAATTCCCCAAAATCCAATTATTGTTTTCCTTTAGCCTTTTGTTTACCAGCCTTTTTTTTCCCATTATTTGTAGTTGTTTGAGCGGCACTTTGTTGAGGTTGAGTAGAAGGAGCAGCTGATGGCTCATCCTTTTTCGATGGCTGTTTAGCAGAATTATTTTTCTTCGCAACATTCTCTTTTTGTTCTGGTGAAGCTTTTTGCTTCTGAGGAGGCTTTTGAGTAGATTTCTCAACAGAGGGCTTCTTCTTAGGAGAAGTGTTTTTAACCTCTACCTTATCATTCTTGGCAGCCTTCTCTTCTTGTTTTGTTTCAGAAGTTTTATTCACATCCGTCTTGGTCTTCTTGTTAGGAGAAGCTGTCGATTTAGTAGTCTCTTCAGTAGGTTTTCTCTTGGGGGATTCTACCTCCTTACTTGAAGCACGAAGTTTCGTAACTTCTTCTTCCAAATTGGGGTTATTCCACAAAGGAACAGCCATGCTTTGAGTAGTCTTGACATGAATACTTGATATACCCTTGCCACCGTTAGGGACAACCTTCTTTTCGCACAAGTACTTCACAATAGATTCAATGTTATCGGCAAGTTCTTGGGGAGTATTGGCAGTATGACCACAACGGATCATAAAGCTGCTGCAAGGTGAAGCACGGAAATATGTAGCGTTATAAGCAGAAACAACTTGCTTCTTCAATTGGTCAGCATTATCACTGCTGACACGAACGGGAATAGGTGCCTTTGTTTTAGAGTAGAAGGTCTTGCCCAATACCTTAGGCAACATAGAAATGATACGGTCATCAGCCAAGAAAAGATCGAATTGATCGCGAAGCTGTCTTTTTTGTTCAAATGATTTCCACTTAGCTTTCAATTTACTAATTCCAATGACTCGAGTCACAATACCCGACATGCCTGCTTCGCTGACCAAATCTTTGTAAGTTCTTTGGGGATCCTTTACAACCAAACAAGCCTCATAAGAAGAAGGGATGATTGAGTGCTTCAAGGGAATCTTGAAAGGTATCAATTTTTTATTATTTGTAATGAACTTCAAGGTAGACAACTGCAACCAAACTGTAGAGGTGGTATCTTCCTCATCCTCCAACAAGTTTGATTTGTTGGCTTCGGAATTGGCTTTGCTCTCCTCACCTTTTTTCTTTTCATAGCCCAAAAGAGCAGAGCAAATTTTTTCTGCCTATTTATGATGTTAGTACGACCATTCATTCCAAAAAAAATTTGCCTAAAATTTTTCTATGTGAATCATCATTAGGCATAGACGCTGTTTTAATAAAAACATATATATCTATACATACAGGAACTTCTTCTCCTAAAAGCTGTTGAAGAGACATCTTTTTTATTTTTTCACCCAAAATGCCCGAGGTTGGTGGTTTGCACAGTACAGGGCAGAGTCCCCCAAGAAGGACTGCCGCTGCAATAAGAGTGGTCCAAAATTTTAGGCTACCAAATTAATAATGTATGAATAAAGCCAATTGTAAATGAATTCATATAATATAAATTCTTTAACTTGGATGTAACTTTCAGTCACTTGCATGTTGACACTCTCAATTGGTTTGGATGAATAGACATTTGGTAAGTACAGAGAATGAGAGAAGAAATACTAAATGTTTGCTATTATGATTCCAGACTAGGAGATTTAAATTGAAAGGCGACTATTCATGAAAAACGCACTATGTAATGCATGCCATAAATCCGCTGCTCAGGTAGAGCAGACAGCAAAATTAAATAAATATCTTCTTTTTAATCCTTGGTACTCCCCAAAAAAAACACGCATATTAAATACAGATATAAACAACATGTGAATCATCCGGTTTACTGAAGAATCTAACCGTAGAACGATCAAACGCCTTCAGCCATTTCGGCAAACTCATTGGTTTCTAAAGCTGAAAAACAGGATATCAGTTCTTCAAAAGTCGACTCTGTTAGCTTCGCATTTTGGATTATTTTTTTTAGTTTCAGCAATGTGCGGGTTTTTCTGAGGCGCCATTGATCTCTTTCATGCTCTTCGCTCATTTCTTCAGCGCGATAGATAATGGAAGTTGGTATTCCAGCCATTCTAGCAACATTCAATCCATAACTTCTGGAAGCAATTCCAGGGACTAGCTTATACAGAAACGATATGCTTTGAGAATTTTGATCGCTTCCTCCTAACTTCACATAACCCATGTGATAGCTACGAAGTCGCTGCTTAAACTGCTTTTCCAAAACACCCAGGCCAGGATAATGAGTGACAAATAGCAGGTACGGACGTACGTAATAAATTAAATAATATAATACTGCATAGGAAATCGCTTCTCCATCAACAGTGCTCGTTCCTCTTCCAAGTTCGTCGAATATCACTAGAGATTTATCGGTAGCCTTGTTTAGAATCTCATTCGTCTCATACATTTCGAACATAAAAGTTGACATATTTAGAACTATATTGTCGGTAGATCCTAATCTTACAAGAATAGAATCAAATAAAGGTAAACGGGCACTCTTGGCAGGAACAAAGCATCCGCATTGTGCCATCAAGGACGTCAAAGCAAGCTGCTTCACTACTGAGGTCTTACCTCCCATATTTGGTCCAGTAATAAGCAATGTTTGTATACCTTGAGCATTAAGACTAATATCGTTTGGCACATATGGTTCATCGGTCAATAACTCGATCATAGGATGTCTACTCTCTTCCACGTAGAAATCATGAGTTGTCAATTGGGGTCGAACATATCCAGTTTGTGAAGAGACACAAGCAAAAGAATGTAGGCAATCCAGTGAGGCAACGGCCACAGTAACCCTTCTAAGTTCATTATAATAACCAGATATCTTCTTCAAAAAAGATATATAGATTTCTTCACATGATATAGCTAAAGCTTCCTTATGTTGAGCCAATTCAAGGATAAGAGCTTGTACTTTTGGTGTGTGATAGCGTATTAAGCTTCTGGTAGCGCTTATCCTTACCCAATCTTCTGGTATGTTTTTACAGCCTCTAGATAGCTCAATACAAAAACTTATGTTTCCCCAAGAGGAGTATTCTAGTTCTTGGTAGTTGAGGTAATTCCGGAGTTCCTGCAAGTGAATACTTAATTCTGTCTCAACCATTACTATACCCATCTTGTGTTCACGAATTTTAAAGATCGACTGAGAATCCTCTGACGAAGAGTCTCCAATGGAATCAAAGTCATCAACATTCTGAAACATCTCTAATTTATTGTTTTCGGCGGCTTTCTCATGTTTAAACGAAGACAAAAAATGATCAACAGGGGACAATATTGTCGGCAGCTGCTTTATTAAAGAGCACAACAAAGAGGATTGAAAATAATCGTTAGGATCGGACGCAAAGGCAGTAGCAACTCTGTAAAATCCTTTCAATATATAAAGTAATTCTGAAGGTGTACACTAATAATTAGTAAATAAGTAACATTACAATTTACAACGTACTCTTTGATAGTAAATCCTTGCAAGACCTTTCTCTAAATCAGGCAGTCGGTGTAAAAGCTTGCGCAAAAACTGCGTATTCTCATTAAACCCAGAAGAAAGTTCTTCAACAGCATCAAGTCGATTGGTGATTTCATTTTCAGATAGCGATGGAGCTTTGATCCATTGTTGCAGCAAACGCTGTCCAAATCTTGTGTACGTATGATCTAATACCCAAAACAAGCTTCCAGTTGAAGAGTGATCAGTTTGATTCGCAAAAACTTCCAAGCCATCTAGGGTTTGTTTACTCAAAATCATTGAAGAAAAGTGACTGAACGGTTGATAAAAATCAGACATTGTTAATATTTTTTCCAAAGAAAACTCAGTCAAATAGGAGATTGTCATTTCTAAACAAACCATAGACAACGTTGGCAAAGACTTTATCCTTTCTAAATGTAAATCCACGATGACCTGTTCATAATCGTAGAAATTTGATGAAAAAAAATTGCACACATTTTCTAGAGAAATTTTTGGGGTATGCTGGTCGACATATTGAATGCAAACCTTTCTTCCGGTTAGTTGCTCCGTTGTGATATAATGATTTAGCAAGGCAACAGACTCTGAAGAAAGTTGGTCGGAAAAGATGATCTCGCATGGTTGAAGATGTGAAAGCCTTGTTTGTAAGTTGCTCCTTAATATGTCATCCTCAAATTGGTCGTATATGAAAGTTCCAGATGACAATTGGGTACATAGAAAACCTATTAGAACCTTTCCCGAGGGAATTTTCTTAGAAATGGCGCTTTCGGAAATGCATAGAATCTGCTGAGATTCTTGAAGAGATCCGTTTGATCGATGATCATATCGAGAAGTACTTTCACGAATAAGGGTGCCTTTGGTATACATGCCAACTACATCACGCTGAAAAAGCGTATTTCGAGTATTACCAGTCGATTTAAATACAGCTGTTTCAGTCTGCTTAGCTACGGCAACTTTAAGGCCGGCATTGATTAAGCGCTCCAAATGAAAATCTATACGATAAGAAGGGATACTGGCATTAAGAAAATTATGTTCATAATAGCAACCAATACCAAGCGTTTTTGACACAACTTTTGCATCTTCATCGAAAAAGCGATATTTGTAACCTACTTCAATAGCCAAGATACAATTTTTATATTTCTTTCTCAACTCAATATATTGTCGTTCCAAGGGCGTATATATATCCTCTTCCTTTGGTTCTGAAGAACTTTTGCTTCGAGAGCGTTTCCTGTTCGTTTTTGGAGAAGGAACATTGCTCTCTTCTTGTTCTAGGACGTTATGTTTCTGCAGCTTTATCAAAGGTACTTCTTCATCGATTTCATCGTCCTCTTCACCTTTAAAACCATTGACAACATTTGGGTGAATTTCTGCTAAACTTTCATTTTCTGATGAAGAGTTGTCATCAGCAATGATGCTTTCCCAATCAATTCTTGATTTCGAGGAAAAAGGTCTCTCTTCATTTGGACTGCTGGAGTCTTGGCATTGCATTCCTTTTCGGTGGTAATCAAGAAATCAGAAATAAATATAAAGAAAAGATTAATGGATCGAAGTTTAGCGGGTGTAAAACAGTAGAGAATGTTTCAATCAAGACATTCGCAAAAAGAGCACCGTTTTTGATTGACAAAAAGTCTATACGTAACAACGGACTATATTAAAAACTGTTCTTAGTTCTAATTAAACCTTCAATCCTCATGCCGCCAGAAGATAGCGAATGAATATGTTTTGCCTCTGGGATGAGTTGAACGTTCCATCTACCAACATCTACAAGGAGGGCGAGAAAATGTCATTTTACGACGAAATCGAGTTGGAAGACTTTACTTTTGGTAAGTACATAGAATACAAAATGCAATTGATGGATTTTGACTAACAAAATAGACGCTGATTTCAATTTGTATACGTTTCCTTGTCCTTGTGGAGATCGCTTTGAAATCAGTTTGGTAAGTTTTTTAATGCATTGTAAAGAAAATAAATAAATGAAAAACTAGCTAACTAATGAATAGGATGATCTTCGCTCAGGAGAAGATGTCGCTCGTTGTCCTAGCTGTAGCTTGATTGTTCGCGTTATTTACGATGAGGACGACTTTCTTGAAGTAGAAGAAGATGATAATACGTCTGCTCCTGTCATTATTGCTGCTTAAATCTGCTTACGGCGGTTTTCTTTTTTACAATAAATGCAGATTTTCATTGATTACGGGATCATAATAGAGAAGTTTTGCTTTAGGACAACATTTCTCTGATTCCCCTTGCCACTGTGAAAAAGCAAGCAAGAGGAAAATGTGGTTTCTGTTTTATGAAAAAAAAAAACGAATCTAAGTGATTAGTTCGTAAAAAGAATATTCTTTCAAGATAATGGATTCTAAATTGGTGGCTACGATGGCTACGTTACCTGTCTTAGCCAAGCTTGCTCAACATTGATTTGTTTTTCTTTGCGTGAATCTTGAAGTTTTAAGAATCTGCTTGGGTAAGCGCTTGCATGCTAAGATATGGTCTTTTTGGTATACGTATACTTCGTGAATTTCTGGCTATGAGGTTGACGAGATGCGTTCAAACTTGGTAGATTTTGTATAATAAAAATGATAATCCTGTTTTTCTGTTCTATTTGTCCCTCATTCATTAATGCTAAACATGTATCGTACATCTAAAAAGCGCCTCTGCAATTTGAATTTCGAAAACCAAAGAACAATGTGTCTTTAACGATCGAAAACTTACATCATTAAACCCGTTTTCGCGATATAACACGAATACATGTCACAAGAAACTCGAGCCAAAAAACAGTCACAGTATCATATATTAGAATTAACAATTTGCCTAATGTCTCACCACCACCAACATGCGTGATAAGTGGAGAAAGAAACGCGTGAGACGCCTGAAACGTAGAAGAAGAAAAATGAGAGCTAGATCGTAAGTGTTTTTTTATCTAGATATTTCAAAATTGAGTTTAGTTGCTAACTCGTGGTTTAGTAAATAATCGGATCGCTCCGCTGACTCCGTGATGTCAAAAGAATAAACGCTCTGTGTCTGAAGCCAATCAATACGGCGAAGAACAGAATGGTGTTGTCTTTTAACTTCTCAATAAATTGTTTTTCATGATTGAACTCAGTGTCGAATTTATTAGTATATTTGTAGCAAGTGTAGCGTTGTCTTGGGTATGGCAAGATGTGTAAATTATGTCGTTTAGAAGCGAAACGCTGAAGAATTAGTGGACTCCTGACGCTACTTGTGTAAGGAAATTGAAGGACCATAAACTCGTATTCGGTAAGTGGTTGTTATTACAGTCCTCACTGTGAAGGTGAAATGACTGTTGCATCTTTTAATGACTTCTTAACACATTTCTATGACTAGTAGTCTTTTGCTGTATTAATTAGCAACTACGGTTGTATGGTGTAGCGGCTAGCACATGAGATTTTGATTCTCGAGATCTGGGTTCGACTCCCAGTACGACCTTTGACTTCTTTTTTTCTTTTGCAAAACCCAGTGTCCTTTGTACGCGTTTAATATACTTTTTTTACTTCCTGTACAACAAAATATTTTCATACTATCCCAAAAAACGTACGTTGCATTTGTGACAAATGTCCTGTTCATACACTCAAACCTTTAAGCGGTTATATATAATATGCAAATATTCAAAGTAATTAAGAGCAGTTCCATGTTCTAGTGGTATGATTTCTGCTTCACACGCAGAAGGTCCCGGGTTCGATCCCCGGTGGGACTAGTTTTTTTCTTAATGTTTTGCTACATTCAATCAAGCACGCACTCGCCAACAAGATAGCAAGCAAGCCTTCAAAGAACAATTTGTCTGAACATTTAAGCTGGAGACAGAAAAGGCCCTGGTACTACAGCTTACTTATACGAAAAGTCAAAAATTTTCCTTTTGGAATGACATATACCTGGAAACCGTATGAAAAGTAACTTTCCATATATTAGTTTTCTATATTATTACATCCAAAAAAAAAGTAAAACCACATATACCCTAAAATTTAAAAATAAAAGAACGTCAACTTCTTTTAGATGCGAGCGCGACTCAATTGTCGACGGACACTGTCAAGTTCATCCAAAGACGCCTTCTTTTTCGATTTCGACATGCGTGATGGGGCCTTCTTTCGGCCCATGTTGGAACCGTAAGACAACAAGAAGTCGTCCAAAACATTATTGAATTGGTTGTCGTTTATCAAGTCATTTACATCTTTTTGTTCAGGATCAAGGAGCTCGCTCTCGTGCTGCATTGGCACATACTCTTCTTCAATTTTGTCAAAACGGTCATCCAAAAAAGACAGCCCTTCATTGCGGAACAAAGCAGAACTTGACATGGAGCCGGAAGATTGTGCCGTCTTGGCCTTTCTTCTCGGCTTGGGCCTTTGAGTAGACACAAGCTCGGGGACTTCATCCCGTTCTTCCTCTTCGTCCTCATCTGAGAAAGTACCGTCACTACTAGCTGCTTGTGGTTGTTTCTTTTGTTCAAGCTTAAACTTGTCGAATTCAATTTCCCATTCGGACTTTCCAGCTGCAAGAGCAGCTTGTTCGTCATACTCTTGCTCCTCTTCCTTTTCTGGTGGTTGTTCATAAAATTCGTCTTCATCTACCTTTCCACTTGTGATCAAGTTGTTTAACTCATCATCCAAATTTACCTCACCATCGGTTTCTTCTTCATTTTCCATATCGGAATGCTCCAACAACTCTAGCACTTCCCGCAAACGCGGATCCATGTCCGGTTGAAATCCCGCAATAGCATCCGGTACGCTTTGCTGGTTTTGATAGCTAGCTTCGATTTCTTCTTTGGAAGGGAGTACTTCTTGAGGTAAAACGGAAGGTTCTTCCTCTTTAATGACGACTTCATCCTTTTTCTTTTGGCCGCTTCCTTTCGCAGCTGGTGCTGCAACCCACGTTGCGTTTTCATTTCCCATACCACGCAAGTGTTGCATGTAATCATACTCTGTATCATCAAAGAAAATACCATAAGCAGCTGCCTCTCCTTCATTTGAACGTACAGCGCCACCATATTCTTCATCCAAATCTTGACGATTCAACTGACGTCCAGTCTTCTTTAGGGCATCTGAAGGCACCAACACACGTTCTGTTGCTTCCTCATTGTAATATTCTGGATCTCTTTGAGAACGATGGACCAAGTGAAAGGTCTGAGCCTTGCTTTTATCCACAAACTTTTTACGTCCCTATAACGTGAATACATTAGTACATACTCCTTAGAAACCCATCATTGAGAAATTGTTGTTCTATTTCCATTGCTAGCTCAATAGATCTTGCTTGAAATCAAATTTTTCTTCAAGCATATATATGGCCAACAACCGATCTCTTCCATTCCTTACCATTGTTTTCTGCCAGAATCCAAAGTTTTAATGATCTATCCTTCAATTCTTAATTGAACACGAAATTGAAGGAATCAACGTTGTAAAATTTGCAAAAACCAGTATTTTGCAAAAGTACACTTCTCCACGCGTTCAAAATGAGTACTTACCAATTTTGATTTAAAGCAGTCGAACTTCTGCGCTAACTTTATTAACGAGTAGCTGTTTTTTTTGTTAATAAATAAATAAATTAAGAAAATTTTTTAATTTTCTTTTTAAGATCAAGATCATTTCTGCAAATAGTAAAGTTGTATATTTTTTTATCCGAGTTATAAAAATTTATACAGGCCGCTTGAGCTTTTTATAGTCTGTAGCCGGTGTACTTGCGAAATAATCAATTGTAAATCGTTTGTAAGCTGGGAAAAAGAAGGCATGCCAAAAAGGGATTTGACATATAACAAAAATAAATTTATATAATAAAACACTTCCATAAACAGTAGCTTTGCGAAGAGTTATACTCTTTTGATGTTTGTTTACGAACTACATACGAAAACATTACTATAACAAAAAGAAAGACAATACTATAATCACAAAAAGGTAAAAGATTTTACATATAATAAATTACAATCGCTAAAGAGTTTATCGAAAGACAACAGACTCCACTATGCTGCGTGACTGTTCTTCCGCTTCGTTATTCAGCAAATCCTCAATACCTAATGGAAGGTCTTTGGTATTCAGTGAAACTACCAAACTGCGAAACTCGCTTTTGTCGTGAAAATTCGACATAGCTGGCAGTTTTTGAAGGATATTCAACACATATTCCTGGAAAAAACTGATTTGAATTGCCCAAAATGGTATGAATTTTGCAAAGGAAGATTGAAATTTAGTTGGACATTAAGTGAATTTGATCGTTCTGCCGGAATTGTATAGAAAACTAACATAACTAGGTGATGCCAAAATCGAAAAACAACATTGGCCTCGGAAGAGCCATTCAAGCGGACTTTGCAAAGTCTCGTAAGAACAGAAAAGGTGGATTGAAACACACTACGGATTTGGACCCAAGAGCGAAAAAGCCAGCCTTACGATCTGTAACTCAAGAAAGCAATCTCGATGAGTTTTTGAACACTGCTGAATTAGGAGAAGTGGATTTTGTGGCCGAAAAGCAAAATGTCAAAGTAATTCAAAATCCTGAGCAAAACCCCTTTTTGCCAACCATGGAAGAAGCCAAGAACTCAAGAAAACGTCAAGAGCAAAACAAGGATCGTCTTACGGTTCCCCGTCGTCCTCGTTGGAACGAGTCTACTACCCCCGAAGAGCTTGACAGAATGGAAAAAGATTCGTTTTTGAATTGGCGACGTAACTTGGCTCAATTACAAGAGGTAGAAGGGTTCGTCGTTACTCCTTTCGAGCGTAATATTCAGATTTGGAGGCAATTATGGCGTGTCATTGAACGTTCAGACGTGGTTGTTCAGATTGTTGATGCTAGAAATCCTTTGTTTTTCCGTTCCGCAAATTTGGAATACTACGTTAAAGAAGTTGATCCTAAGAAAAAGAACTTCTTGCTGGTCAACAAGGCTGATATGCTCACTGCTGAACAAAGGAAGTACTGGGCTGCTTACTTTAACGAGCACAACATCTCCTATCTCTTTTTCTCTGCTCGTTTAGCTGCTGAGTCAATCATGGATGAAGCTGATGGAGTAGTAGATGATGTCCCTGAAAGTTTAAAGGCTTCTGAAACCCATACCGAGGACCATCGCATTGCTACTCTAGACACACTGTTGGGAATTTTTGAAACTTATGCAAATAAGTATGCAAAAGATAACGAAAAATTAACTTTTGGACTTGTTGGTTATCCTAACGTTGGTAAATCGTCCACTATCAATGCTTTAGTTGGCCATAAAACTGTTTCGGTCTCTTCTACCCCCGGTAAAACCAAACACTTTCAAACCATTAATTTGACTGACAAGGTAACCTTGTTAGATTGCCCAGGTTTAGTATTCCCTTCTTTTGCTACTACCCAAGCAGATTTGGTTGTGGATGGTGTTTTACCTATTGACCAAATGCGTGAGCATACTGGTCCTTCCGCCATGTTGGCCAACAGAATTCCCAAAGAAGTGCTTGAAAAAATTTATACCATTAATATCCGCACCCGTCCCAAAGAAGAAGGTGGATCGGGTGTACCTTCCGCTGAAGAGGTGTTGTTCCCATATGCTAGGTCTCGTGGTTATATGAGAGCCCATCATGGTACACCTGATGACTCGAGAGCAGCAAGAATTTTGCTTAAGGATTACGTGAATGGTAAATTAATTTACGTTCACCCACCACCTAACTATCCTGACTCCGATATGCAATTCAACAGAGAACATCATCTCCATTATCTTTCTTCAGTTGATGAAGATGTTAATCGAAAGCTTCAAAATGCATCCCTTGCAGATAAATTAGCTCTTCGCGAAAGTGAAGAAATTGACAAGGAATACTTTTCAGAAAATCCTCATGTTCGCTCATTTGTGCGTGGAACTGCTGCTTCCAACATTCAAGGCCCTGAATACAAAGGAAGAAATACGACTCAAGCTTTCCAACGTCGTTTGAACGATGATGGCACTCCAAAATATCCAATGAACGCTCAAGGAAAGCCATTGTCGCGTCGCAAAGCTCGTCAAATTAGTTCTTTGGAAATAGGAGTATCTCCCGACGCTGTTCTGGCTGCTTCTTCCAAAAAGCATAACAAGAAAAACAAGCGCACAAAGCAACGTAGTGGTAGGGTGTTAGATGATTTTTAAATCAGTGTTAGGATTCAGCTTTTTAATTTTTTGGTTTTTTTGGCATGTCTGTTTAATGATATTATTGGGTAAATAAGGATTCTTTCGGTTGTTCCTGAACATGTTGTTTATAATGTAGATATATATAATATGTTAATAAAAAAAATAAATGTTGTCTGGAAATTGGTATTCACACACTCTTTGCTTAAATTAGTATGACTATGGGTACTAAGTACCTCCACTTTTGCCTTATACGAGTATTGTAATAAAGTATAAACAAAAGGAGGCACTCATTGCAAATTTTAATAATTTCTTATTTGTTTACTTTTTGTCGTTGCCATAGTAACCCATAGCAAAAAAATGTAAACAAACAAGAAATTTAAAAACTCTGCAAGAACTGTCTTATCGACTACAAAGCTCAATTGAAAAAGATTATCGAAATGGCTTACGCTGAACATATGCAAAAGAAGGAGTCCTCTGAAATTTCGGTACAACCACTTCATCAAGGGAATAAAAGTCTGCATAAACAATTACTAGAACCTCGATTTCTTCGGGAAAAGAACAAGGCAGCAGTGTCTAGTCCTACCGATAGTCTTATGAGTCCCTGCACAGCAAAACTGCAAGCTCATAGACAAAAGTACCATACAAGAAGCAAACCCGGTTTAAGATCTTTGATGCAGACACTATTGGAGGCTAGGGATACTGAGTAAGCTCCATGTTTGCACGCATTTTATTTATATTCTGGACGCTTCGACTATAAACTCGTATTTACGATTGCTTGTTTCACGACTTATGATATTTATTTAAGACTTCTTTTTGGCAATCCTCATGTATCGTCCACCGCCCATATATGTATAATACAAATTTACAAGCACCTGTGGTTCTTGTTTGCCTTTAGAAGACGTATATCTTATTTATTCAAAGTATTGGATTGCAATACACTTGTATCACCTTAGACCTCTGAAAAATACTCCTCATTTGGGAGACGCATACTTTGTTTTTAAGTGCATTTTTTCCTTCCCCTACAATTGCAATCAATATTTCACTTTCTTTTTTTCCTTTTTTTAATCATCAAGGCAATTCATAAATCCATCATTTTTCTATAAACGTCTTTGACAAGACGTCACAACTGGTATGAAAAGAATGTCATCTAATATACTCCCACTTTCTCGAATATCAACATGAATACATACATAAATATTAAATCAACGAACTCATAACTCTTCTTTACTATGCTCCACATGCATACTCTCAGGGAACTCGCAAGCGCTGTTCCTCGATTGATGTCCTCGCACATTTGTATTTATACGTGGAATGCGTAACTGTAATCCATGATCTTCAGGATCAAAATCTGACGTATCGTCACCGCTATCATTGCTTCTTGAGCTTCGGGTACTAGCACTATCACAAAAAGCACGACCCGAAAGCTCATCATCAAAATATTCATTGTCTTCTTGAATAAAGTGTTTAATCGTATTTGGTATTGACGAAGCATGGGAATCTATCGATGGTTCATCAGCAACATAGATCAAAAATCGAGAATGATAAGAGACGTGATTCTCAAAATTAAGTACCACTTCATCGAATGTAACTGGCTTTACTGCACATGGTAAGATCTCATCAGTTATAATGGCAGCCGATGTAAAATTCACCAAGTACCATTGGCGAGAATCCATGGTAGGGCTTATTCGCGGCACATCATTGTTCTCCTTTGTACTATTCTGATCTAAGCAAATATACAATATTGAAGGTTCCAAAATCACTGCTCTTAAGCGTCGTACACATGGATTCTTCAAATCATTATACAATGAAGCAAGTTTATGTTGTACTGCATTCGTATTTTCAACCAGAGTATTCAATTTATTCTTAGTCGTCTCTCTGATCACGTCCAAATGACTTGCTAATGCCGAGTTTCTGTCTTTCAAAAGGATATGACCGTCATTCAGAAGCTCTGTAATGTCATACTTTATTATTTTTCTCCCTGTAAGCGTATTATATAAATTCTCCCATTCCTTCAATATTGTTTTGTAATCTGTTTCAAGTTGATATCGATGCAACACTGCTTGCTTATTTTCATATATGCATTTACTTAAGTTAATTTTCGTAGTCAATAGAATCCGAGGAACACCAGATGTTCGGCTTCCTGGAACAGAGCAACAAAATACTTTGGCAGGTCTGCTTAACCATGCCCAATCTTTCGTGGGTATAGAAGGAGGGTGCAACATAAGATCCAAACATGACTCTATACTCAACCGAAGATCTGGTGATGAACTTGGTTTGAATGAAAACAAGTGACTGCTCTTTTCCTCATTATTACCCTTCACTATGGTGGATGCAAAGGTTTCTTCGTACTTTCGATTCGGATGGCTGAAGAATCTTGACACGAAGGAGTTGAGCATGTCACAGTCGGACAAATACTGATTACGAAGTCCCTCTTCAGACAATAACTGAGAAAAAGCAGAAGTTATATGAGTGGAATCAAGATATAAACGATGAGACGATCTAAGAAATTCTAAGGCTCTAGCAGTTTGCAAGTGGAGGATCGAGCGGGCATCTTTTGAAGGTGGAACACATGGTTCCTCCCCAAACCACCAAGCAGGAGAACCAAAGCGGTGATAGGAATGTTGACTAAAACGAGAAATAGACGAGGAAGAGGGGTGTAGTTGATCCTGATGATGTGAAGCTGTAAGATAAGGCTCTGAATCAACGAGAGATCCGCTTTCGTTAAGAGACTGAATGAGTACGTTCCTGGCGAGTGGAATCTCGTTCAAAGCTACCAAAAAAGGAGCAATGGAGGGGAACAAAGGGCTCGGTTTTAAAACTGATCCAATATTTTCAAAAAGCCTCTTACGTTTATGGGGGGAAGGAAGAAAGAATGAATCATTGTAGCTTGGAAGAGAGGACTCCAAGGAGATATTAGAGGCAACAGGGACCAGGCGATTTTTTTCTAAATGTCCACCAAAAATATATTCGGCAGCTGCTTCAACATCATTGTTACACCTTGTTAATGCTTCCCTAGCATCGGGTTCTGAGATACCCATAGACTTCAATGTTTCTATTTTTGAGTTTGAATCCATCAGAATAGACAATAATAAGTATGAAAAAGAGAGAAATAGTAAACAATAACAACAAGCCTGTGTAGGCTAAAATAAGTTGGGAACACAAGATCCAAGATAGTTAGTTTAAAAATGCGTCTAAGTAATTGTTAGGAAACGCTTGTAATAAAAATATTTGCAATAAGAGCAAGGAACTTCAGCTCAAACGAGAACTACCTACTATAAACGACGTAGGAAAACTACTGTCAAAACAGGCGTTCGCGTTGAACTTGATATTGGGGTCAAGATACCCTTACTTCAGACCAGTATCTTTTTATATAAGAGTTTCTTTAATTGAAACTATTACTTTATTCGACCGAACGTACCAAGTAAGCCCTTTTGGATCCAAGTTTTCAAGAATGCTGTTTTAATCAACTAAGTAAAGAAGTAGCGAACGGATACGCAAATTTTAGTAATAAACAAACAACAAGTTATAAAATATTTGTAAAATTCACCACTACTTTCAGGTTTCTTGTAGCGAAAGAATGGTATTGGTAATGGCGAAAGATCAGCTACTGAGGTCATATACGGTAGCATTATAGTAAGTAGCAAATACTGGAATTTGATGGCATTGAGAATAATATAAAGAGTAAAAGTATTTTCAGTAGGAATTGTAGAACAAAAACTAATTTTACTAGCACATCGTTGATATGATCTTTGTAAATGAACATTTGTGGGACAACGTTTCCTCCAGCATTGTAAATGTTTTTTTTTTTTTTTTTATTCTATAATAAAAAACCAGATATTCTCCATGATGAATTCCTGAATTTTTGGTAAGAGTGCAACTATTCGAAGTAATCTTTTAAACAGACATCTGTCAAAGAGAACGACTATGTGGCTTCATGGTTATTTTCATAATCGATACTGGCCGACTGGAGAAGAAACTATCTTCATCTTCAACTATTGC
This sequence comes from Schizosaccharomyces lindneri, assembly GCA_029532395.1. Classification (NCBI taxonomy): domain Eukaryota; kingdom Fungi; phylum Ascomycota; class Schizosaccharomycetes; order Schizosaccharomycetales; family Schizosaccharomycetaceae; genus Schizosaccharomyces; species Schizosaccharomyces lindneri. The sequence continues at coordinate 253,955 of JARFMH010000007.1, read as the reverse complement.
TGAAAATATATCCACACATGCAAATTTAAATATCCCTCTAGTTTATGCAATAGCGACAATTGAAATTATAAAGCATTAGGACGTCGAATACTCATATTGTATCTGATTCATGAAACTAGAAAAGTTTAGTTCAATGAAGAAAGCAAAAAACCATTGAATCTTGAATAGGGAGCAAGGACAAAATCAATAATACTCGAGACTTTCTCGCTTATAAATCAACTGATCAGACTGCAATGAAAATAGCTGCAATTAGTAAAGGGAAATCCTTAAATAAAAAGAAAGAAATAATGAATATGATATGGGATAGATCCTCGAATTCATTCATAGAAATGCGGGCTCATGTAAGTCGTATCATTCACAAATCGTTCGCGTTTCCTCAAATTATATCGCATAAAAAGAAGATCCTTATCAAAATTTATTCTTACTATGGAATAGATAGACAGGCTGGTTTTTAGACATACAGAATGCCCACGAAGGTTTGACAAAACCAGGTAGGTTTTTAGGCAATTGACTGCCAGCGCATTGAAGTAAGGTAAACCTTCGCTACAAGTTTTCAAAGCACAAAAATTTATGCCAAGAGCGGTAAAGAATAACTTATGTCTGGTTCGCAGTAGATGTAGTAAACTCTCCGCCTTAGTTTACGTCGACTCTCTTTAGCTACTTCTAAAAGCCCATAGCAAGAGTAAAATAAACCTAAAAAAAGTGTCCATCGTGATAAATTACAGATGGAGGGAAAATCCACATACTTCCTTCTTGGATGATAGCAGAGCAATAGACAGGCAGTGATCAAAGACTCATTGTAACAGAATTAAACACAAAGACTTCAAAGGAATATATAAGACTTTGTATAAAGGGTTTTTGGACTAAATTTCAGTCGTAGTCAAGGGTTTCCTTGTTTATATTGTCTTCGTTTCTGACACTGAAATCACATTTTCAACTTTGACAAGAAAGTCAAACATATCCAGAGACTCACCGTTAAATTATAAGCATCTCTCATATCCTTGGCCAGAAAATAATATGAATCCTCCCATATCCACTCTGGTGTTCAACAAGTGACATAAAGAGAAGAAGCAACTCCGTAAACGAATCGCTCAACGAAAACGAGTATTCGTGAAAACTCCTTTATTGTTGGAATAAGCATCTAAGCTGCCATTGATGAACTAGTGTCAGTTGGTCCTTTACCTTCATCATATATTTGACTCCCCCAACCTTTTTCAAGCAGTGGAAATTCGTATAAAACCCGTCATTTTCATTTCTTTTGTATTCAACCCAAAGTCAAACAACGCAAGGTGAGCCTTCCTATTTATTAAACTGTTGTTTGCATCCGAAAATAATTCCAACCACGACAATCAGTAACCAAATATTCCCAGGTTCTGTTTCTTGTACATAAAGCGAAATTGTGTTAATTTCCAACTTCTAGTTTCGCAAAATGGAAAGAAAGAAAAAAATGCTCCAGCAGTGACTCGAACACTGGGCCTCTTGCTTACTAGGCAAGCGCTCTACCACTGAGCTACAAGAGCTATCTGATACAACTAAAAAACTATACATATATATCAGAAATATGATATATTGTTGAAATATTAAGAAATTAATACTTCCTCGTTTTTAGTGTGAAAAATCGTGCTTTCATAGTCCTAAATTGGATGCTTCTTAAAAATAAATACAATAGCAGATATATTCAAACAAATTCTATACGTTTTTGCTTATGCCGAAAAAAGTGATTAGACAAATACAGGTAACAAAAATGTAATTAGGTGCTTGGTGGGGGTAATCAGATAAAATAAAAAAACATTGCTACTTCAATTCATAGCTGAAGAAAGGTTCGATGTGCTTGAATTGAACGTCGCCTTAACCAAACAGATTCGCAGCAAACCCTTTTTTCTTTAGGAGATTGTAGACGAACTGCTTTTATTTTATACCGGCCAGAATTTAAAAGGGTTGGTAAAAAATGGGACCGAAAGCAGGCATAAGTCCACTCCTGTCAGAGAAGTCGATTATCCAAAATGACAAGGCATATATCTTTTTGATGTTGTTATGGAACGCTCCTAATTTATTTTTAATTTTATGTGGGTCCATTCAATATACTATAGATGTTCGTAAGCGTCCACTTAATGTTCGCTTCAATCGATTTTGGACTATCAGGCTTAAAGTAGCCCTTATTTTGGCGCTTATTTGGTGCCATTTGTATGATGCTGCTAAAACAAAACATTACTCTTGGAATGCACATTCCACTACTACGTTTCTGTTTGCGCTCTTTTTACATCTTACGGAACAATCGACCTTACGAGTTCCTATGGCTTCGCTTTTGTTGTTTTATGCTTTTAAATGTATTTCTTCTCTCACTGTCCTTTTGTTGAAGATTAATTTTAGTTTCTCCTATATCTCCACGTTTTTGGCAGTAACAACTTTTGTTCTTTCGTTGCTTGCTATACTTGTGGAAATCTACGTTCCTCCTTCAAATCGTGTTTGGTATCCTGAGGATGCTCACGAACTTGAGGAAACCGGTTTAGCCCCATCAGAGCTTACTTATGCCAATATCTTTTCAAAGCTATTCTTTTCATGGTTAAGTCCTCTCATGAAATACGGCTACCGCAATTATCTTTCCGAATCGAACGTTTGGTCACTTCCCCATGGCGAACGGTCTAAAGATTTGGTATCGACTTTTGAATCCAATTGGATGCATTATTCCAGTAAGAAAAAGAAATCCTCTGTTTTGTGGAAGGTTCTCTTTTTAACTCACTGGAAATTAATTGCTAAACTTGTTTGTTTTAAATTTGCTCAAGATATTTTGGCTTTTGTTCAACCTAATTTGATTCAGAGAATCATCTTGTTTGTCAGTTCTTATAAATCTTCACATCCCCAGCCTGTCGCCGAAGGTCTTCTACTTGCAATGGCGATGTTCTTTACATCTCTTTGTCAAACGATATTGCTTCAGCAGTATTTGCAAATGGCTATGGTTCTTGGCATGCGTTGGAGATCTGAGCTGATTACTACCATTTATCGCAAAGCTCTTCGTCTTTCGAGTGCTGCTCGCCAGAGCCGATCTGTTGGTGACATTGTTAACTACATGTCCGTTGATACTCAAAAAGTTAGCGATCTTACCATGTTTTTATTTATTACTGTTTCGGGACCTTTCCAAATCGTTCTTGCTTTGGGAAGCTTGTACCGTTTACTAGGTCTTAGTACTCTTTCTGGTGTTGCTGTAACTGTTCTCTTACTTCCTTGTAATGTTTTCATCGCCAATATTTTCAAGCGTTTCCAAAACATTCAAATGCACAACAAAGATGCTCGCTCTAGATTGATGACCGAAATTATCAACAATATTCGAAGCATCAAGCTTTATGCCTGGGAAAGTATATTCATGCAAAAGCTTTTTAATCTACGTAATAGCAAGGAGCTTCGTATGCTTAAGAAGATAGGATACATTAATACTATAGGTAACTTTACTTGGCTTTTTGCTCCCAATCTCGTTTCTTCCGCTACTTTCGCAACGTTTGTTATTCTTTACGGAGATACTCGAACTTTGACTGTGGATGTTGTTTTTTCTGCATTGACACTCTTCAACCTCTTACAATTCCCTTTGACCATGTTGCCTGTTATTGTTAGCTCCATCTTGGAAGCTACCGTTGCTGTTTCTCGAATCTTCAGTTTTTTGGTGTCTTCTGAATTGGATCCTGATGCTGTTCAGGTTTATCCTGCTGTTGAAGAACCGGGAAGTATCGCTCTAGAGATTAGAGATGGTTCTTTCTCTTGGGAAGAACGCGATGGCAGGAAAGTTGATGCAGTTCTTCAAAATATCAATGTACAAGCGAGAAAAGGTGAATTGACCTGTATAGTTGGCCGTGTCGGAATGGGAAAGTCATCTTTGTTGGAAGCTTGTTTAGGAAACATGTATAAGCTCAACGGCTCTGTTTTTCGCTGTGGTAGTGTAGCTTATGCTGCACAGCAACCATGGATATTAAACGCTACTATCCAGGAGAATATTCTATTTGGACTTGAATTTGACGCAGATTTTTACGAGAAAACCGTCCATGCCTGTTGTTTAGTACGTGACTTTGAAATCTTTGCTGATGGTGATCAGACTGAAGTGGGTGAAAAAGGTATCTCGCTTTCTGGTGGACAAAAGGCTCGTATTTCCTTGGCACGTGCCGTCTATTCGAGAGCAGACATGTATCTTTTGGACGATGTTTTATCAGCCGTGGACCAGCATGTTAACAAAGATTTAATTCGTAATCTTTTAGGCGCTCATGGTTTGCTTAAATCTCGTTGTGTGATTTTGGCTACTAATTCTTTGACTGTTCTTAAGGAAGCTTCCGCCATTTATATGTTACGCCGTGGCAAAATTGTAGAGTCGGGTAGTTTCGCTCAATTATCAACATCTCCTGACTCTCAACTTTTCCAATTGCTTTCGGATCATAGTATGACTGACAGTACCAATCTCAGTGAAAGCCGATCTTCGCTTTCTTTGACACCATCTGGTAGTGGATACTCTACTGATGTAAACAGCCTGAGCCGCTCATCAAGCACTGTCAGTAACTATCCAAGGGCAGTTTTGAAAAAGAGTGGTCGTCTTCGTGAGAAGCTTACTGATGATGATCTCGGTAAAGTTACCAAGCAAACCGTTGAAACATCTCAAAAAGGTCAAGTGAAATGGCAAGTATACTGGACTTATTTCAAAGCCTGTTCATTTTGGTTTATTGCTTTATATTTCTTTTGCATTATTGGTGGTATCGGTATGAATGTTGGAACGAATGTGTGGCTTAAGCATTGGAGTGAAGTTAACACAAATGCTGGGTACAATCCAAGGGCATACTACTATTTACTTGTATATGTGCTTTTTGGTTTACTGTCATGTGGCTTGGTTTCCTATAGTAGTTTGGTAATAACTGTTCATTGCGCCATACGTGCCTGTAAAGCACTTCACGATGCCATGATACGCTCTGTTCTGCGTGCTCCTATGAGCTTTTTTGAAACTACACCAACTGGCAGAATATTGAACCGATTTTCAAGTGATGTATTTCGTGTGGACGAGGTGATTTCCAGAGTACTCATGTCTTTCTTCCGTAACCTTTTCCAGATTGTTTTCGTGGTGGGTGTCATTTGTTACTCTGCTCCTCCGTTTTTGATCTTGATCATTCCTCTATTCTTTTTGTATCGTTACAGTCAGGTTTACTACACTCGTACATCCAGAGAGCTTAAGAGATTGGATAGCGTCACGCGTAGTCCTTTATATGCACACTTCCAGGAATCTTTGGGTGGTCTTTCTACTATTCGTGCCTATAACATGATGGATACATTTGTATCAGAAAACGACATTCGAATCGACACAAACCATCGGTTCTGGTTCTTATACTTTTGTTCCAACCGTTGGCAAGGTATTCGAGTTGAGGTAATTGGGGCCACTGTTGTGTTTAGTGCTGCGTTTTTGGGTATTCTTTCGGCTATTCGAGGAAACCCGAATTCCGGTCTTGTTGGTCTTTCGTTGTCTTACGCTGTTTTGATTACTCAAAGTTTGACGTTTGTGGTCCGTCAATCAGTTGATGTTGAGACCAATATTGTGTCGGTTGAAAGAATGTTAGAGTATATGGCACTTGAAAGTGAGGCACCGGCCATCATACCTGACCATCGTCCTTCTGACGAATGGCCTTATCAAGGAGCTGTCAAGTTTGACCACTATAGCGTTCGTTACCGTCCGAACTTGCCATTGGTGTTGGACGATGTCAGCGTTGATGTGAAACCACGTGAAAAAATTGGAATTGTTGGACGAACAGGAGCTGGTAAGTCGACGTTGACTCTGGCTCTGTTCCGGATGGTTGAGCCTACGACAGGAAAAATTGTTTTGGATGATGTGAATACATCTACAATTGGCTTGGAGGATTTGAGATCCAGACTAGCCATTATTCCCCAGGAAAACCAAGCATTTGAGGGTACCCTTCGAGAGAACCTAGATCCCAGATATCTACACAGTGATGCCGAAATTTGGGAAGCATTAGAATCAGCATCATTGAAGGGATATGTGTCAAGTTTAGAAAACGGGTTGAACTCTGCAATTACAGAGGGAGGTGCAAACCTTTCATCTGGTCAGCGTCAATTGATGTGTTTGACTCGTGCATTGTTGACTCCAACACGTGTGTTATTATTAGATGAAGCGACGGCAGCTGTTGATGTTGAGACGGATGCCATTGTTCAGCGTACGATTCGGGACAAATTTAATGATCGTACAATTTTAACGATTGCTCATCGTATAAACACTGTGATGGATTCCGATCGAATTCTTGTATTGGATCACGGCAAAGTAGTCGAGTTTGGCCCTACGAAGGACCTGCTTGAGAAGAAAGAATCATACTTTTATTCGTTGGCAAAAGAAAGTGGGTTGATATAAAAAGAAAAAAGGTGAATAGGAAAACAATGAAGAAGGATAGGCTGTATATCCTTGAAGGGAAAAAAAGAAGAAAAGTCTCCCCCCCCCCCCCCCTCTCTCTCTCTCTTGCATCTATTCAAAAGTTTTTGATTGTTCTTTCTGTCTTTTTATGTTTTGAAAGTTGGTTGAAAGTTGATTTGATGCAGAATTGATTCACATGTTACAAATGGTTTGATTGTTGCAAATGTGAATGAATGAATGATATCAATTGTTGGTAAAGAAGAATCATTCCTTGAACATGTTTCAATGTGGAATGATCTGGAAATCGTGTGAATGTGAATCAACTGCTGTTCCAGCAGGTACATAATGATGTTTATGGTATACTATTTTTTTTTTGTATTTTTTTTGGAAGGTTTTCTATTTTTTTATCTCTTGCCTTTTGTTAGTCAATTGTACCGAACGGTAGTATTCAACAGTAGCAAGTAGCAAGTAGTAAAAGCAGAGCGACCTGACCGGATCTATCTTGTAGAGAAGATTGTAATTTCTCTCTCAAAGAACAGCTCTATATTGAATTTTTTCTCGTCCATGTCCTATACTGACTAATTCAACTCGGTTGTTCATTCAATCATTCATTCGACTCGTTCAATTTAATTGTTCATTATTCATTTTTCTTTGTATGATAAATTAAATAAAAAAGCTATCCTTTTCTACGCACTTGCTACTAACAAACCAACACTTACACTTATATTCAATACCTGGAAAGCCCAGTTCATCTTCTACACCAACCAGACCTTCACTTCAACAAGCATACCAGGTAAATGAAACCGCTCTAGTTGGAAACAGACATCCATCTGACGTTGTGTTTTGTTTTCATGAAGCGACAATTTCTTTCAAACCAATTTCTTTGTCTTATAAAACTCTTCTTTCATGTCCTTTCACCTTTTGTTGTTGCAAAGCATAAGCATCCCAAACAGTAAGCAAAAGGCACTTTTTCGTTGATATCGGTTATGATTTAGCCTAATTTTGAAATCTTTTATTGGTCAGAGATAATTTTTTCTTTCAATTGTTCTGAAAGGTTAAATACGATAAGCAATTAAACTTATGATAAACGAAGATCTAATCGAAGAGTTCAAAAAGGCTTTCTATGCTTTGTATAGAGATCTATGAAAATGGCGATTTATGATGGCAGTCGATTTTCACTATATAAATGCTCTATAGCAGGTCAAGTTGAAGGTATAAACAAGATCGTTGATTCTATACCTGTAACAGCTTTTGTTTGGAAGGATTTCGTGTTGTGATTTCCAAAGTTTTATACACACAGGATAGGTAGGATTGTCATTTTTTTGAGAGGATACAGAGATTTTGATTTTGGTTCCTAAGTCTCTCTTCTTGATAGATTGCTTTTCTTTGATTTAATTTTTGTTCAATTTTGTTTACGTTCATCGTTTTGCCCACTTCTGCTTATTGTTATTGTCATTTCGCTTTCCTTTGGCTTTGTAGGATCGCATTTTCTTGGATTTGTGACATACACTTGGTTCGGCTCTTTTTTTATACTACACGAACTCTTGAATTTTTAATATCAATTTCAATTTCGTTTTTCGGTTTTCCTTGAATTTCACTCGTTGTGTGTCTGTCTTTCTGCCTTTCTATCTTTTTCTTTAAGCGCATATCGCGTCTTTTATTTTTATTTTTATTTTTAATTTTGTTTTTTTGTTGACCATGCTTCCCATCGCAATTTTTTACCAGGTATATGCCTACCTCAGTCTTGTGCTCTCAGCACAGGTCTTTTATATGCAAATGCGTGCACGCAATCTTCCCTGCTTGCTCTTGTTATTTTGGGTTTGTATCTGTACACTCATCTATGCCGTACAATCTGCCATCTGGCATCAAACCTCGGAACCAAAATGGCTAGGCTATGGTTTTTGCGATATCACTTCTCGAGTTATTACTTGCGCAAGCATTGGTATCCCAGCAGCAGCTTTCACGCTGGTACTTTACCTCGACAAAGTCATTCACAGTGATCGTCCTTTGAAACCATTCCAAGATTGGATCTCCCAAATCTTGTTATCCCTTGCATATCCCGTTGTTACTATGCTTCTTATGATTCCCATGGAGAGTAATCGCTATGTTGTTATCTGCATGAATGGTTGTATGCCTGCCTTTTACCAAACAGTATACACTTTGATCATCTTTTATCTTCCTCCTTGTCTACTTTCCCTTGGTGGTCTGTTCTTCGTTTCTAGAATCCTCTACTACTACTGGCATCGTCAAAAGGAACTCCAACAGTTCTTCCAACGTGACTCCCAACTTACTTCTAAACGCTTTCTGCGTCTCCTTCTTTTGGATGCCGTTTTCTTCCTTGGTTACTTTCCCCTAACCATTTACCTTCTCGTTGTGAACTGCAAAGGACATAAATTTATGGCTGTCGATCATTACTTAATGTCCATTTGGCACAAAGTTCCCGTCTATTTCTTCCCAGCAACTTCTATTTTCTTGAACAACTGGATTCCCCCCACAGTTCTCATCATCATGTCTATCTTCTTCATCACAAGCGGTAAATGGACAGATAATGTTGCCATTTTCTTGTGGAGTTTGGTCGTCCGTTGCCCCTTCATCAAAAATACTAGCTTGGGTCGTCATGCCCAATTCAAGTTGGATAGCGAGAAGAGTGCTGAAACAACTCTCGCTGAAAGAACTATCGATTCTAGTGATCTTAAAGAAAAATGTCTTATTTTAGAGAGACAATGGAGCAAATTGTCGGTTCCAAGCGACGACTCGAGCGAATCCCAAGCTTCCACCAAATATGTCTAAAGCACTACCTATCGTCAAGTCGACTTTTCCATGACTTAACGTGTTTACTAATTCCAAATCTTCAATATTTCTTCCTCCACCCGCATAGGTGGTAGGAATCGTCACCCATTCGCCGAGTTTCTTCACGAGTTCCTCGTCAATTCCCCGGCATAATCCCTCCACATCAGCTGCGTGGATCAAAAATTCAGTACAATAACTAGACAACAAATCTAAATTCTCCTTGGATATCTCAAATTCTGTTACCGTTTGCCATTTGTTGATTGCTGCAAACCATCCATTTTCCCTTCTACGACAACTAGAAGCATATGCCGTTAATAACTCCAAATCCCGCTTTTCTAATCACATTCCAAGATGCCTATGCCTTATTCTTACCTAACGTCGACAACAAGACGATCTTTTCCAACTAGTTCCGAAATGGTTTTCAATCTTTCCAAATCAAATTGACCGTTTGGGAATAACCAAGATGTGACGATTACCTATTATAATGATCAGTATTTATTAAAAATTCACTTAATCTTCTCTTTCTTTAAATATTTAATTTGGTTCTCTTGATGACAACTTTTAAAGAAACAACCGTCTTCCAGTCACTATATATGCTATGTATGACCCAGGATTCTGAGCTTATTATAACACTAATAATATATGTGGTTCTTTTTAAATATTGTTTTCCAAATTTACTTACCTTGGAAGCTCCTTGTTCTAACCAATACTTCGCATTAGTATTATTGATTCCACCGCCAATTTGTAGGTAGCCTAAGTACACTCAGTCAGTTCCATTAATAATTCGTAAAGTGTAAATTTCTTTTGGTTTTCATTTATAAACTTACCTGGCCAAGCCTGCAGAGCTGTTTTTGCAGTTTCTTCGCAGTTTGGACCCAACATAATTACATGGCCTCCCAGTAAATGGTTTTCCTTGTAGAGATGAGCATAGTAATCGCTTGATTTTAAAGAGACATAATTCGTCTGCAGACTAGCATTGTCTCCAAGAGTTCCACCAACAATTTGTTTTACTTGACCTTTGTGAATATCGATGCAAGGACGAAACAGTGTATGCTGTGACATATTTTATAATTCTTTTACTAAATTTATACAGAATGAAACTGTTTTGTGTTGTTAAAATGACTTGCTTTTTCAAATATAAGTCTTATTAAAATCGACTGTAGAGGCAGTGGCAGAAGAAGTTATATTTGCCCTTTGCCAAGTTCACCTTCCTTCGTCGACGGGAAGAATTGAGTTGGATTCTACATAATAAAAGAAATATGGAAGAGAAAGATGCTTTATTGAAGTTGCAAAAGCATTTTGAAACGCAATTTGGTAATGTGGAAGGGATCTTGCCTGTCCAAACTCAGAATTCCAATGAAGAGTCTGAGAACGAAAACGAAGAAAGTGGAAACGAAAGCTTAGATGAATCAGAGCAAAGTTCTTCAGAAGAAGAGGAAGAAAAAGAAGAGGAATGGACACCTTCTTCATCTTCCATCGTTAGAGTATCTCATCAAGAAAAAGAAAAGCCTATTGTTCTAAGCGCACCTGGAAAGAACTCTTTTTTGAAGAAAATGCCAAAGTTGGAGACGGAAGAAGATTTGAAAATAAAAAGGAGAAATGAGCTTCGTAGGAGAAAGTCTTCCCGAGATGGTGAAGAAGACGAGACACCTGATAATGAAGCTGAGAATTTAAAGAATGATGTAGAGCTTCAAAAGCTTCTTCGGGAATCTCATTTGCTTCATGAGGTCTCTTCACGCACAGGAGAAACAAATCTTGTAGCACAAGGAAAGGTCCGACAAAAAGCCATCCAACAGCACATCAAGGAATTGGGAGGAAAGGAAAAAGAACAAAAGATGCCAATGGGTGCTAGAAAGGGAATGGCCCAGAAAAGGAAGCATGTTGACGGGATTATCCAAAAGGAGGCTCGCGAAAGTGGTACTGTGCTGGCAAAAAAAGCAAAGCAACCAAAAAAACAAAAGAAGGGTTTTGTCCCTGGAACATTTTCTTTACCTGGAAAATTCGTTGGCGGAACTCTTCGTCTTCCAAAAAATATGACTCCTTAAATATAGGAGTTTACTTTTTGCATTGTATACATAGATTCTGGGCTTTATAGACAGGTTTAATGATGGAAACAGTTTTACACTTATAAATTTACTTTCTAATTTAAGAGGTTATTTTGGTTATCGGGGTTTTTTTTTTATTATGCATCTCTTTTATTGGATTTAATAACATGAGTTTCATCTGTTCATTTTTCTGCAAAAAAAAGTTGATTTTATTTATAAAAGTTTAAGTATTATTTAAGCCAAACAATAAAAAGTAGAATTCATGTTCCTTTTCTTTTATAATCAAAATACAAGAAAAAAGCGAGATATAAATAAAGCAATAAACAGTTCATAGACAAGCATGCTAAAAAGAAAACACGCGTTAAAGACAACCAGAAAAAAGAAAAGGATGCACACATCGAAAATGAACACGTTTCAAGAAATGAAAAGAAGTGATCATTTCAGACACCTTGGGATTGGATAATTTTTCACTGCCATACTTTAACGTGTTTCCAAGAAAGTATGGTTTGCAAATTGATCAGCAATTTGATCCGTAGTAGCTGTGTCCCAAAAGATAGAGTCTGCCGCCAATTCGCTTTTTAGATCCGTCAAGCGTAAAGATGGATCATGCTTTTGCTGGGGAAGTTCCGTTTGATCAGTCTTGTCCTGGTGGTATGAAGGGAATAAATGTTGATCGAATTTGTAACCGGTTTGAACAGCTATACGATCGTTAGTTAGATGCTTCTACTAATATATCCAAGAGCTTATGTGAAACCATCAATGCTCCTTCGGTAACGATAATAACAATGTACATGATGGCTTTATATTCATCGATAGACCTTCTTTTTGTATGCTGTATCTCTTGGAAATATCTGTGATGAAGTCTTACCTTTACGACTAGACTGGTTAGCATTCGTGCACATGAAATCATAACGACTCTATTGATGCCAAGGATCGTTTTTTTTTTTTTTTAAAAAAAAAAAAAGCAAATAAACGACCACACAATCAATTTTACTTACACTCTAGCACCAACATCAAATAATGACGTTTGTACGATGGGATGGAGAGGTTCGTTCGTATTCACAGGTGCTTGGTTGCTCATATTGATATGGAAATCCTCTAAAAATCTCAAATACCAAAATGAAATAAAACTAGTATCTTTTAATAAACAAAAGATAGTGTCAGTAACGTTGGTTCGAGAGAATTGAATTTTGTCTTGGTGTTGGTGGAAGGATAAGTTCATGTCGAGCAGTTTTACAAACAAGTAGCAGAAATGACAATGTTACCTGATGTTCCAAATCACTCCATTTTAGAGGCCATTGAATTCGTTTACAACAACTTTATAAATGTTTATTTACATTGGTAAAATGAATGTGTAAAATTTTCTTTTTATGACTTTTGTAGCTTTAGAAGCATAACCGGAATACTCTATATAATGTTTAAATCTATATGCTCTTTTATCTCTGGAAAAGTGTTGCTTTTCTAGGACAGATGAAAGAGACCGGCTGATCGAGTTGTACTTTTTAAGGAAACTAAACCTTTGGTAGGTTTCTTTTTTCTCTTCCTCCTCCATAAATAGATTCTATTAATGTAAAGTTTCCTTCTACTTATGAATTCTGCGTATGTTCCAATGGTTTGAACATGTTGGTGTGTTTTCTTCAATGAGAGCATGGTATATAACATGATAAAGTAATGCCTTCAGGCGTTTTCTAGAGATACTGAATAGAAAAAAAACTAATTAATTCATAAAATTGGTATGGGTATGTTGCTTCATAAAGGAAAAAATGATGAATTGAAGAAAACATTGAGCATATTCTGTTTCGACCGATGCCCCAGCAATGGAAAGTCAATCTGGATAAAAAAAAAACAAAATATATATCATAAAAACAAGTTTCATTTTTTTTTAATAGAGGAAATTTCATGCAACCAAGCTCATGTTGATGGGATTTATTTCTTCCAGGCTATTTCCAAGTCAGGTACAAAGAATAGAACCACAATACATAGTCAGATTAGTACTCACAGTCATACATGATCATAAAAATTGAGCCGTAAAAACGATCATCACTGGTTAGAAGTGTGTGGAACCCCTTTGTATGACAATGAAATCAATGCAAGAGCATTCCAAGAGTAAAATGAGAAGAAAAGGTAGCCTAGCTAAATGTCATCATTATTCATAAACAGTACACAAACAGTACAAGGACATCATATATCTGCGTCGCAGATTCAGTTTCGTCTGCGTCGACAAGAAATAAACTTGTCTTTTCGGCCTCCTCAAGTCGGTAGTCTTCATCCTGTAATAGGACCGTATCATTATTTGAATCTTCATAATCTTCACAAGCTGCAAAGGTGCTTCTGTACCGCTTCCATGGCTCTCGTCGTTTCAGATGAACGCTGTACATGAAAAACATCATCTCGTTACCAAAACTTCAACAAAACGAAATTATTCATTGATTTTTTCATGCGGTTTTATAAATGATAGCTAAGAATGGCATGCAAATAGCTTTAACTTCCTTCATTTTCCATACGCAGGTTCATCCTCCTAGTCTTTCCCAACTTTAATTCCTTCACTCAAAGAAAGAAAAATAAACACTTTTTCTTACTTAATTTTTGATTTCGTGCACCTGGATACTCATTACTGTTGGACGTAAATTTTGTGTTTGTTTTTTTTCCCTCCCCAAAGCAAGACGAGTCCGTTCTCTAGAAGCAGAGAATTTAAATGCTGATACGCATTGAACGAGATTATTCTGTTTCTGGCGATCGATATCCTCAGTTTTCCACAAATTTCCCTCTTCCGTTACAGCCGTATGTCTCTCTGAAAGACTGGAATGCTTTTATTCATACGCTGAATAAAAAGTTGTTTATGGCCTTTTGTCCTTGGACTATTGGAAATTTGTTGGATATATTCCTTTCTATTGTAACTCTGTATGCTTCTGAATTCGTATTTGGAAGCGTACATAGAAAGCGAATCGCAAACATTGAAGCTTATGTTGCTGACTTTGCTCAGCAGCATGATCTTTTAGCAGCCAGTCTTCGCAATATGGGGTTTTTAAATATTGTTTTTCATACAAAGGAGAATTTTGCTAGAAGTACTACATTGTATTCGTCTCGCGAAAGCGTGGAAAACCAGTCAGTGCAATCCATGCCTTCTGCCTTGACGACCACACCTTCAAAAATATCGACGTATAGCCAGAATCCAGGTGCTGGTGTGAACGAATGGATGAATTCGATCCTTTAGATGCTGTCCAGCATATTCATGTACAAGCTAGACATCCGTAAGTGCTCGATTTAAAGGGCTGACTTTTTTTTCCACTTATAACCTTGCCAAGGGCGGGTGAAGTCAGGTGTAAGGAACGTCGAATGCTGGCTCTTATATTTCTTTTTAAAAGAAAGAAATTGGAAAAAAGAATGAAAGCAAACGATGTTTGGTTGAAGAAATAGCATGGAGAGAAAATGAGGTCCTGCAGAAGTCTTCTTTACTAACCATATTTGCAATACAGAAGAAATCGTTTGTTATCAATTGTTCATGACTCTAAATTTATAGACCTTGCCCTTGAAAGCTATCCTAACTTTAAGTGCGTCGTTAATGAACGTTGCGGCACATGGTATGTAAAGCCGGTTCACGCTCCTTTTTCTGCGTATTTTAAGAGTACAGATGGTCATACAGGACAATGGTCTTTTAGTACTCGTCGTTTAAATTTACACTTGCTTGATTTAATCCATGATTATGATGGAATTGTCCTTGTTGATTCAACCAGGCGTGGTAAACGCATGCCTGACGCCCTGTCGAAAACAGTTCCCATCTGGATTGCTACTCTTAATAAATGCGTTTTTGAGAGACTTCGTCCCCATGATTTGGGAAATCGTCAGCTCGTGTTTTTTCCTCCTTATCTTCCAGAAACAGAGCGATCTGCTATGAACAAGAGATTAGATGGATTCGTCGATTTACTTATGAACTCGGGAATCAACTTGGAATTTATTTCCTCAAAATTACAGAAGCCTATACGTCCTTTATGGGCCACTCCTACTAGTACTCTTTCTTCTGCTCAATTTGAAGATTATCATACTGTAGTACTTGTCACAGCCAGTAAGCAAGTACACGATGGCTACTCTAGGGAGTATGGCTTTTTATACGTCCAAGGTGCAGCAGACGATGAAGAGGAATGGGCCAGTGGACTTGGTCCTACGGTATTTTGGAATCATGCTGACAACATATTATCGTTTCCAGAGGAAGACTATGATTCAAATATAAAACATTTATTATCTAAAGTCTCAAATGATAACACTTTTACAGCTGGTACGAAAACAAGTTCAGATGCCCTTACCTATCTCTTACCGACAAATATATCCATCGGAGATCGAAGCAAATTCTCTGAAACCGAAAATAAAGGAGTTTTTTCTATAGTGAATTTCTCTTCTCAACCATTGAATATACCTCAAGAATTTCACCGTCCCATCGAGTCTGGCAAGAAGGGTGCCCAAAGTTTTCGCAAAGAAGCACCTAAGATTTTGTCAGAGTTGAATGGAATCAAGCCTCCATGGAACATGCGAAAATCCTTAATTTTGTTGGATGATCAAGGTGGAAAGGAAATTGCTTCTTGCTTTGCATTATTGTTACTTTCACTATATTATGATTCTGATTTACAAAAGCTCTCAACGCCTTTAACACTCGACACTTCACAGACTCACCTTGATAAACATCAAATAAGGCAAAGATTGATAAAGATAATTGAAGTGCATCCAAAAACCAATCCATCTCGTGCTTTCTTAATTGCCGTAAATACTTTACTTTTGAGCACCTCTTCTTGAAGGTATTGAAATGCCCTACAAAAGTACAGTAAATGCATAAGGAGTGAAAAATGTGGATAGCGATTGAACTGAAAGTATTTCCGTTTTTAACTGAATTGCCAACCTTTTTAGGCTACGATAGTAATGAGGACAAACTGGTTCGTGCCTGAAGTCGGCTTTTTTTGCATAGAATTGCTACCGGTGTTTATCTATGCGCAATTCTTGTATCTTGAAAAAAAAAACTTTTAATTACCAACCACCCCATTTGATGGTTCCGTTCTTACCTTAGTAACGCATACAACTACCAAAACACATAGACTTAATTCCCAGAGTTCAATTTTCGAAGAATACTTATTTTTTTTACATGTTCTAACCTATCGTAAAGGCTTCGCAGAGTTTTTTATTTTGTCCATCCTCTTATACTAAGCATGTGCGCCTATCAACTTTTAAGTTATGACCATCTTTGCTGCATGATATGAAAGCGTATGTTTTCAATTTTCCTTTAATTCATGAGGCCACATGCAGTTACAAGAAACAAAAGTGATGGAGTTATGCAACTATTGCTAAATACGGTAACAGTTCAAGCGAAACAAACTTTTCTTTAGCAATACAATTTCAGGTTATTAGAGTAAGTCATAATTTGAAGGAAGTAAAATGAAATAATTTTCATCCCAGTGAATTATATCTCACCTGTTGTACGGTATTTCAGTTGGGAGAACTGAAAGCTCAATTATTAAACACATTCGCTCAGTTTTCAGTCTATTTACGTTTCAGATAGCGTCTATGGCTCTTTAGTATTTTTATGTAATATAAGCTTTGTTTATATCTGTCTTTTGAAAACGGACGAGTGAAAAATGCTGTCCTTTCATTATACGCTAAATTGAGTATTTTTACCGACTTTTCTTTCCTCATCTTTAAGCATCATCTTCATTTCAGAACTAAAACTTGTGAGTCTTCAAACTCCTTTAAAGACAAACCGGAGCAATGGTTATCCACTTATAGTACCAAGTCCTAACAAACAAGAGAGAACAAGCTCACTTAACGAGTAGAGTACCTCCTATTTAAAGACCTATTTATTTAGAAAAATAGCCGGTAAACAAGCTCATACGGAGAGAAGCGCAATGAAATACTCCTTGATGTTTATGGACTTCAGTGCATTAGGAGGAAATCCTTATTCTTGGACTTTGTACGATTAAGACTAATTGAGTTTATACGTTGAATTGGAAAGGAATTAAATCTGTATACTGTGCAAAAGTATTTTCTATCTATAAGAAACAATTAAACATGTAAAATTCAACATAAGTCAGTTGTTTCTTTTTTGTTGCAAAATTCGTATCACTATGAGTTATGCGTGACAGATTTTTAGTGGAAACTATATGTATAAATTATTTTTTCGTTATAGCCTGAATACGGCGGAATGAATAATAAAATTATATTACATTTCTTGCAAATTCGATTGTTTTACTTGCCATGAGAATTTTCATCCGAATGATTGAAAAGGAAAAGATCCAATTTTGGGTCAAATCTAGTTGAATTTACTTTTATTCTAAACAGACGAGGTTGAATCTTCATTTTAAGCTATCTACTTCCTCGTCTTAAAGAAGTGAATGTGTTAGTATGGTGAAAAAAAGAAGCACTGGTAGTCACAATAATCCTATCCTTGAAATATATACACAACTGAGAGACTATAATTTTCTAATAAAATGCATTATACTAAGCCTAAATCAGGTCTTTTAATGACCCTCATTGACAGTATGTACATCCATGTTACCCAAAGAGTAACACTCCAACACGGAGAGAGGAACGTTCGTACAATCATCAAATAAAGTTTTCTATAATAAACGATGCATAAACAACGATTTTTCATGGTACAAGTTAAAAGATTCATAAAATAGTGAATGTGAAAAGCAATCAAAGCTATCATAAGAAAGTTGATGCTTACCTTTGTGAACGCGAATGCCGAAACTTGAGGGATTGCAATTGATATGCACGCTTCCAGAGATTATTCGATTTACAGGAGGGATGGGATGGGGCAGGTTCGCTAGAACTCAAACTTCTGCACTTTCTTCAGCGAGAGGTTGAAGCTCGATTTCCTCGTTCTGAGGTGCTTCATTTTCACGATTTGCCGGTCCTATATAGGTTAATTAAACGTTATATAAATAGTTATTTACGAAGTATACATACTAAACGTAAGATACATTACATTTCCTACTCTGTTGTTAAAAAGAAAATTAGCCTGCAATTATTTTACTTGGAGCCTCTGGATCCTCTAGAACAGTTAGAATACTTCGCTGGTTGTAATACATACTCCAAAATATAACGAACAAAGCAACGTTGACAATGTAAACACCATAGAAGACAATATCGTTCATCTTTTCAAATCCGATTACTTTCTTTGCATTATAATACCCGGCGAAACCGACAGCATCCAGAAGAGCCGTATATATTACCGCGAGACACATGTTACTCAGCACTATACCAGCTTGCGAGAACCATTCTTTAGGAATTTGAGTCATTGCTAATAATTAGTGAATCATTCGAAAGAAAAGATCTCCCTAACTTACTAAAGAGAAATACTACAACGAATACTAGACAGACAATAGAAAGTGTCCAAAGGACAAGCTCACTCACAGGAAACTTGAAATAAAAAAACACCCCGAGAAAAATAGCATAAGCTACAACACACACAAAGATGCGTAAAAAAAGAAGATAGCTGCTACAATCCAACTCCAATTTGTCGAAGCCGACCCAGTATTGTTAGTGGACCCCGAATCCTGAGCGGATCCATCAGCCATTTCTATATCAATAAATTTGTCTGGAGCTAATGGATGTATTAGTGATAAAGGCTCTGTTATTTGCGAAAGGACAGAGATGTATGTCGCGCTTGTTTACAGCGAATTGTAGACATCAAACAAGGTTGAAGTAATTGAAATAAGCATCCTCTCTTCCTTTCTATTCCAACTCATCTTACCTGAGTACTGAGGGGGCGTACCAGTATCGTCTAAAGAACGAGTGTCTGACTTTTCCTCATTGAGCAGCTTGGAAGAGTCATCAGAATCTGCAACTGGAGTGTACTTGTTTTTCATCTTTACAATGACAACTTCAAAACCAAAATAATGCAGACATTTACAGTTAAAACGAAATCAGCTAGATTCACCAAGAAAAGTCTGTAGATACCAATTCCACAGTTCACAAATCGATCCAACAAGGAACTAAAACTTGCTCTATAAACTTAAATTAAAAGTACGTTTTAAAGGAAAACTCATGGTAATGACTCTTCGCATGTCAAAAAGTCATAAAGCAGTGATATTATGTCACTGACTGGTCACATCTTCGTTACGATTATCTTAGCTTTGGGTTTTCATCGTGGCATTTAGTAAACCGTATAATCGTAAAGAGTAATGTATTACAAAAAGTAAACAAAGGCCCTATCCCACAATAAAACGTCGACACTTTGGTTTTCGTACTTTGAGTATTCGCATATAGTCGTTTTTTTTGAAAGGAAAGCATCGTTATGATGACCCTCTAGCTTGGGCTATGCTTGCTGCTTTTATTGCATAGTATTCATTAAACTGCCTTTTCTATGACAGCTAAAAGGAAAAAAGATGCTTCGGCCGGGAATCGAACCCGGGTCGCTTCGATGGCAACGAAGCATTATACCACTAAACCACCAAAGCAGCTATTAATTAACAGTTATAGAATAACTTATATAGATAGGTTTTGCTAGTAAACAAATGGTGAGCGAGATGAAAGCAGGCTTGTTTATGGCGACTTGTTCGAAGGTAATCAAGGCGATACTAGACTTCCTGAAGCAAATGATTCATTGAAAGAACCAATCAATAATAGAAAAAATAGTTAAAAAATCTTTTTGGGTCGCCGCTTAGACATATGCTTTGAACTTGACACTAGCAAACAAGTTGTGTGTACCCTTTCAGAGTCGATGTAGCGAAAGAGTACCATTATTCGAGATATTCTGTAAGCTAAAGTGAAAAAAAATGTCGTAAAAGTTTTAGAATAAACGCTTGCTTTCCTATTTAATCGTATGTTTGCATTTTATGGGCATATACAAAGGGCCATACCGATCTATTTCTGATTTTCAAAACAGACCTTTGGCATTGCGAGTAATAAAGGCTTATCTGTCCAATTCCAAAGATAATATGGGAGTTCAAGATCTCACCAATCCGTATTACCTTTCTTTGACTTGATAAACGACCTGGGGTCTGTGTATATTGTCAAATCGATTATGTTTGAATCATGAATATTTTCAAATACAGATTCTTTTTCATAGAAAGACACAGTTTAGTTGTAAGAGTGACTTGAGATTGAAAGCTAAACATCTTACCTACATGCGAATGATGGACACTCAAGCTGCGGGATCGAATTCAGTGGATATAAAATTCGAGGTTGCTTTGCTTCATTATAGGCTGCTTGTTTCCGACCTAAATTGTATTCCTATCCAGCTTGTATTCCCTTAGTTGTTGCGTTCGGTGAAACCAAAAGAGAAAGTATATCCATTTTTGACGTACATTATGTATTTAAAAGGTTGTCTTTCACTTTATTTCTTGTATCCAGCTAAAGCACTCAACAAGTTTGGATGTTCAATCCTCTTCTTCATTGAGAACGGAGAACGTCATTCTTATAATATAGCAACAATAAAGAAAATTTTAAATCCGAAAAAATAAAGATATTCAGAAGCCAAGGAACAGACTTTATTGTCATTGAGTGCGACTAAATGTGAATCCATTCTAAGGACAGCACAAATATTGATTCAAAGATATAATCCTAGTAATTAAATCATTTTGAATTATCTTCGACATTGTTTAGGACAATTGTAATTCAGATCCACCACCCAAGCTTCAATAAACTAAGCTTTTCCTATCATTGCAGTGCTCATCCTTTTTGCAGGTCGTAACGAGATCTATAGAGTTCAAATAAAAGTATTCATAAGAGGTTCTCTATCAAGAGTTTTTTATGGTCAGATCAATGCTACCGATGGACACTGTCTTCATGAGCACTAAAAATCTTCAATTCCTAATAAAATCAAAACCTAGATATAAATCCAAAACTCAACAAATTTACACACATTTATAAATGCTAGTCTTTGGTATTTACCTGATGCTTTTATGATCAGTAATGTCCGTAAGGTCACCACTTCCCTTCATCCAACTAGTTTCCGGCTGTAGGAGTTGAATCCATAAAACTTTGTTGAAGTACTTTGATAAGCTAAAAAGGATACTCTCTATGAAATTTTTAAAGTCATTCTCTTTTCTACTGTCTTAGAACCCTAAGACCACAGTTAACATTTGGTTCTTTTTTTTTTTCCCCATCCTAGTGAGATTTTCCTTGCTTCTTGTTGAGACCAAGGAAAAATTCCAAGAGCGCTTGTTTTTTCATACTATTTTGCTCTTATATGAAGCCAATTTTTAGTTTTATTTCCTTTTAATACGTGTCATATCGATAGTAAAACGTTTGGGTCAATTATCATTTTTTCACGAGGTTATTCTTATGGTGGGATACCTCAACTAAATTTTTAATTTTGGCTCTACTGTACAATCACTGTCTCTAGTGTTTGGTTTTGCCTTTATGAAAGGAAGTCCATTGAAACTTCTATCCTTTGACAATTTCTTGATAACTTAATTTGACTGGCTTGCGTGCCTTGTTTCTTGTTCTCCCTTTACGATTATTTATTTTCTTGTATTTAAAATACATGCACTCTCCTTAATATACTTATAGATTTTCAAAATGTCTAATGAAAAGCACCTATATGTTCCTCCACCACGGGAACCTCCGAGTTACGAAGAGGTGGCTGCAAATTCTGAGTTTATACAGATGGAACGTGGTCCACAAGAAGAGGAGCAGCGGCCGATAGAGCCAATGGAAATTTCAGAACCTCCTGGAGTTACGCGCTTCCCTCGTTTGCAATCCAAATTTGAAGCCATTCATGAGGGTTGGGAATCTGCTTGTCATTCTTTTCACCACCGATTTGCATCAAAGTTTTATCGAATCCCATTTTACTCCATTTATTTGCTTATGATCGCTATTATTATAATTACAGCAAGCTACTATGGATATTTTGACAGCAGCCCTTCATGGAAGTCAGTTCCTCACCTTGATGAATCTTTCTTAGTTGATTATATTAAAAACAGCCGAGTTTCGAACATTCAGTCTCAGACAACCACCTTTGCTTCTCTTCCTCATGTTTCAGGTACAATGGGGGATTCCGCACTTTTACAATATATGCTCGATGTTTTAAGATACGAATCACTAGATGCGGTTGATACCAAAAAGTTTTATGCTTATCTAAACTATCCTAAATCAGTGTCTCTCAAAATAAATAATGATGATTCGTTCCAGCCAACGTTGTGCGAAACTTCTAAAATTCCTAATTATAAAGACGCTTGGATCAATTCACTTTCTTATTATGCTTATAGTGCATCCGGAAAATTGGAAGCGCCTCTCGTATATGCTAATCAGGGTACAGCAGATGATTTTCAAACATTGGATGAAAAAAACGTTCAGTTGAATTCGTCAGTTGTTTTGTTACGCAGTAATCGTAACAATGTTTCTATAGCTATTGAAAATGCTGAAAGATATGGTGCTTCGGCGGTACTGGTGTTTGACGATTCATATACTGACGTAGAAGAAAACCACAAGGATGAAATTTATCCAGCAGGTCCTTACCCTTCTGATGATCTGTTATATCGAGGGAGTGCTGCCAAGTCCTACTATTATCTAGGCGATCCTCTTACTCCAGGAGTACCTTCCCATTGGGATTCTAGCAGGATACGGCCTGAAAACGCGCAAGTTCTCCCTAAGGTTGTTGCAATTCCCGTAACTTACCGTGATGCGATCGACCTATTGAAAAGATTAAAAGGTCGCGGCGAAGAGATTTCTGCGGATAAATGGAAGTTGAGGCTTCCGTCATCTCTGGAACTTTGGACAGGTTCTTCTTCAGAATCTCCGCTAATGCTTCAAATTGAATCAGAGTTTGATTCGAAAAAAAGTCAACCAGTGGTAAATATTATAGGACAAATCACTGGTAGAGAGCCTGATCAAGTTCTTATAATTGGAGCACCTCGTGACTCATGGTGCGGTGGTGCATCTGAATCAGCTGTGAGTACCTCTTTGCTTATGGATATTGTTTTCACGTTTTCTGATATGGCAAAAAACCTTTCATGGCGACCCCGCCGGACTATCGTTTTTGCTAGTTGGGACGCCAAGCAGTACAATACCATAGGTAGTACAGAGTGGGTCGAACACTGGAAAGAATGGCTTCAGGTAAAGGCTGTGGCATATTTGAACATTGATGTGGAAGTATTTGGAGATGTATTAGCAGTAAATACCGTTTCGGGGCTGAAGAATGTTGTTCTGAAAGCAATTCAGTTGATGAATGAGGATAACAGCCTGGGTTCTCCGAAAATCAATTTAAATAATTATGACTATATATCAGATGCTACCCCATTCCTTGCATACGCCGGTGTCCCTGTCGTGGAACTGGGATTTGAAAGGGGTGCGGATAGTTCTCAACCTTTACCATTTCTCGGCACCTGTAAGGATACAGAAAGTTGGATTAGCATGTTTGGATCATCCTATTGGGAGAAAGCAGATCGGCTTGCAAAAATATGGTCCCTATTGGCATTGTTTCTTTCTAATGATCCAGTAGTACCGTATGATTTGGTGACTTCTGTTGAGTATCTTGGAACCATGCTAGAACAGCTCGAAGACATTCTTGATGGGAAATCATTGTCATATGATCTCATTAAAAAAGAATATGAGGAACTTGTTCAAACATCTAAAAATTTTATGGCCGCCATTTCAGAGTGGCATTCCCTTATGCTTCACAATAGCTATTTCCTTACCACGAAAAAGCACCCGGAACTAGAAGGTTTTAATGCCAAGCTTGCAAGATTCGAGAATTCATTTTTGGATGAAAGCGGCCTTCCTAATCACGAATGGTTCAAACATTTAATATATGGACCTAATCGGTTAGGAAAAGAGGGTGTCGCCTTTCCCTCCATTATGGATGCGCTTTTGGAAAACGATCTTGATCAAGTACAAGAGGAAATCAACCGTTTTTCGAAAGCCATTGATCGAGCTCACAAAGCATTAAAGACGGCATAGCGTAACTATGGATCTATAAACCCAATTGCGCTTCGCTGTTCTTGACATATTTCTACAATATATTGAGATTTCATGGCGGCAATAGCTAATTATTTTTATTGTTATAATTATTTTGTTCATTTCATCTATTTACTGTTCGTTTCTACTTTACAATCAAGTTCGTCTACGAAAGAATCTTGTACATGAGTGTCTCATACAGTAGTACGAATTCTATTTTCTAGTAGCCATTCATTCAAACACCTATATCGTACTTGTAATATATATTTTATTCTATATACATTGTCTAGATCCCTCTTCTTTAACGTATCAAACATTTCGTATCATTCCTTTGTTCTCTTTAATTCGATACCGTTTATAAAATCCATTTCCATTGTTATTACAATTTACCCAAAACCATTCCGCTAAATAAAAAAATAGAACAAGGCATTTTCTCTAGAAATAGGTGGAAGTGAAAATTTGCTTCTGACAATTTTCATTTCTGAGCCACTCTGAAATTCACATCGCTAATTCCCCGTTTACTGAAACATATTGCTTTGTTTTTGTATTTAATTCAATATTTACCAAGAACAAACATTATAATTGAAATACCAACTAAAAGGTGAAGGAGAATCTCATCAGGATTATTGTATCCTAATACTAACATCCTTAATTTTAAAAGCAAGCATTTTGAATTAAGAAGATTGACACATTTTTTTCATTTTTATTCTGCTTGCTGTGTCGATTTTGGAAAGTTTCTTATACAATTTCCTCCTTTCGCTTGTTTTGCATTTCAAAGCATTCCTTTCGTTTCTTTTATCATTGGGTTTTAATTGAACAACTTGCAAAGAAATACCCTTGCGTATTTATTCAAGCTTAGCTCTTGTGATAAATCGTCTTGGATTTGACAAATACATCTTGACACGATCTTTTTCTAATTACCAACACTTACAAGGCTTACTTACGATCATATTTACTTATTGTTAGTCTTTTACGATGCTCTTAACGAAACGAACAAGTTTTTGGAATCAAATCCAACAGACTATTAATAACGAAAATTCCCAAGAGAAGTTTGATAAGTATTCAATCCTAGTTTCTTTAGCATTTACCTGTTTGTTTGCGACCTTACTTTTAACGCTCTTTGTATGTCTTCGAAGAACTTTCCACTATGTTTATTCCCCCAGAGAGAAACATGCAAAGCGCGATACCAGTATTCCTCCCTTGAAGAACAGTCTTCTCGGATGGATAGAACCTCTCTGGAGTGTTAGAGTTGAGGATTGTCTATATGATATTGGTGCAGATGCCACGATCTTTCTTTTGTTTTCTCGATTCTGCAGAGATCTCTTTGGTGTATTGGCTCTCTTTTGTTGTGTTATTTTGATACCAATCAATGTTATTGCTTCGGACAAATCAGGTAGCACTTCCAATTCAACGAACGCGTATGCAAAATTGTCTTTCCAAAATGTTTCGGGAAAATGGACAGTTGCACACATCGTACTTGGGTACTTTATGAACGGTGTTGTATTAGCCTTCTTATTCAGATACTATCGCATAGTAACCCGAATTCAACAACGCTACTACAGAAGTTCCGCTTACCAGAACAATATTAGTACTCGTTCTCTGTTGGTGGCTGATATTCCCTCTTCACTTCGGTCTGTAAAAGGTTTAGGGGCTATCGCTGCTCATTTGAAGAAGAGTGATACACCGATTTATTATCACATCTGTCATGCCATCAATAACCTTCCCGGTCTTGTTAAAAAATACAACAAGGCCGTATATGGCCTTGAAGCAGCTTTTGCAAAGTATTTTAAGGATCCTAAACAATTGCCGGAAGTGCGTCCAGTTCATACCGTAAAGCATGGATTGTTCAATTACGAAAAGATAGATGCCATTGACTATTACAATTCAAAGATCGAAAATTATGCACTTCGAGTGAACATTGCTCGCGAATCCCTTGAGGAAAATAAATATGAGCAGTACGGGTTTTTAACCTATAATTCTTCGTTCACTTCTCATCAAATTGCTAAAATGAACTCAAGGGCTCTTGGAGCAGCAATCCATAGATGTCCTCAGCCCGAGGACATGATGTGGGATAATCTGTCGCTTCCTAGAAGCAGTCGGATGTTCAACCGAATTATGGGAAATTTGCTTTTTATTTCATTACTTGTTGCTTGGATTCCGGAAAACGCCCTTTTTGCTATTTTCATAGCAAATCTTTGGAATCTGGGTAATGTTTGGCCCTGGTTTGCACATCAGCTCAACGTTCATTCCGGATTCTGGTCAATTGTTCAGGGTATTATCAGTCCTGCATTAACTTCATTGCTCTTTACGGTACTGGAGATTGTACTACGTAGAATTTCATCTTTCCAAGGTAGTCTGACTAAAAGTGCGAGAGAAAGGGGTGTACTAAATAAGTTACATGTTATTTTTACCTTTGATAACTTCATTATTTATACTGTTCTTTCTGTTATTTGGAGAGTTATCGCTCTTATTATAGCTAAAACTGAGCAAAAAGGCAATTTTGCCGAGGGTTTGACGATATTTAAAACGTCTGAACCTGTACCTTGGTTAGTAACCGCCTTCGTTGGCTTCTCTTCGTTTTGGATTATGTATATTGCTCATTCATTTACGTCTTTCTTATTCCAAATAGCCCAACCGATCAGTCTAACTGTTCGTATAATAAAGAAAAGATTTTTTTCGCCTACTCCACGTGACATGTTTGAATGGACTTCTCCTCAGAAATTTATTTACAGCAGTTATATCAACAAGGTACTCTTTTTCTTTACCGTCGCGATTTGCTACGCTTGCGTAAGTCCTTTGGTATTACTGTTTGCTTTAGCAGCATTCTGCTCAAATTATATGTCCCAAAAGTATAACTTGATGTATATTTCTGAAACTTCTGCAGAAAGTGGAGGTCGGTTTTGGAGACCAGTAGTTAACAGAATCCTCTTTGGGCTTGAGTTGGCGAATGTTATTTTGTTTTTATGTATCTGGGCTCGTGGTGGCCTTGTTCGTGCATTCTGTCTGATTCCCACGTTCGCCTTTGTAATATTCTTCAAGGTTTTCTGCTCGATCTGGTTAGACCCCAAGGCACACTTCCTGGTTGAAGATCCTTACTCTTCCGTCGAGGACAGTCTTAATCACGTGGAGAGTGAAATGTGCTTTGGTCATCCATCGACATATACTCCATTATTGGTGCCTTTGGTTAGAGAAGACGCACGTTCGTTGCTTCACTTGGTTTACTCTGGAAAGACAGAAATTGCTGGTAAAACAAAGAATGAAGTATCTTCTGAAGACGATTCTGATGCGGAATTGGCCGAAGATGAAAATAAACTAGCGATGGTTGACTATGTTGACTTGAACAACATGGACACTGCCAAGGAGCAATTTGATCGACGCCAATCGAAGATGTTGAATAAGAGTCTTTCCAGATCTTATACGAGGCATCATGGTCACAAGCCCGAAGTTGTGAATCCAATGATGACCGAAGAAGACTTGACGTTGGGACAGACTTTAACTCACGTATCAGACTCAACGGCTTTAGAACCCGTTATGACAACAAGTACATTCGCGGCTCCTATGAACAGCAATAGTTTTGATAAAAACCAAAAGATTTAATCAGAGTTCGGCTGTTTAGCGATAAGCTTCTTGGGGTTGCTATTCCTTTCTTCTCAAGTACCCATTCAAGATAACTTGTTTTCTCATTATTTATCTTTTGCATATTACTCTCCTTTAACGTTTCATCTCTATGGTTTAGATTTATTATATTTTATTTGTCACCCAGGTCTCATTACGCTTTTTTGTTCACTCTTTTATATACCCTATATTGATTGTTGGTTTTTTTCTGTGTTTGCTTGTTTTTGTTCCGTGATCTTTTTTTCTCCCTTCTTTGTTTGCTGTTAGTGATACTTACGTTTTTTCTTAGAAGTTTTATTATTACCTACCTTGTCAACGAATTTTACCTTTTTAACGATGCTTTCTTTATTTGGACGAAGCTTGAAGCGCTATTTTTGGGCTACATTCTTGCTTTCCAATTTTCTTTCTCTGCTATATAAATAAAACGCTATGAGAACTTTTATTCGTAGCTGCTGGTTACCTTTGGGTATGTCTGTTTATATTTGTCATGAGATGATGAACGAGAAAAATTGATATTAGAAATAATTATTATTAATATCTTTTATAACTTTACTTTGCAAATGGTAGAATTTCCCTTTGTAGAAGATGTGATGTCTTGTATTGAGGCCTATTATAGTAAATACGTTTTGGTCTTTAGATATTCCATATAAACTCAAGAGATGTGTTTTGCATGAATAATTAGAATAATTACAATGAGCATAGAAAGAAAAAAAAGAAAACTATACAGAATTGTTTTAACCATTGAAGGAGTAGCCAGAAGTATTGTATAGGTGGTTTTCTTACATATACTCTAGAAACCCAACTGAGGAATCGTAGATTGCTCGATCAACCGTGTAAGCTTCCAATTTAGAAGAAATTTTTAATATAAAAATAAGAAAAAAGAAACATTAAACAAGCTGATTCCTCCTCAGGAGGAAAAAAAAAGGAAAAAACTATTATCATCTTAAGATCAATAATATCGTATAAAGATATTTATCTGTCTGCAATTACATATTGTTTCTTAACGATGGCTGTGAGTGGTTTCGCTAGTCAGACTGCTTATTTGAGACTAATGACGTTAATTATTTTCTTGCGATGCGTTATTCTCATATCCACTGAACAACTAAAAGAAAGAGGTCTGTTCTCTCTCACCGTTTACCTAACACAGATTGCCCAAATCAGTCTATTTTCAGAATGTCAGAATCGTCCGGACAAGGTGCGGAGCCCGTAGCTCCTGGATTTGAAACTATTTCCAAGTATGTAGTAGAAGATCGTTTATCATGTTTTACTAGAGTTGAGGTTTTTGTCGATGAATACTAACATATGATCTTATAGGAGCTCTTGGATGGTATGCAGTTTGTTGTATCTTTTGTATTTGTGAGCTTATGCTTGTCGATTTGCAAAAGATTGTGATTTCAGAGTCATTCATTTACTAACCGACGGTTGAAAAGGGATTCATCAAGAACTTGGCTACTTTGTAAGTATATCCGTCTTTTCTTTGCATTCAATGATTTGCATGGATTTTGAAATGAATGGTGAGAGATAGCTTTCGGGAGAGGTATCGGTAAATTTTGTTTTGTGCGTTTTTACGAGTATGATCGACCGTTTGTTTCACTTTGGTGGTCTCAATCTGTAGACACTTATTGACTCTCTTCATTTGTAATATCTAGCAAATTCAAATGAGCTGCAATGATTCCGAGAATGTATCTGTTCTAACCAATTTAGCACTGGAGATTTGTCTACTCTTTCTGCTCCTTCTTTTATTCTGTCAGGGACTTCTTTGCTCGAATATATGTCTTATTGGTTTGAATTTCCAGAACTGTTTGTATCTATTGTCGATCATGAACACCCCAAAGATCGCATGTTAGCCGTCTTGAAATGGTATATGGCTGGACTTAGTCGTGAATATGCATCCCGAAACAAGAGTGTATGTTTGATTAAAATCAAGTTTACATAAAATAAAAAAAACTAACGCATGTTTAGTATGGTACTGAAAAGAAGCCTCTCAATCCCATTTTGGGTGAACTTTATTATGGTTCTTGGGACTCCAGCAAAGGCAAGGTTGAATTAATTGCTGAACAAGTCTCTCACCATGGTCCCGTTTCCGCCGCCCACGTACATTGTAAAGAAGCAGGCATATCCGTTGACACCCACAATATGTATAGAAGTGGATTTTCCGGCCGTACTGTATACGTGAATCAGATTGGTCAAATCCGCATTCATCTAGACAAATTTAACGAGACTTATTACTTAACCCTCCCCAACATTTCATTAGAAGGTCTTTGGTACATGACTCCTTACATTGAATTGTACGGCAGCACCTATATCGTCAGCACCTCCAACTACATCACAAAGATTGATTATTCTGGTCGTGGTTATTTTAGCGGAACAAAGAATTCTTTCAAAGCAACCGTTTATGAGAAGGGAGCAAACCCCGATTATGTTGTGGATGGCGTTTGGACAGACACTTCAAAGGTTACTGACGCGAAATCTAAGACAACCACTCCCTTCTTAGACTATGGTACCATGGATGCCATTCCTATTCTTCCTCGACCTTATAGTGAAGTTGGCGAATGGGAAACACGCCATGTTTGGGGTAAAGTGTCTTCTGCTCTTGCCCGTAACGCTTATGATATTGTCAGCGTAGAGAAGTCTACCGTTGAGCAATCTCAACGTGACATGCGTAAACGGGAACAAGAAGAGGGTGTGGAATGGAAACGCAGATACTTTGAATGGCAGCCTGATGAAAGCTCAGCTCGTAATCTGTTGGCTCAAGCTGTGCAAGAGATTATTGAACCTGGCTATTGGGTATATGTCGGCGATACGCAATCCGATTGCAAGCCCGGTGATCATCCCGTAAGAAGAACGTAATCCTATATCTGGTTGCATTAACTTTTTCTCCCTCTACAATATAAATGTTTTGGTTTTAATTTTTATATAGTTTTGTTCTCGTGACTATTTGGTGATGTTAGATGTAGGAACGACTTGTTTTGGAAGGGAGTTTTGGAAGAAATTTCTAAATCACATTACCGATGAAGCGAAGTTTGCTTATCTTTTTTTAGCATTTGAAAAGAAACGCTTACTTGAGATTAGTGAAAATCTGATGCAAAGTGAAAAAAAGAGAAAAAAAAAAAAAAAGAACAAGCATCATTATCACCTTCCGTTTTTCTCAACACCACCGTGTTAAACATGGTTTCCTTCAAAACGTCTTTGTTCGACCTAAATCACTTGTACGAGATTATTCATTCATTCTCTTTTCCATACTAAACAGCTACACGACTTTCAGGTTTATTTATCATGTTCCGGTATGTTGTGAAAGTAGCAATAAAAGCCTTACAGTCATGTATTTTTAAATTTTTTAATAATTTTTATTTAGAAACGAAAAGTGTCTTTTCTGTAAGCATAAGACTTTCTCAAGTATGCAATTTTTGAGAGTAGAACCATTGAAAGCGATGAAGAGTAAAAACTGAGTAAATGTAAATGTCAAAATTTAAGAATAAAGCGCACATTAAATACAAGAATTGAAGGATATCAAGTAAGGGGGATCACAACGTTAACAGATCTTCCATAGACGCAAAAGTACCAACTCTTGACGGGTTAACGAGCTAGGGAGTGGGTTTTTTGGGAAGTAATTGAAACTATTATGTTTTGTTAGTGTTTCATAAAAACTATAAAAATTATCGAGCAGTCTGCCGTCTGTCTACACATACCTTTTCTGCTAAAGAGCGAACAGTATCTGAGGGTTGAGCACCAACACTGACCCAATATTTGAATCGCTGAACATTAAGTTCTAAATCCTTTATTCTAGGAATTATGTCTTTCGGATCCTCTTTCTTTGGAATAGGATCAAAGGTTCCTATAGTCTCGAGGGGTTTCGCCCTAGGCGCCTTCCTGTGTTCATGTTAGTAAAGAACATCACTGGATAATCCAAATAAAAAGAATTGAAATAAAAGAAAACAATGAGTGCTTGAAATTCACGCACTGCCCATAAATATATAAGCAAATACATCTGGTTCTACATACCAAGCATTACAGACGACAATGTGATAAAAAGGGCGATTTCGCACGCCGTGACGAGCTAAACGTATACGTACAACCATTTTAAAAAGTTAGAACGCCAAAAGTCAAGGATCTTTTACAAAAACGGTTTGGTGGTAGTATACTGGTAGAGAGCAGATCTTAATATGATACTGACCCATAGCAATATCATCCTAAAAGCAAGAGTAGACCTCTAAAGAAAAAAACCTGTAAAAAAATGTAAAAAGGAATAGAAAAATAATTTTTTAATGATTCAGCAAGTTAGAAGCGCGGGAAACATGACAGGAACCAGAATCAACCCGGTACATATTGTTCTCGGCTTTTATTTATTAACGAGGCTTTTTTACCTACTTGTTCCCTCTTCGGTAAAGTAACAATACGTACAGTCCAAAACAAGCATTTTGGAAGAAACATTACCTAACTTCTTACATACTAGTTGATTCAAGCAGAAATTTTTGTAGAAAGGTTTCTTTGAAGAAGTATTTAAATAGAAATAAAGGAATACTTACATACCCGTATTTTCGTGAGACACATTCCCGAAACTTGCTGAACAGTGAATATTTTGGTTTCTACATATTCGTGTTGTTCCTACATAATCGTGATTGG
This sequence comes from Schizosaccharomyces lindneri, assembly GCA_029532395.1. Taxonomy (NCBI): domain Eukaryota; kingdom Fungi; phylum Ascomycota; class Schizosaccharomycetes; order Schizosaccharomycetales; family Schizosaccharomycetaceae; genus Schizosaccharomyces; species Schizosaccharomyces lindneri. The sequence goes on along the minus strand of JARFMH010000007.1, from coordinate 221,618 downwards.
GTTGCTTCCTACGCGTCTGTTTCTTGTTTTACACTCTTTTGGACGGAAAACGGCTCGATTTCAGGATTGCAAGCATTTCGCATTATCACTAATCTTTGGGACATTTGTACGTGCAGTCTGAATACCATAATAAATTGTGTGGAATTATAAAATATTATTTTGTGAAGGACAGTGAAACCGGATTTCGAAGGACGAGCTCTTTTTATTCTTTTTGCATGTTTTACGCGTTTTTTAAAGACTGAACAAGGACTGGCTAGTGCAGTCTCCTTTTGAGTAATTCTTGTATCATATTTATATTTGCTTGGGAAAAAAGAAAATCCTTTTTCTTTACAAGATCTCGACTCTCGCTTCGATCTTCCTTATTTCGACAAGCCAGCCTGTGTTCGCATTGGTTTCGTCTTATACTGTTTAAATACTTGTCTTTTGTTTACGTTATTCTTAGACTCATTGTTTCTTTTTCTTTATTATTATTATTATATATAAATATATATTTATACATATATATTTTGGTTTTTTATTCTCTGAAAGCATTGGTTTCGTCTCATCTTTGCATTATTTTCCACCTATTTCACTCTTTCGTTTCGTTTTCTGAGTACTCTTTCTTTTGCATTTTCTCGTTCCTGAATAATCACTTTTACCTTTCTGTCTATAACCTGCTGTTATCGTTCATTTTCTCTGATGATTCCCAACGACTTATTTCCGTATTCCCATGCTAAAACACATTCAACTTCTCAACCTTCTGATCATCGATCGTCTGCTCCAGACGTCTTTCCATATCATGGCCAGTCTCTTCCACCTCATCTGATGAATCCCAGTACGACCCCTTCACAATATCCTATGCGACATATAACATCAGATCGTTCATTGTATCCCTCAGAGTGGTCGGGTTCTTCACAGTTACTCGATTCAAGTGGCTATCTTTCTCCGAAGACTGTAGCGAACTCTACCACCGTTTCAATCGGCTCTCCTCCTTCAGGCCACAAACGCAGTTATGCCCCTCCGTCAGTGGCCCAAAACCAACTTCCTTTAGAAAAAAGGCAAGCTTTGGATCCGATCCAGAATACCACGCCACTAGTATCTGCTTCTCCTAATCCTTCTATCTCAGACAGTCAACGCAATGCTACTTATGCATCTCCGTTTACTCCTTGTAGGAGTCGACCCGCGAATTATGGTCCCCCTTCTGCAGGTCTATCAGAAGAATATACTGCGATGGCTGATAGAAATACGTTTACGAATTCACCTCAACTATGTCGTAACTATCCTAACACTCATCCTGCACCATATTATGCCCAACATAACGATGTTACGCACCACCCGGCATCTGGAAACTTGAACTTGGAAGAATCAGATGGTGCTTTTTCTCCTCAAACTTCCATAAACATGGACTTTGGAGACTTTCCTTCGGCTTCACGAATGATTAATACCCCAGAAACTGCAGGGCAACAAGATTACGTAGATATTTACTCTTCCCCTTCCGTCTTCAGTCCGGATCATCATTTTGTTGATGATGTATCCAAAGGGAACTTATACATGTCATCTCGTCAAAGTACTTCTACTTCACAAAGTGAACAGCCATCTGGCGTAAATGTCTCGCCTTCACACATTCCTGCCGGCGATGAATATAAGACATCATCTTTACCGGACGCCTTTGATTCAAACAATGTATACAACGATGGAGATAATTTTCTTCCATCATCCACTTTCGAAAAAGTGAAAGAAGAGGATTACTTAAATGATGTTGATACTACAAACTTCAATAGAAATGAATCCTCTTCGAATTCAAATGCAGGCATTCAAGAGAAAAGCCAAGATCTTGGAAGTGCGCGTTCTTCACCACTGAAGTTCAGCGTAGAACAAGTTAGAAACCATGGTGTATCACCTACTCAGTCTCCTTATAGAGTTTTCAATCAAACAAATAAAAAGAACTCTCATAATATAGTCGAGAAAAAATACAGGTCAAATCTAAATGACAAAATTACTGAACTACGAAATGCAATTCCGTCTCTACAAAGCTTGGGTTCTAAGATTGGATCAAGGTCAGAAGATGGTAAAACTGTTAGCTTTAATACATCCATCAGAAAACTTAACAAAGCTACTGTTCTTTCTAAAGCTACTGAGTATATTCGTCATTTGCGTTCCGAGAATACGAGATTGGTAGAAGAAAATCAACATCTTCAAAACCGTCTCTCTGAATATATGATGGCCGTTCAGCAGTCGCTATCTGCTCCTTCCCAATCACTTCCTTTGCATGATTCAAATAAATATTCTCAGCAAGGTACAATGAATCCTGGTACCCCAAACGGACAACCAGTACCAGTTGTCAATAATCAATCATTAGCTCGATATGCGTATGCTCCAACAAGTCATCCACCTAAACTACCTGATGTTTCGTCAGCTGGTAACTCTACTCATAACGATACTCTTGGATTGATTGACAATAATGCGTATGCTTTTCACAGGGACGGTATGAATAATGTACCTGAGAGTAGCATTCCAGCTCATGATTTGAGGCGGGTGCAGTCGCAAAACTTCAGTGAACCCCATAGTAATGGTACTTTTCGCTCGGTGGGTAGAAATATGCTAGGCGGTTTAGCTGGCTTAGAAACAATGCATTTGATGGTAAATCCTGAACATAGCGGTAATCCGAATTCCTTCTCTTTATTTACTGTACCCATTCTCCCTTCCATTTTTATGACGCTTAGGATTTTTTTTATAGTTTCGGCGTGCGTTTGCTTTGTTTTACACTATGTATATAATTCCAAAATGAATTCTGGCAAACGGTTGACACTTTTGTACAGACACTTAAGAATGGAAATCTTATTTTTGAGTTTTCTATTTTTTTCTTCCTCCTTTCGCGACTGGTGCAATTATTACAGATTACGAAAAGATATGTTTGAAAGCTTGGATTTGGAATCTGGAGTTCTTCAAAAATCACAGGTTGGAGACTTTGATATTTGAAGAATTAATTTAAAGAAATTCGTCATTTTTAATTGCTTTGTTTCACTTGTTGAACAGCTTTTGAATATACTCATATAATTTCAATTCATGACTACTACAGAATTAGTCTAGCATCGTCGATCGAAGTGCTTTTGACGATACAATATTGTTTTTATCTATCGCAATGTGTTCTTTATTTATTTTCTGCATTGTTTGTGGGGATCCTGGATGTTGCTTTAATGTTTGTTCCAAGCAATGGTTTGCAACCGGTTGAGTAATATGTTCTTGTATATATATTTTTTTTCTGATTAATACGTGGATCAAGATCTTGAATTGTTATTATGCTTTGTCTGTCCTGTTTTGTGAGGTTAAGTTGTCTATAGAGTATTCCTGAAGAAGTATTTGGGTTCATCTTCCCAATTGGAACGCGTTTATTTTTCTTACTTAAAAGGCATGTTCATGGCAATTGCGTACTTACAACATTTCTTGTGAATAAATAGAAATCTAACATTAAATGTTAATTATTTGGTTTGGTTATGTTTTACAAAGCTAGTAGTTCACTTATAGGCCGAACCAAATTAATATCTTCTACGGTATGGCATGTATTACAAGCTACTATAAATTCGTAGAATCATATCTAGTTCATCGTAAGTAGAGCCCCCCAATAATAAATGAATAAAAGAACTACCAGTGTAAATATGTACATAGCCAGTATATTTCGCCGGTGAGACAAAGCATCATGACTGTATATGTTTTATGCCATCACAAAATCATGCCTCAACGTCTTGGTATTCACGAACAACATGATCAGCTCTTTGGAGCTTCTCGTTAATGAAAATCCAACGCTTCAAAGTGTTTTCTACAAGTCCATCAGCTCTTGGTAACAAGTTTTTACCGACAACTTTCGGTGTAAACAAGTAAGGAATCAGCATAGGATGAGGTAAATTTGTCAAAATAACCAAGTATAAAAATTTTAAATTTGAATCATGAGGATATGGTTGAGGTGGAGACAAGAGAATCTGTTGCACATGATTAAAGTCGAAAGTGGTCTTCAGCTCAATTCTGTTCATTACAGTATCCGTATTCTCATCCAAAATGACACTGTAGTTCTTAACAGTTAAAGGTACGGCTTTTGCACCGACACTTTCAAGGCGTTTTAATTCTTCTTCAACTTTTCCTTGTATCCATGTTTTTGCTTGTTCATCGACTTGAACGGAATTAGGATTTGTTTGTGTAGAATTAACGGACATTCTGAAGTTTCTAGTGATGTCTTTTATATGGTTTCCAACCAAAATTTATTACCGTCAAATTTCCAGTTAGTTTGAAGTTAGAGAATGATTGTTCCAAGTCACTTAGTATGAACAATCGAGATATACGAATTAAAGTAAAACCAGATATAAATTTAAAAGTACTTTCATTTAGAAAATCTAATTGAGTTAGTTGAGATCTTCATGTTGTAAGCAATTTTGCGTGGAATGGAAACTCTTATTATTTCAATCCCTGGTCCTCTAAATGCTAAGATTATGTGTTATTTACAATGAAAATGTCATGAGATGTAAAATAATGGAAATCCTTTAAATAAACATCGATTCCAAACTATTAGGAAACATCCATGCTCCTTGGATCTGGTATGCTTTCAGTGGAAGAAGAAGCATCGGATTTTTGTTCTTGGTTTGTGAAATAATTTTGAGAATCTTGTGTTATAACATCCTGGTCTCTGTCTTCTTCCATTGGTAAAAGGGTAGGATTCTCCGGCCGTAAAGGTAAAGTTTCTTGTTGTGATTCGACAATTCCTTCTTCATTTTCTTCATTAGTTTCCTCCGTAAAAAGCTTTTCAGGAGCCCAAACCCTGACATAGGGATCTGTCCCGGCAGACACAATAAACGGCCCTAAGGAAGTGACCTGCAATAGAGAAACGTTTGTTGAATCAGAATGTCGAATTGAGTTATCAACTACAGCCTTTGTAGTAGGGTCGGTGATGTAAACGCGACCATCTTCACTTGGAATGAGAAGATAAACGTCTTCGTACGCTGACATCTCAGTCTTCATATGATACTCTTCGTCCTGGCTTAATTTCCAGGGGAAATACCTAGATAAATAAAAATCCCATGACATAGAGAAATGATTGTTTTTATGGTGATCATATAAGTGAACTACACGATTGCTGCGATAATCCCAAAGGCGCATCTGTGAGTTTAAGTTGGCGACAATCAGGTATTGTCCGTTAGGACTAAATTTTATACTGGATAAAGGAACATTGATTGGCTCCACAAGTGTTTTAAGGCACTGACCGCTCATGACATCCCAAATTCGGGCCATACCATCATAGCTAGCTGACGCACAAAGGGTTCCATCGGGAGATATTGAAACAGATATAATAGGCTCAGAATGTGCTGGTAACATGCGAATGCATCTTCCGTCCTGTGCACTCCATATTCGTACTGTTTCATCCCAAGACCCGGAAACTAATAATGTGCCCATTGGATTAAAGTCGACAGAAGAAACAAAGCTAGTATGACCCTGCAAACATCGAACGCTGGATCGATTTTCGGTATCCCAAATACGTACTGTTTTATCGTCCGATGCACTAGCAAGGTACCTGCCTCCACTAGCCCATCGTATTTCTGAAATACCTCTGTTATGACCAAATAAAGTACATTCCAATCGAAAAGTCGAAGTATTCCAAAGTTTTATAGTTGCATCAGCAGATGCAGTTGCGATCCAGCGTTTATCCGGAGAAACTGCTATGCTTGTGACACCTTTTGTATGACCTGTTAATGTACAATACTCAACAAACCTGTCGTTCGCATGAGTCTTTTTATCCCTCTTGGAATATGCGCTATCCTCAAAATCTTCCTCATCCTTCGTATTGTTCGTAATCTCATGCTTGGGATGTACGTTTAATTCCATGTTGCTTTTTGAAGCACGTACTGTGAGGTTTCTTTTTTAATAACTTGATTATTGCGAATGAGTTTAGTAAAAAAAGTAAGCTTTTAAAGAGGATCTTCCTCAAACGCGTAACGATGAAACGAATTCAGTTTTTACCAAAGATTCATTAAAACGAAAGAATTATAATTTTGAAATGACCAGTTAATTATAAGAAAAAAGTAACCATACAAGTAGAAGAGAAAAACGAAGTATATGAATATTCCCACTTAAATGAGTGAAGGCTAATTAAGTAGGTCGACACCAGTCGAAAACTTCAACTTCCAAAAATGCTATCGCATTTTATACAATTCGAATGTAAAAAGATTATAGTCCTTTTGTTTTCTTCTCAAATATTTGCTTGACATTCTTTACGCAAACATCCCACTGGAGAATATTAAATATTGGATTACTATTGATTATGCTTCAACTGCGAGAATTCAGGACACTTATTCTTTTTATTTTAAATATTCAAACCATAAGCAATTACAAGCTAATTTTTCTTTTTCTAGAAGAGAGTTCGTTGACTCAAATTGGATCTCAACATATAAAAGTATCAAATTCTAACTTGTAAACCATAGTATGTTCCTTACTTCTTGATAATCTAAAAAGAAAGAAAGAAATACAAAGAAAAATCATTGATATCCAAACTCTCTTGCACAGTTTCGTCCTTTTGGTGATGTCTCTTTGAGAAGACCATACCATATATGGAAATGAAAGCGTTGAACGTGTATAAACTCACATTTAGAAATTAACACTGGAAATGAAACACTTTTATGGTTCCTCCCCCCATGCTACGATGATATGACAGTTTTCAAAAAGGCTATTGAAGGCTTCTCTGATTTTTGCTGGCAACTAAAGGAAGCATAAGGACCTATCTATAAAACATATCTGGAGATTCAAACACTCCTAGGGATTAAATTATACTATCCAAGGAAAAAGATTGTTATTACCATGCCTTGAACATAGAAATTCCTCTTGGTAAAGAGTTCAGGAGTGAAGAAAATTAAGAACGGTGTAAAAATGTCTGAGGAAGAACGTTAAACGAATAGGATTTATATATTTATTTAGCTTGTAAACTAGATTTATTGATTTATCTTTGATCGAGGATTTCATGATTTCCTGATTTTATTCAAAATTTGGAAAAATCAAGGATTTCGAGAATAACTAAATCCATACCTGTTACTCTTAAAGAAAGACGTTTAATATATGTACATAAGATATGTTCGTTTTCAGCTACGTTTCTTTTTTACGTTTCAAAATCCATTTGTTTACTAGTGTAACTTTTCTGTACAATCTGTCGCATTAATGTTGAATACAACAATGCAACAAATTGTACTAAATAAGCTAACGTGTTATTAGGCTCTAGTATATCTAGTTTTTACGACATGTTCTGTCTCACTATTCTCCTCTCCCCATACTTGCTAAATCAGAGATACTGTCAACAAGAACCAACAAAAGAAAGTGTTGGTACAAACCAAAAAAACTCGCCAAAATGAGTGATTGTAAGGACGCAAATTTACTATAACATTGCTAACTTGCTGTAGTACGATTTCTAGACTTGGTTAAACCATTCGCTCCTTTTTTGCCGGAGATTGCAGCTCCTGAACGCAAAGTATGGCAGTGTAGAGGATTAGTTTCCTCAAATAATGTTTAAAAGCTCGTATCTAACATTATAAGGTTCCATTTAAGCAAAAAATGCTTTGGACAGGCGTTACACTACTGATCTTCTTGGTTATGTCGCAAGTACCTCTTTACGGTATTGTTTCCTCCGATACCTCAGATCCGTTACTGTATGTCGCATAGGAAAGGTTGAAGACGAAAACTAACGGACATTAGGTGGTTGCGTATGATTTTGGCTGCTAACAGAGGGTATGTGAGATTACGCGTTCAGGTTAATTCTTTATCTTAAAGAAAAAAAAGTAAAGAAAATACTTTTAACAAAAACCGGATGCGTTTCTTTCAAGTTCACTTTTTTAACATACAATCAGTACTCTCATGGAATTGGGTATTTCACCCATCGTTACCTCTAGCATGTTGATCCAGCTTCTCGTCGGTTCGCAGTTAATTGAGGTCAACATGGAAGTTAAATCTGATAGAGAATTGTATCAACTTGCTCAAAAATGTAAGACAAACTATGAAGAGATTAGCAAGCGTATCCTTGAGTGGGTCTACGTTTCTACAGCAAAGGATACAAATTATGCACATTTAAGATATATTTCTTTGCTGGCAGAAATAAAAGTCTCGGCTTTTTAAATCTCTCTATTCCCTTTCTCCAATGCTAACGTACAACAGTTCTGGCGATTATCATCGCGTTTGGTCAAGCTACCGCTTATGTGTTAACCGGAATGTATGGACGTCCTCAAGACCTTGGAGCTGGTATCTGTCTTCTTTTGATTCTTCAACTTGCCGCTGCTAGTTTGATTGTGTTACTTTTGGATGAGCTCTTACAGAAAGGTTATGGCCTCGGCTCTGGTATTTCTCTCTTTATTGCTACCATCAATTGCGAAAGCATCTTCTGGAAAGCTTTTTCACCAACTACTTACCATATCGCCAACGGAGTTCAATTTGAAGGTGCTGTAATTAATTTTGTTTATGTCATGCTTAAGTGGGATAACAAATTATCTGCCTTGTATCAATCATTTTTCCGTACCGGCCTTACTAGCAGTCATATTCAGTTACCAAACCTTTGGAACTTCTTTGCTACTTTAATGATCTTTGGAGTTGTTATTTACTTGCAAGATTTCCGCGTTGAAATTCCCATTCGTTCTCAAAAGTTTCGTGGTTTTCGCAGTACTTTCCCTATTAAGCTTTTATATACCTCCAACACTCCTATTATGTTGCAATCTGCCTTAACTTCTAACCTATTTTTGGCTAGCCGTCTTTTGTTCAACCGTTTTTCTGATAATTTTTTGGTTCGCCTTTTGGGTGTTTGGGAGCAAGGCGCCGTTTCTGGTCTTTCTTATTACCTCTCTCCACCAAGTTCTCTCCAGGATGCTCTTATTGATCCCATTCACACCTTGGTTTACGTCGCTTTCACCATGATAGCTTGTGCTGTCTTTTCTAAGCTTTGGATTGAAGTTTCTGGTTCCAGCCCACGTGATGTTGCTAAGCAATTAAAGAGTCAACAATTGGTAATGGCAGGTTATCGTGAAGGAAGTATGTACAAAGAGTTAAAGCGTCTTGTCCCCACTGCTGCTTTGCTTTCTGGTGCTTGTGTTGGCGCCTTGGCTGTCGCTTCTGATCTTCTTGGTGCATTGGGATCAGGTACTGCTGTTCTCCTCTGTACCACTACCATTTATGGCTATTATGAACAGTTACAAAAGGAAATTAAAGGCGACTCTTACGGTTTGCCTGTCGCTCCTATGGCTTAATAACTTATTTCACTCGTCATGATCAAACTATAATTGTTACGATGGAGCTGTACATATGAACTTCATATAAATAACCTTGGTTACTGGAATCCAAGATTATGGGTTCCTAATTTAGATCATATAGAACATGTGTCTGAAAATCTTGAACTTCCTTTTCATCATTATATTAAATGTTAATCAAAATAATTATGTATATTCTTTCTAAACCTTGTAGCAAAGCTTTAACGAAGCACGGTCCGTATTTTTTTTTAAGGGTATACAAATATATATACCTTTTCATCACTTTGTAACAACGGTTACCACATCTCCTTCTTGTACCAAATGATTGAGACCAACTAATTGAGGACTGTGTTTCGCGGAACTTCCCCATACCAAAGCATATTTTAGTTGTTCAGCCAAGCTTCTGTGAATTCTGTTGCAAACTTGTTCAATATTGGAGCCTTTACGAACAATCAAAGCTTCGCTAAAGTCAGGAACTTCACCTTTCCGCTTAGTATAGATTCTATACAAACTAAGTTCCTCCCAGATTCTTTGCTTTAGGAAATCCAAATTCAGTTTCAAATTACAACTAATAACCACTGATTTGGGCAAACGAGCTAGTCTATCAACCTCTTCTAAAGAGACAGCATCGATTTTACTGTAGCAATAAAGACAATTAAGGTACCTTCTATTCCCCATAACCACATCAATGAAGTCATCCACAGTAATATCTTCACGAATTAATATGTCGGCGTTGTGAAGTTTGTATTCATGAAGAATGTTAAAAGCCATCTTGTAATCCATATGGGTCAAAGGAACTGTATGATTAAACTTGATGCCACCGTTCTTTTTATAGTTTATGGTAACGTCTGGCTTCCTTTTATTGAGTCGTACGCCTACTTGCTCAAGCTCATACTCAATTTTTTCACGTTGGTCTGCTGCTTTTGTGGCATCCAAAACCATAAGAATCAAGTCAGCAGTTCTTGCCGCAGAAACTGCTTGGCGACCGCCTCTTCCTTGAGAGGCACCTTCGATGATACCGGGAAGATCCAGCATTTGAATTTCAGCGCCATCATATTCTAAGACACCGGGAATAGCAGTCAGCGTTGTAAACTCATAATTAGCGGTAGCTGATCGGGTTTTTGTAATAGCAGAAAGAAGAGTAGATTTACCAACGGATGGAAAACCAATAAAAGCTACTCTAGCATCTCCGCTTTTTGCTACATCGAAGCCTTCACCTTTTGGTCCTCCTTTCGTGGTAGGCTCAAGCAACTGGGTACGGAGCCTCGCAAGTTTTCCCTTTAACTAAAACAAAACCAATTAGAAGTTGTTTTAATAATTAATACCATATTGTGCTTACAAGACCCAAGTGATATTCAGTTGCCTTGTTTTTTTGCGTCCGGCGCATTTCCGCCTCGATTTCTAGAATCTAAACAATTTTCAGTTAATAATAGAATTTATAATTTCCTTTACTTTTTCTGCAACACCCATATTGACTATGAAAGATCGTCTTAGTTTGAGTCTAGTTTTTTTTCAAAAATGGTCGAAGGGTTATGCTGTGGAAGAATTGCTGGGGAGGTTACCAATATTCATGCAGATACCTGTGTGAAAGCAAGTAAAAAAAAGTGTATATTTAGATAGTCTTAAAAAAAAACTTAAAATATAACTCTACGATACAAATTTTGCTTGCTATAGTTACGGAGTGCGTTTTGCGTATGTAGGCATAGTAGACGGTGAATATATATTCAAGCAATATTTTACATATAAATAGTTGATTTATGTCCCATTACGAGAGAGGCACTGCTTATGAAAGGGGTTTCAGGATCTTTATTGAAAGTGGAAGAAGTGCTCTTTAAACAACACGAGCCTCATATGAGAAACGAACGTATTATTACATCGTTATCATTTTTTTCATTCAAAAAATACTTAATATACTTATTAGAGGATCACTAGCGTCGTTCATAACCCATAATCATCAAAACAAAATCATAAAAGTGTCATCACTATGGTAAGACCATCCAAGTTAGATTTTCAGGCAATTCCTCTTTTTTGCCTTCTTTCTTCCAAACGTGTCCTAGCTCTTGCCGAACGCTCATTTGAAAGCTTTTGCTCAGCCGTTAGTTCAGTAGCTTTCGATAAAGTCTTGGGTTGTAATTCCTGGTCATAAGGATGAATTTCAGTTAGCGTAAATTTCTGCCTGTTGCGTGAAGAAGGAGCCCCGTACAGAAATTCTGAAATCATGGGCTCTTTTTGATGGGCCAGTTGTCGATCGGCTAGCTCATGGTTTTTGGATAGTAAACCCGTAGATGGCATGAAAGAATCTTCAACTTCACTCGGCTTAATCTGAGGTTCTTTTCTTCGGTTTGACATGGGCACTGGGGTCGGAGTTTGAGTCGCATGCAATAACCTTTGTCGAACTTTGGAGGCTGCGGATACAGGAGTAGATGAAATCGGACCAACACCGTCTCCAAAGTTGAAGAAACTATCGGTGGATTGTTTTTTCTTCGCCGAGTGGGATAACATCTCTGCTGCCAGATATGACATATCTAACGGATTGGAAAAAGTAATATTAGAGGGCTTTGTGGATTTTGTAGTTTTTTCTGGAACGCTGGGACGAAACAGGCTATTCTCCCGTTGGGGAATTTCCAAATCATTGGTTATTGAATAGTTGTCTTTCGCTTTTGGATCGACATATTTTTGGGTATCCGTAAATGTTAATTCATGATTCCTTTGCAAACGAGAGATTCGATCATTCTCCGCCTCTAATAATCTGCATCTTCTTTTCCAAAACGATATTTCTTCTTGCCTTTCCGTCATAATAGCATCTACCCTTTCCCTTATTTTACTCAATTCTTCTTCCAAATCATTGTGAGCCGTTTCAAGCAAACCAAATTTTTGTTTCCAGTACTTTCCTGACGAAGACATGGGATCATCTAGGTTAATTGTATAATCAACCTCATCTGGAAGTTCAGTTGAGTTAACCAAGTGCGACGTGTCAACCAGGACATCGTGTATGATATTTTTCATTTTCCGATTGTTGTTTACTACATCCCGAAAACAATCCTTGATCAGCTTTGACCATTCCGAATTTTCCTCTTTAGTATCTGAAGACTCTAGTTTTGGCATCTTTGTTTCTGTAGTATGCAGCATTGGATTATTTGATTCCATCTTCAACTTTACGTTAGCCTGATCGCGTTGCAATCCACGACTGTCCATAGGACGAGTTTCTTCTTGTTTGCCGTACTTCAGTGGAAACCTGTGTTCTTCCTTTTGTCTAGATTTAATAAAGTTTTCGTTTTTACCCTCCATTTTAGCTACTCGACTCAATTTATAGGCAAGCTGCTTAGATGAAGGCTGAGAGAAATACTTATCCTCAAAATCATAATCGAAATCGTCACTGAATCGACTTTTTGGTCTTGGATTAGTTTCTATATTCTCTTTTTCATATTTTTTTGATTGCAACTCTCGGTTCAGCGAGTCATCACCAAGATGATCTTTAAAATTCACTGATTTCTTTATTTGTAACGTGCCAGGCGTCTTTAGAATGCCGTTTTGCCCATTCTTCTGTTTTGTAGGCGTAAGTGCATCCATAGGCCTTAAACTTTCCTCAGGAATCTTGTTTTCTTCATCCTCAGGATTCACTTCCTCAACGTAAACATTGTTCGGAGGATTCAATGTGGGCTTCGTTACAGTTCCTGCAAGTTTCCTTGAAAATGCATTCCATACCCACGCATATGTTGGTGGTGTATTCAATGTATCTATGCGATTTCAGTTAGCATCTGCCATTTTGTTTATTTCGGAGTGGTTTCACTCCTTACCTGACATATTGATTCTACATTCAATCACAAAAAACTTCTATAGAAAATTACTTTTCATAAAATAAAATAGCTTCTTTAAGCCTTTCTTTGCTTTTCAAATCTTGTTTCTTTTGAATTTTACTACTCGTTTGTTGTTGTATTGAATTATTTACTGCATTGCTTTGCATCGTTGTGCATTTCATAAATATAATAATATAATTTATACTGTTATAATCTTGCATTGTAAGATTATATTTGGGATTACTTCTTAAAACAAAGGGAATGAATGCTTACTATCATTCCTTATGGAAAGAAGAAATTTTTGTTGCACTTTCATAGCATTAAAATGTTTAATAAATACAAATAATTGTAGAGTTGTTTTCAATTCACCAAATAGTTAGACGTACCGTACTCATTGTCCCCTCTACGAATGACCTTTGATCAAGAAAATACGACTCATTTACAACAGGCATCATTCTACATTTCAACAATTCTCTTACCACTCTAGCGTAAAATGTCTTGATAAAAAAAATTAAAACACTCAGATAGACATGAAATATCACAATCACTAAAGGAGCGTTTATTAAGTCCATTAATATACTACTAAATGGTACGTTCACCATATACACATACATATACATGTGAACGAAAGCTTAAGAATTAGTCCCCGAAATATTTGATTATAATAAAAGAAGAGAAGAGAAGAGAGAAAAAATAAAACGATCGAATACCGATGTCCATTCTGCTTAGTTCACGGATTCACAAAATACCGAAATTTTTGTAATTAAGGGCATTTGCAAACAGAGTAAAGGAAATACCGTCTCGTTTCGTGGATGAGTCTCTAAAAAAGTAAAGATGCTCTTTCTTATACAAGTCTAAAGTACGAAATAATGCTGTCAAACTAGTACCAATATAACGTGATGAATTAGGAAATGTTAATTCCATCTTCATGAAGTAGAATAACCAAACAAGGCCACAAAGAAAATGGAAAATCTCCTAAATTTTTCTAAAGCCATTCAGTCCCAGAAAAAATAGTCAGTCCTTAAAAAGTAAAAGGAAAAGTGCTCAAGCAAAAGAGACTTGAAAAGTGTCAGCCCAAAACGGCATGATTTCAACAGTAAAAAAATTCTTTTTTTTAAAATTTAGAAATTATTAACATTTACTGCAAATACGCATCATTTGTACGTCATTCATCTTAAAATAATGCATCCAAGCAGCAACAGCATGCAAGACCAGCCAATCTGATTTAGTTAGTTTTTAGTTCACGAGACTGTATACAAACGACTATCAGCGATCTCAATTTAGGAATGCTCGCCATTGCTAGCCATAATGTAAAAGAATTTACTTACAAACCACAGCACATGTCACCACCACCACCTTGGTTTTGGGGAGGTTGTTGAACATACATAGGCTGCTGTTGAGGATAACCACCACCTCCTTGAGGATAGTTGGGGTAGTTTTGTTGAGGTGGGTAGCCGCCGCCGCCGCCGTAGGCCTGTTGAGGAGGAGCAGGACCCTAAAGAACACATAGGTCAGTATGGTTCATAGAAAAACAGCAAAACAAATGGTTTCTACCATGGAAACACTTCAAATACTTACGTAACCTTTGTCACCGTAGAATTGTTGAGCAGACATGTCGTTGAATCCCGTTAAGAAGAGATTGGTAAGTTATGTGATGGTAGAAGTTAGGTTACTTACCAACGCACACTGAAGGTTTCTTTACCAAGGGAAAGTGCATTGACTTTGATTCCATACATTAATACTTTTTAAAAATACATATAAAATTGTAAATCTTTTTGTAATGTTTTTATTTTTTGCTAAATACGTTATTTACATAAAGGTTTCTCTTAATTCGCTTCCAGACATAAGGGTATTCCTCTGTAAGGTAATTTTCTTTACAATATGATATCGTATATGTCTAGATTCTTAAGACGAACACGAACCCGACATTCTTATGATACTACTACTAATAATAATTCCCCAAATAACGATTCCCATACATTCGTTTACTCGAGGTTTTTTAATAAATAAAATTAATATATCTTTATTTTACCAAAAAAAAAAAAAGGAAAAAAATCTGAGTTGTAAAATTACTTTTACGGGAAATCTATTGCTGCGACAAAAAAAAAAAAAAAAAAAAAAAAAAAAGTCAAAGTGAGTTTCCCATCTTAACACAAACAAAATCACGTCCCAATGTGGTTTATTTATATTTTGATCCCACAAATATAGGGTCAATGACTAAGGCATGAAGACCCTACTTATACAGACAAACGCTGCCTAAGAAAAATGAAGAACCAGCGAGTTTCAAAGATACAAAGATGAACAGCGTCTTTTGTTCTTGAATTCTGCCATGTTTTCTTTTCTTTGTTGTTTCATAGATTACGCGTTTGGAATCGCGACGATACTTAAAACGCGACGCGTCATTAACAACGCGACACGAGAATTTTGATAAAGACGCGACGCGATTTTATAAAAAGAAACCAAGTTAATTAAGACGCGTTCTCTATTATAACTTTTATTTTTTGTTAGGGTAATGCGCGCTGGTTCGCAAACAACATTGCCGTTTTCTGTAGAAAAGGTTCGCTTTCCTTCATCAAAGCGAAAAGTTTTGGAAGCAGATGAAGATTCAGATGATGCCAAACTTTCAGTTGCTCCCGCACCTCCTTCAGTTTTAAAAAGGAAAGCCATCCATCAGGAAGAGTCAGAATCTTCGAAAGAGGACCCGCCTACCGTTCCAACAGATTCTGCGCTGGTGAAGCATCCTTTGGAGTCTTTCTTTTCTGCTCTGGATATCTGCTGGAGCTTTCATATTTCCATAAATACAAAGCCAACATTCCAAATTCTGCAACCAAACGTCTCTTCGTCGATAAAACTCTCGTTTCACCTATCTCATCTTGCCCAAATCCTAACCATATGGCCAGAAGCATACCGACTAAGGCCATGTATCTCACAATATCAGGGCCACCGAGTTGCTACATATGAGCTTCAACCTTCATCCCAAAAGTTGTCAAGCGCTAATACATCTCGGCTACAGGAATTTCATCGTCGTCTCGTAAGGTACTTTGAGATTCATCCTCAAACTCAAAGCATTCCCGAAGCCGAACTTCCTCCTTTGCCTAGCTTAAATAAAAATAACTTTGGAACACCTTCTTTAACTGAATTATTTCATCTAAAAAAGACGGTGCCTTCAAAGAAGATAAGTGCGGGTATCCCAGAGAAGGAAGAAGGTGAAACTGACAAACATGGTTATTCAGACCAAGATCCATCATCTTTTGAAAAGCAAGTAGAATCATCGGTTACTCCCGTTGCTCCGAAATCTTCCTTGCAGTTGAAAAGTCATGGTACAGGTGGCGTTGTTCCAAAGAAAGAGAATCCAGCACAATTATCACTGCGGCAGTCTTCATTGTTTGACCGTATTCGCAAAAAGCAGAAGGTTGTGGAAGCTAAGAAAATTGAAACAAGCAAAAAGGATCCTGTTCTACAAAAGCTCTCTTCTGAGAAAGTTTCTCTAGTTCGAATCATTGACCTTATTTTCGTTCAGCTTTCGACTTGGCCTTCAAAGCGTTCATTCTCCATGACGGAGTTGGTATCCAGCATTCAAAAGTCCCTTTCTTGTAATACGTCTTCTAGTGAATGTATTGACATGGTTCAATTACTTGCTTCTACGCTCCCTTCATGGTGTTCCATCCACTATATAGGAAATGTTCAAGTGGTTACCTTTAATAGAGTGGTTCAAGGGAAGCCCTACCTTCGTTCTCAGATTCTTTCTGAATTAAATCAGAAAATCAGTCAATAATCACACCCCACTTTCATACATGTTCTCTAACGGACACTTCTTCACTCAATAATTTGGATCCTTAGTTTGTTAAGCTGCTGGCGGCTTAACTATACTTCGTTTATTCTATTTTTTGCTCTTAAATATTACGAACGTTTTATGACCTTTACTTTAGTGTTTACAATTCTTTATTCAAAGTTTTTTAACTCAAATGTTGTACCTTTTATAAATATTCACTTAAACTTATTAATCACCAACCCATATCTATTATTGAATAACCCTATTACTTTTTGTTTTGACAACTTGTAAATCATATCAGGAACGCGGTTTATATAACCCATCCGCCAAAAATAAATGAAATCTATTTTACCGCAAAAGAAAAATTTCCTCGTCCATACCATACGAAAATATTTAAAAAGCCTTCTCGTAATAAGGCTTATCCCTTTCCTTTTTTTCTTTTTATGAGAACAATTAAGCATAGGAAATCACTTCATGCGGAAAGCATATTTAACATACCAACCAACTCATTGGCTTTTTGAGAAATGACTACTTCCTGCTCAACCTTTTCGCGGAATTTTGAAATGGCACTTTCAACCATGACACTACCGCCCAAAGCAATTCCGTATATGTCCAAGACAGTGTTTGCGACTATAGTTAAAACATCTGTAAAGCGAGGATCCTGAATATACTTTCGCAAAAACTTTAAAAGTGGACTCAGAGAAAGATCGTCACGGTTAGATATCGCCAAACGTAGACCTCCAACATGCAATAGTTCAATTAACATAGTAATCACCAAAATCGGGGATCCGTTTTCCAGAGACATGTCTAGAGCATCTCCATAATTAAACGTTTTCAAAGCCTTATCAAAAGGACGGAGTCTTTTACGGCGTACTTCTTCCACGTAAAATTCATCATTTTCACCTTTGTACACGTCTTTTTTACGTTGAACAACACCAAAGGCGCTACCAACACCTAACAGAAAAGGAGTCTTCGTACTAGGTTGCTTGCTCACACGTCTAGTTCTTTGAGACAAAGCTCCATTGGTCATACCAACGACGAGATTTCGATCATCAGGGGAAAGACCCAATGACAATATAGGAGCAGAATACTTAATACCGTGGACAACCTTCCAGTCAGCCACATTGTAAATTTTGACATGGCCGTCTAAACCACCACTTAAGACACGAGTATTGTCTGAATTTGTACTCAAACATGTAACACTCTTTTGATGGTTGGTCAACGTTTTAGCTGCTGTAGATTTACCAGCTACAAGGTCCCAAACCTTAACAGAAGGACCACCAGCAGAAATAATAGTACTTCCTGACTGTAAAGGCAAGACAGCATCCACTGAGTCTCCATGATCAAATGACATTACCTCAGGTTGTGCTAATCGTGTATCCCACAAACGGACAGTGCTATCGTAACCAGCACTTACTAGCCTCGTAGCACTTAACCATTCTGCAGCACGGACATAATCTTCGTGTCCTTGAAGATCATGGGTAGCTTCACCTGTAGCTAAATCCCAGACTTTAACGGTCTTGTCATCAGATCCTGAAAGAAAGCTAGTTGTCGAATAAGGACAAAATTTAGTAACTTGTACAGGATATTGATGTACATTTAGACTTCTCAAGATACTGCGAGTCGATAAATCAAAAATCTAATAAGTTAGGTTAGCTATTTTAAAATTTCATGAAAAGCAAATGAAAAAAGATGCAAGATAAATCGTTTAGTTTCTTCTTTATTCGTATAAGGAAACTTATATCAACCTAAATCATTACTTATATCTTCTTTTTCTTCAACATGTGAAAAACAGGCCGACATGAATTGAAAATATCATGAGCAACGCAAAAGCCTTTAATCATTCAAAAATAAAAAAACTTACCTGAACAAGACCAGTGGCATCACCTGCAATGAGTAATTTTCCGTCTTTTCGAATATTACCAGAATATGCAATGTCTTTAAAACGGGCAATTGTTTTCTTCACAGAACGCGAGCTTGCTCCATATATTTGAACACGTGTACCGCTAGTAACTGCAAAATCGTGTGGTGATTCAGCAGAGAAATTAATGCTGCTGACGGAGCTATATTCTTTTGCTACGACAGGAACTTTGAAAGATCGCCAAAATTTATTTTCAGCCGTGATCGGGTTTGGCAATGCAGCAAACCGCTGCGGTTGAAGCCTTCCAGAAGGTGCGGACATCGAATTGCTCGAAAATTGATGGTTTTAGGAAGGTGTTGCAAAAAGGGTGGTTGGCTAAAGGCGAACTTGAATGGGCAATTTAAAAAAAAAACATGAAGTTACATTTCTTATTAAATAAAATTGTCTTAATTTACATAGAAATAACTTTTTAAACTTTCTTTTGCTGCAATGCGTAGAATTCGTTGAAATTCAGTCGAACAGACAAGAACCTCATTTCTGAATCTTTTTGAGTAGCTAAGCCATACAAAAAGTGTTTCAGTCGCAACTGAAAATCTTCTGAACATTGCTGAAGCTTTTCTTGAATAGGCACGTACTCTTCTTCCAATGACTCAGTAGATATAGGTGCATTGACCTTCAAGCGACTGTATAATGACACAGAAAAACTATACAAAACTTCAATAGTATTATGAAAAGACAAGATCGTCTTTAATATCTCATGAAGCTGGTGAAGGAAGGAATCTTCAGTCCGCGATCTGGCGCTACCAAGCAAACCTTTGTGTGTGATGCTAGTCACATAATGGTGATGAGCTTCAATATATGTATCCAACGTAGCATTTGGCTTTGACATTTCATCTTTTAGTTTTTCCCAGCTTATCTCAATAACCTATATGAAAATTAGTGACCCAAATTCATGTTCGTAAAACTTACCTCAAACAGTATATAATATTGAAGCTGACAGGTAAAATGAATCATCTCAGCTAAATGAATACTAACAAAATGCCATTCAGGTTGAACGAAATCTAGTTCACGAATAATATTCCGAGCTCCTAGCGTTGACCGACGCCAAGAATGAGAAAGAACGAATTTAATTCTTTTTAATCTCCATAAAAAGTTAAACATTTTTAAATACTGCCTTGAGCAATAAGGAGTGATAATAACGTTAATTGGAGAATCCACTTTGTATTCCAACGTAAAAACATCCCAGCCCACTTCACCATGGGATAACTCTAATAGCCTTGCATCCAAGCACTTTAAAATATATTCTTGTTCGTAAGAAGCATTGCTTGAGCGAATTGCACTCTCTAAGCAAGCTGTTAGATTATGTCTGAAAAGAGTGTTGGCGGGTTGTTCTAAAGAATCGCCTAAACTCTCCATTAAGTATGTAACAAAATCTCCCTGTCCTAAAAGTATATACTTTTTGATGGCATTTAAATGTTCACTCAAATGAAACTTCTCTTCCATAAGTTGAACAAGATGTCGAGTGGACTGTGTATAAGCCATATCAATAGTTAATTTTAAGCTTTGAAAGTCTGTATATGAGAGTTTTTTTGCAAATTCACTATAATGTTTCTGAGTCCATTCTGAATCACCACAACCATAGCGAGCAAAATTGAGGCACTTTCCGATAAGAAAGATTTTTTCAACTAAAGCGTTTGAAAGGAAACTTGGTATTAACTCTTTCTCTAAGTGATATTTCCCTTTCCAAACAATTCGTCCTGTTCCCTGTCTATCATGAGTATGAGAGATATCATCAGTCTCGATGACAAAAAACTCTCGAAACGGATCTATTAACTCTCCTTTATAAACCCAGTTCTCAATCATCTCATGAAGGGGTTGAGTAATTTCTACTAGTACCCTCTTGCTAAGTTCGTGAATGATGGGATCACCATGGAAGCTGTATCTGGCAACAATGTGAATTAGCTTTTTCTTGTTCTTTTCATTAATAAATGAATTAACAATGGAAGATAGTATTCGAAATTTTAGTCGGGCGTTGTTAGTCCAAACTATACACCGTCGAATGCTAACAGTTTGCGACCTCGTTGAATTGTCTGTCCGAAGTTGAGACTCCAAAGAAGCGATGAGACTTAAGTACTGTGTCAATTCTTTAGAAATAAACGCTCGGAAACTTTGTAATGCCAGCGTTTGTTCTTCAGATGAAGAGTTATATATATTCAAAGCTGAAGTTGAAGTTCGAAATCCATCGTAATCCGCAAATTCTTTCAGTTCCTGATAAAGAAGACCAATTTCACATAAAGAACGAATTTGTAATATATGATGAGAAGGGATTTGTTGTGATAAGTTAGCACTTCGGCCATGAAATTTCACAAGATCCGTTGAAACGCCTTGAAGAATAAACAGCGTGGCACTTTTCAAATAATCTTCACTGTTATCAATTTCTTCAGTATATGAAGCTTTTTCTGAAATAGGTGTCGGCTGCTTTTGTGAAAAAGATGTCCACTCATAAATAGAATTTCGTTCAGAAACGGGTATGCTTTTGCTCGTGTTTTTTGCCTCGGTAGTCTCAGAGTAAGTATGTTCATGTCCCAAAGGAGGTAAAGTCTGCAGTTCTGATAAAGAATTTGTTGGATGAGAAGATGGTAGCTCACCCACGCTCTCACTCAATCTTGACAGGCTAAACAATACTTGTAAGATACTAGCTTTATTTTGCAGCACCTCTTGAGTTCGTAAACGAGATACTAAATTAGAGAGTCGGCTGAACAGAATCCCATCGGCATTATCACTGGAAACTAATTTATATGTTAATAAGTTACATAGTTAATGTCTTACATTTTGAAAATATCTGATATAGTATGTCTTCAATCCCATATACTGGTGAATCAGGCGGATTTCTAACTCAAGTCAGTCTCTGGAAATATATGTTATAGTGACGAACTTACGAGTTAATAATTCCTTCAAAAAATCCAATAATTGTTTCTATTGTATACGGCTCTGATGGGTTGTGAGAATTCTGTAAATATTTATCGGCAAGACGCGATAACGCAGCTCGAATATGAACTTCGGACATATTGAAGGGAAAAGATGGAGGATTTAATAATTTTAAAGTAATGACATTAAAAGAAAACGAGCGTTCAAACTAACCTGGAAGCAATTAAGTCATTAAGCTAACCACCTACCTTCCTGTGGTAATAGCAGAGTTCAGAGATGTTTAACAGAATTTGTAAGAAAGTATTACTAGCGAAAAAGAATTAAAATTGCAATGAAACAAATAAAGAAATATATTAATATACAAATTACTCAAAATGAAGGATATCATGAAGGGAGATGGGCTTTCGAATGGCATTTGAAAATCCATCATGGAACTTGAGATTAACCGCAATAACTTTCTCCGAAGAAATTGGGGAAGTTTCATTTTCCACGCTATTTTCAACATGCTGTGGAATTTTGATTTCTCTACCAAAAAAGTCGCGACGTATTGTTCTCTCGAGTCCCACTTCTTTTCTTTTCTTTTTTGATGATTCCGAAGAGGAAGCTTTCGGTATAGAGTTCTTTTGGACTTGTTCAAGACGTTTTCGAAGGAGTTCTTGGGAAAGCAATTGTCTAGTTGAATACGTATGAGAGGGAGGATTCCATACTAGTTCTTCTAACGGACTGAAAGGTTAGATGTTTGTGATGTCCTATACTATACTTACGGTTCAAGTCGATAGGTGTACTGTCCATCACCGATTGGAATATGATTCAGCCTCAGGTTGTAGTGGTCTATAATTCGTACGGCATGCTCAATTTTTAATTTATCTTCCGCACTAGAGCTTCTAGATGACTAAACTTGATTAGCTTTGTTCAAATATATAAAGTATAATTACCTTCTTTATTGGAGGATTAATAACGCTTAACAATGGGTCAATCAAATCCAGGAGTACGGTTTGTTTTTTATAGAACTCCAAATCTTGGGCATTGAAGGAAGACATGAAGGTATCTAAAATTTCAAGCCGGTCACGACGAAGTTTCATCATTTCCAAATCATAACGAGGATATCTAGTAAGATGAACTTTATTAGCAGAAGCATATAAATAATGGAAGTGAATAACGGAATAAGGCATATATTTCCACAATTCATAATTTCCTCTATGCGTTAGTGTATTAAGTTGATCGAAGAAATAAAGCCAGTCTGCTGTTAGTACTGGTTTAGAGAACAGATTATCTGTAAAAGGCATCTGTAGGTAAACGTGATAGCAATCCATTAATGTAGCATCTATTTCATTACCACTTTCAATCATGTTTAGTAATTTGTCTATATGTGAATACGATATTTGCGATGCTTCTATACTTCGAAGAGAACGCGCGTCAGGGCGATGTAGAAGTGATGATAAGAGACCTGAATTGGTTGAGGAATTCGTTTTTGGTTGTAAATGTCTAATCATATCCTGATTAATGGATGATGCCTTTAGAGATAAAAGTTGTAAACTGTTTAGACAACTTCGGATGTCTGAATTGTAAATATCAGTCAATAATGTTAACGAGCGACTGTCTATAGAAAGATTTTGAGACCTGCAAATAGAACGTAAACGTCCTACCAAAGTTGCTTGCGGGGGAGCATTGAAATAAACTACTTGAGCATATGGTCGCAAAGGCCTTAACGCAGGAGTATAAAGATCATTGCAAATACAAATGATAGGACGAGAAATTGTCTTTTGTTTTGATTTTTTCTTTGATTTAGTACTGGTTTGAGCAGTACTGACTTTTTCATCGCTTTCCAGAAGCGTTACAAGAGCGCGTATGAACGCAGGATCTCCGCCGTCAACTTCATCTGCAACGACACAAGTAGGTTGGGAAGACAAGGCAGAGTGATATGAGACGGCTGCTCCAATTTTTTCATGAACTGTGCTAGCTGTACGATCATCGCTAGCATTTATTTCGAGAACCTTATAACCGGCTTGACGGGCTATTACATGAGCTAAGGTTGTCTTTCCTGAACCAGCATGGCCAGTCAAAATCAAAATTCTTTTATCAGGACGCCCCGTATCCTTCACTGGAACCTTTGATGTAGGAAATTGGCGTGGTGAGGCCGACGCATATGGAGCGCTATATCCATATACAAACGGATCCCAAGCCTTCATCCAACGCATGGCATCTCGGTGTACTCTTTCATCACCAATTAATTCTCGAAACAATTGAGGACGAAACTTGTCAACCCACATCTCCTCAGTGTGTAGCGAGCCTTTCGAAGCAGGATAAGTTGAGGTCTTGTCGCCGTGACCGGCTGAAGAAAGCAAATCTTGTTTCACTTTGGGTTGCGCCTGAATACCTTCTGACCAACGTTGGACATTTCGAAGTAAAGTGTCCTTAAAGAAAGGGGTTTCTGATAGCTCGGCAGTATAGTCGGCACGTTGCTGATTTGGTATTGGCATATGTCGATTATATCGCTTAGGAAAGTGGAAAACAGCACCAGAAGAACTACGAGCAGTTACATAACCAAAGGCACTAGAAGTGCCGCTTGAAGGGTTTGCGTAAGGATTAGGCGTCGACTTATCTAGATCATGTAAAGATTTGGCATCAGGTAAATTCAAACCTGCAGGTGGAATATAGAATGGATTAGAGTCGGTGTTGGTGTCTTCCTTGAAAGAAAAGGGTGGATTTGTATCCGGCGAAGGGAGACGAATTGAATTACTCAAAGAACTATCATTTTTCTTACCAGGACTATCAAGTGGAAGTTCTTCATCTGGAAAAAATAGATTCCCTTTTGGTAACTCTGTGTTTTGTTGCCAAAAAAGGGATTGCGTTTGAGATAAATCATCCTTAGGTTCAGCCATGGGAGTGTCGGTACTCATTGGCTTACGAGAAATAAAGCTACTCAAGTCCATTTCTGAATATTCTGACTTACTGTCAAGCTCAGATTTGGGATTGTTTGGGACATTCGGCAACTTTGTATCTTCGACCATATAAGAATCCATACTGGACGCCCCATTTTGGGAACCATACAAATCCAACGTTGAAGGCAAATCATTTCCATTTCTCGTTGGAGACCCAATTGGTTGAGAACTGTGAAACAAATCATTTGGGATATTTCGATGCTCTAAATTTTCCAAAGAATTAGCGTTTCTCATCTCCAAAAGGTACTCTTCTTCTTCCTCGTATTCATCCTCATCATTTTTCTTAATGTTTTCTTCTTCCGCTTCTAGTAATTGTTGTAAGTCCTCATCATCAGGTATAAAATCCATGGACGCGTATTCACGGTCTGGTTTATTTACACTTCTTTCAACATATGTACGACTACTACTAAATTTGGTTTCCAGATCCCAACCATTTCGTTATTCTGTTTACCACAGTTTACCGATTTACCTTCTTCTCTTTTTGGGATATTGGTGCGCTCGTTAAAAAGGATACTGTGACTTATATTACCTCGTTATGTATACTTACAGTGCCTCGCAATACTGAATCTTTGGAATGCGCGCGATTTCTATACATCTTTCGCATATTTCCTGTTTGTTGAATTTTCATCGTTGAAGCCGGGTTGTTCATTTCTATTTGTGAATTACATTCCAAAGATATTTGAATTACTGGTCTGTACGAATGGAAATTGTTTCATTGGCTTTGCTGTGAGAAACTGAGGTTTTGTAGGACGTAAGAAAGGGTATAACTCTTTTAGCAGCAAAGCATTGAGATTAAGTAAATCAATTTCGGAAAATTCAGTGTTGGCGTCTAGGACTGAAAGGTTGAAGAAGCGGTTTATAGTGGGGAAAGTATATGACACGTTGGTGAGTGGTTTTCGTATTTATCTAAAGTAGTCGTCGGCTTGCGGTCTTGGTCTCTCTATTCTTAAGCTTGATTAACATACAATGCCATGTCTTCTCCCTTTGTTCCTAATACATTGGCTGTGTACCATAATCTTTTAATTTTAGAAGCTTCCTTTCGAAAAACATATCTACAGCTTCGCTCCCGTCGACGAAAGTATCTAGCGTTTTACATCTCTATGTTGACATGGAATGTTTACTTTTCGTACAGGGTATTTTTTCGGGCTTCACTATATTCGTTAATCGACCTCATTTATAAATTATGCCTGCTTTCGGGAATTGTAACTATGTTGTTGTTTTACGTCCTTGGACTTTACCGTTCAAGCATAGCATATCCTTCGCGCTATGTTCAACAGACAAACAAAGCTTTGCGCTTGTTCAACATCCGTCTTGTCATTACGCCAATCCCATTTTTCCAGTTTCGAAATCCTTTAGATGACGGCGTGCATTTGGTACTATCGAGCAAACGCTTTGACATCCTTGTCATTGAAGGTTGGGAAGCATTTAGGACGGCCTATATGACCTCTGAACAAAGACGTCAAAAAAGAAAAAAGCGGTTTCGTAAATCATCTGCAATTACCGCACCTTCTTCCCCCTCGGCACAAAAATCAAGGATGCTTTCATCCCGACCCAAAAATAGAAGTGAAGGCCAAGCGATTCCTCCGCGGTTGGATTCAGTTTATGAGTCTCCAACAAGAAAACGGACTACTTATTCCCAATATCATTCTTCCGATGGTCCGAATTCCCCCTCGTTCCATGAGCTCTCGTAGGATTTTCTAAGACAGTGATAGCTTCTTTCTGTTAATTTCGTTGGCTTGGTCGTTAATCCTTTATCCATTTAGTTTAGTACTGGACTCTAATTTTTAATGGCTCTTCTTTCAAATAGTTCCTATAATTCGTTATTGTACTTTTCAATGAGTATGATCTCTATTGTTTTTGTTTTTATTTAAGTCTTGATGGTACTTTTATTTGCCATTTAAACAGCCTTTAATAATAATTGACCCTATTTAAAGCATTGGCATACATGAAACTTCAATATGCTTTTCCTTTCGTTCCCGCTGTCGATTCTTCTTGAGACGTATTTTCATTTAAGGCTCCATCTTGTTTGATGAATTCATTTTGTTTACACTCGCGACTACTCAGGTTATTACTTGATGTAAATTATCAATTGAAAAAAACAAGTAGATACTTTGCATTGCTGCTTTTGAAAAAAGATACAGAAAAAAATAATGTTTATTTATTGTACTGAGAAAATCCTTTTTCATATGTTCACTCCTCTGTTGTTTCTGAAGACAATGTAGTAAGTAGCTGATTATATAAGTAAATTACTTTCGAAAAGTTATTGCATAGAACAATTGCAGTATATTTTAAGCAAACTATAAATAGCAAGAGCTCAAGGCGTTTATGGATCACAAGGCTAGTATATTCATTTCGCAAAAATTTACATAGAATGCAGTGGTTGCAATTCTAAGGTTAAAGACAGGATTCAGTTTTTAATTATATATTGTCAAAGTATTTTTATTACGCTCCTTTTAACTTGATGGTCGAATTTTGAAGTTGGTACCAACCGCTTACATGTCCATCAACAACCTATACCTAGGACCTGTCACCGAACTTTCCTCTTTAAGATGCCCTTGTTTTTAGAGGAACATGCACAGGTATTTAATTGCTGAAGAAAAATTCTAACTAGTTTAGTACTTGAAAAAGTATCTGGAAAAGGCATTAGAACCTATGTAAGTAAAACTGTCTTACAGCGAAGAGGTTTCTCTGAGTAGACAGGTTTCATTGCTTTACAATAAATACTAATGTAATATAGCTCCGATGCTGATGCCGGCGTATTGTCAGACTATGCTATGGCTCTTCTGCGGCATGAATCTTCAGAAGAGGAAGTTCGTCAACTATGTTACTCACAGCTTGAAGACTTTTTGAGGCAAGAAACAGTTCCTTTTGTTGATAAGATTTTTGATGTTTTACGTGAACGATCCTATCTCGAAGAAGCCCCAGAGGCGGCAGCTACTGTACAAACAAATGATTCACCGCAGTATGCTGATAACTACTCTTTTCCGCCGAAACAGGATGCTCCTGTGTCAAACTATATCGCTCCAACTCCGCAAAATCCAAATGCATTCTTCCCCCCAATACCTCCCATGATGCCAATGCCAATGTATCCACCTCCTGCGATGTCTGATTCAAGGTTTATGTCGGAGAATCCTGGATTTTATAACCCCTCTAGTCCGGCTGGAATTCCTCCTTTTCCTCTCCCTTTTCCTCCTACAGGACATCCATCTTCATATTTAAAAATGAAAAACAAGAAGCGACCTACTCCAAGAAATGACCCCTACGGAGCGGCTCAAGCAGGTTTTGGTCGCCGTAATTTCAAGGGTGGTTCTGGTTTTCCAATGGGTCAACGACCTGGTCGCGCTGCATCGAATGATCCCACGAACACAGTTTTACATGTTCGTAATATTCCCGAAGAATATATGGATGAAGAGAAAGTGAATTCGTTTTTTTCTAAATTCGGCGTTCTCGAAAAGGTCGAACTTGACCCTCAACATCATGCAGCTATATTGACTTTTACGTCTCACGAGGCAGCTCAAAATGCATGGTCAACGCCGGAGCCAATTTTTAACAATAGATTCATTAAAATTTTTTGGTATAATTCTAATAGAACTTCCCAGGGTTGGCCAGCTTTCCGCCAAGACCCTTCTCAAGTACCTTCAGAATCTCCAGACGTTGAAAATCAGGAAGATGATGACCCCACTCTATTATTACAAAACGAAGAGTTTCATAAGGATATTGCTGAAAAGCAAAAACTGCATGAAGAACGGATGAAGCGTTTAGAAGAAAACAAAAAAGCTCTAGAAGAATTGAATAGAAGAAAACAAGAATTGGCTTTACAACAACTCGAACAACAGAAGTTATTAATGAGCAAAATGAGGGAAGTGGATCCAGAAAGCAACAATAAGTCACAGTTATTGGAAACACAACTAGCTGTCCTAAAAGCAGAAGCTGAAAGTTTGGGTATTCCTGTAGCAGGAGGTAAGGAAATTCAAGCAGGTGTACCCACGAATCATCATCCCTCTTCAACCTTAGCTTCTCAACGAGGATCCTCTACATATAGAGGAAGGGGAAGAGGTGCATTCTCTTTGGCATCTATGTCTATAGACAATCGGCCTACAAAGATTAAACTAAATAATGTGACGCCCGAGAAGAACGAGGCTCTACTACAGTTTGTTTTCAGTATCGGCGATTATGAAAGTATTGATGAACTTAATCCTGACGAACGGTTGATTAATTTTCAAAATAGAAAAGCAGCTGAACGCGTAAGTGCCGTTACTAATTGTAGTTTATAAATCGCTAACATACAATGACAGTTTTATCATGGAGTCTTACGCAATCCTTTTTTGAAAGATGTTCATTTAGAATGGGTTGCTAAAACTGCTACAATACCTTCGCAAGCTCCCGAAAACATGATGGAAGACCGGGGATGAATAGACTACCAAAAAGGAAACACAACATTCCTGAATGTTGTTATTTAAGGTAATAAATTTCATTTAATTTTGATTTTATTGTAAAATCTGTATAATTGAAGAGGGGGTTAGATGTTTTGTATTTCAAATATTATTTCAGTGTAAAGAAGTCATCAGCATAATTGCTCCAGAAAGGCATTAATGCAAAAAGGATTGAAAAAAGTCATTACTTGAGACGGGAAATGATGGCTTCCGTGTATTCGACGTTTGAAGATTTACCTCCCAAGTCCTTGGTACGAGATTCGGGGCTGTTGGCAAGGGTATCAAAAATAGCTAAAATAGTGTTAGATTAGGAATCGTACTTTAAATTACAAAAGACATACCTGTTTCAATTTTAGCAGCATGCTCATTCAAGTTCATATGTCTCAACATCATGATGGAAGAAAGAAGCAAAGCAGTGGGGTTGGCAAGACCCTTTCCGGCAATATCAGGAGCGGTTCCGTGAACAGCTTCAAAGATAGAGGCATCCTTACCGATGTTACCAGAGGGAGTTAATCCAAGACCACCAATGAGACCAGCGCACAAGTCGGAAACAATATCACCATACAAGTTAGGCATAACCATGACGGTGTCATTGTAGGGGACAGGATCGGTAACAATGTTGAGGCAAGTATCGTCAAGAATTTGTTCATTCAATTTAATATCAGGAAATTCGGGAGCAATTTGCTTTGCGGTGTCAAGGAACAAACCATCAGCCATCTTCATGATGGTAGCCTTGTGAACAACGGTGATGTTATCTTTGCCGACTTGACGAGCATATTGGAAAGCATAGCGAATGACACGTTCAGAAGCAGCGCGAGTAATCAGTTTGATAGATTGAACAACACCAGGAACGACTTCATGCTCAATACCGGAATATTCACCTTCAGTGTTTTCACGGATTAAAACAGTGTGAACATTGTCATAAGGAGTTTTATAACCGTTGATGGAAACGCAAGGACGAACATTAGCGAAAAGTCCAAAAGTTCTACGAAGAGTAAGGTTCATAGAGACATGTCCTTTGCCTACTGGAGTAGCTAAAGGTCCCTTCAAAGCAACCTTGTTCTTTCTGACAGATTCGGCAGCATCTTCAGGAATAGCAGTTGTTCCTATAAGAAAAAAAGTATTAATAATCAAATAAAGAAAGATGAAAAAAAATATTTCGGCAACTTAATTGACTTTGGGTAAAAGAATACATACCATTTTTTAAAAGAGGGTAAACCTTGACGGGTTCCCATTCAATGGGGACCTATAAAAATCTGTTAGCTCTGTTTAATATTTAAAATTTCTTGCCTCTTTATTGACATACCTTTGCAGCAGCAAAAACTTGTTCAACAGATTTTGCAATTTCAGGTCCAATGCCGTCACCGGCAATCATGGTAACAAGGTAGTTTCCATTGGCGTTCTTAACACCTTCAAATGCACCTTTTGCTTGAGAGCTATTCATACGTCTCTATTATCGCTTGGTTAGTTCAAAGGAACTTTAAAATATTTTGTTAAGGTGAACTATCCGTCTTCTTGGTTAGACGTAAGAACCAATGTACATACAAAGCTGGCTTGTGAACATCTAGGGATTGCTCTTAAAGAAGCTTGATTACGGAGTATCGAGATCATTTCTGCGAGTTCTTGTGTTCCCGTTCAAGAGTTGCAGAGGGTGTGGAGTGTGAGTTCAGACTTCCCGTTTCATTATAAACATTGGATTGCGTATGCAATCGTATATCGGAAAACACAATAACGCATCGGAACGATAAACTTGCGGAAAGGATTTATTTCTGTATAAAAAAGTAGTAAAGGAAAGTCAAGTAGCGTAGAAGAAATAATCAAGCATTGCCAAATCAAAGAGTTGCGAAATCTGCACAAAGGTTCTGTACTTTTGGATTATGGTTACTTGGGCAATGGGTTACAAAATACGCTTGGCGTAGGTACGAAATACAATGGGATCTTTAGTAGAGTAATTGAAGTAGGTGTTTAGTCGCATAAATGGGCTACGGTTGACACTTTTCCTAAATCATTCTTTTCTAGAGCTCTCATTAAATAGGAAAAGCTTCATGTACAAATACCAACAACCTGAGACACTAGGTCCAAAAGTAGTAGTTCGATAAACAATTCATCAAATGTGATGCAATCATATATAAAGAAAGAATTTGAAGCTAGCAATAATCCTTCTTTAAATTTTAAGGCGTATATGCGGATATCAAGAAATAGTTAAATTGGCCTGTTATCCATATGGGTTATGTCTTGAGAATGGTTTTGCTCTCAAGAAAGAACATCCAATATCATCAAGCTCATTCAAATAGCTTTTCGATCCATCTGAAAGCAGAAAAGTTAAAATTTAATGTAAATCGTATGTATAACATAAATCATAAGGAGTCTTATGGACCCTTAGTGATTATTTGTAATTGCACCCATGCACCCCATATAAAAGAACTCATCATTCAAGTACTTTTTATAATGAAAATGGTGGAGAAAGGCATTCAAAAAAAAATTGAAATCAAAAGATCATTTTCTTGTCAACGACTCAAATCCCCAGTGTCGTACACGATAGATTTGCTGGATACTTTTCGAATGTCTTGGGAAGTTCTGCTAAGTCGGGTCCGACCTAATTTATGATCAAATTGAACAAATGAACTCCTTCAATTCTAGGAATGGGCAACAATCAAAACCTTTAAGGACCTGATGACGCGTCTGTAGTTGGAGGAATATGTTGCGAAGCATCCGTTGTAGCAGGAAATTGGGAATTCGAACTTAAATTGGACGTTGAGTTCATATGATTTATTTGTTGAGACGGTTGCTGAGATTGAAATTCGGAGGTCGTTGATCCAGACTGTTTTCTGTGCTGCTGATTTTGGCTTGCTTCTAACAAGTAATGGCCCAATACTTGAAGAGGATTTTCAGGCCTATCTCGAGCAAGAATCTTCATTCCCTCCAAAAGAACTGGAGTAACGTTTTCATTGATATACTCCCTAGATGGAGAAGGGCCTGACATATTGTAAAGCTTTAAACGAGAACTTTGCGAGAAAACAAAAAAAAAAAAAAAAAAGACACGTGTCAAAAAGATATCAAGTTCAAAAAAGAAGAAGTTCCAAAAAGGAATTCCTTACTAATTATAAAACAAACGATAGGTTTCCTATGTCAACAACTGAAAACGGCTAAGGGAAGGAGAATAAAGGAAATTTTCTATATCAAAGGTTAATTAAAGAATGCAAATATAATACAATAGGCTAAATCTTACTTATTCAAAGCTCACTGACCATAAAAACCGACTGCTGTTCATTCATGGTGTAAGTACACTATATTTCTGAACTTGAGTGACAAGTTACACTGTTACCAGTTATACCATTTTTTATAAGTGGAATTATAATGGTTTAGATTGAAGAAAATGAAGTCCATGCTTTTATTTTTATGAAACAGAAATAATATTCATGTTTCGTTCGAAGTAGTCCTCGTCTTGGAGTCAGTTGCATGACTTTGAAAAGGTCGTTTAGGATAATGTACAAATACCAAGTAAATTTAATTTACGTGTGACTTTATTTCGTATAGGAAAAAAATTAGAAATAAAATCCAGGTTTAGTCAAGAAATACTGGAAGTCTTTTTGTTTTTCATGTTTTTGTTTTCTTTTTTAAATTCTTATTGTTTATTTACGCACTTTTGTGTAGTGCGATGCTACACACTATATTGTATAACGAGGATGTTGGTATTCACAAATTCATGTTCGTCGATAAAGTGCATGAAATGTAATTTCTGCCGACTAGTTCATTGAAATCCTCCAGCATCTTTTGCTGGTGGTTTGTATGTCGAGTAACGATTTCTCTTTCGACAAAGGAGTTACAGAGGATCCTTTTTTAAGCTATGAAGCCTCTGTGAAGTCGCGTCCCAATTTTACATTAAACTCACGGGAATCTTATATCCAGAATGCAAAGCATCGAGATGATTTACCTAGCTTAAATCACCCACCGGATCCCACTAGCAGGGAAAACTATGGTTACATGCAGGAAAGCGGTCGAAGTGGGTTCTCTTCGCTGGATGCTAATAGCAGGTCTCATAATATGTTTAAGCATGATCGACCAGAAATAAGTCACCCTTCTATGCGCAACGCGGTTGGAACTTTAGCAGAAACATCTCTCGAACGAGAATCTCCTTCGGATAATTCAACGGTTCTGCGCGAATTGGATGAACTCAAATTCAGACTGAGCAACATTGAACTTCATTTGAGTGACACTTCACGAACCCTTCCATTTTCTTCACAATCTTATAGTCCTTATGGAAATTACAGAAATCCAGCTTCACACATGAATGCACATTCCTTTTCCCCGGCTCCTTTAAATACAATGCAAACCGCCTTATCACAATTACAGTCATACCATCCTTCTCCAGCTGTTTTAGAGCCCATTCAACAAGCTGTTCAGCATGCCATCACACTCATTCATACTACCCCGTCTACCGTAGTGGAGGGTCTTTGCCGCAGTTTGGCTGAATTATGCCTTGGTTTGGTCCAACAAGCGATCGACGCTTCTTTATCAAGTCATCAACCAGGTCAAAATTCTATAGAAATGGCACCTCACTCTACTGCCCTTGACTTGTCAAGTTCCGTAAATTCGTCTCCATCCCGTTCCATCAGTACCGGTACTTTTGCTTACGGCTCACCGGATCGTCCTTTATTCCGCCAGCCTCCTCCTTCCCAGGGATTCAATTCTAATTACAGAAATAATTCACCTTCGCGTGCGTCTTCTAGACATTCCGTCTTTTCTGATACCTCTCGCTTCCAGTCCAAGCTGCAACGGTTACCGCATTCTCCCCTTCGACCTAGACAGCCTTCGTCGTCCATGTCAACGAGCTCAACTGCGCGACAACCGTCAATGAAGTACATAGAGAACTCCCACGATCCCTCTTTTGGTCCTTCGTTTCTTGATACCTCTTACAATCACTCTACACCCACAAAAAGTTCTTTGAATGTTTCCCCAGAACCCGAATCACCTCTATAAACACTATTTGTTAACCAAATTTTACATTAACTCCTGCCATAAGAGACTTAATGTAGTAGAAGGGTATTTTTATACGTTGTACGATCTTTAGTTAATTCACTAGCATAATTTTCCGACCTTGCTTCTGTTTCCTTCTTACTACTCAAATTTCTTTCTTTTTTACCTTCACGAAACTCAATACGATACTTTCCATAAATAAATATTTTAATAATAAAGTCTTTTTGGGTCAGAAGGAATTCCTTGGTTTTGATATCTAGCATTCTCTATACGACTGAAATTCATTTTGCATATCAACCTTCCCCAAAGAAAAGCTACTATATTCTTGATTTCATGAAAGAATATCCGAGTTTACTTTTTGTTTTATTTACTTAGCAATTATCATTCAGCAAAGCCTTAATTTTTCTTTCTTCTGTAAATACAATTATACTCTGTTACTTCTGTGACTTCGCCGTAAAGGAAGATTTTATAGATCCACTAACTCGCATTCTTCCTCTTCAAATCAATGAAAGGATTCAAGTACACAAAATAGAAGTTTAAAAGAGAATTAAAGGAACTGACATTGGAGTTTCTGTTGGATGGTAGCCTTGTTTAGATTGAACAAAACGAAGCGTTGTGGCATGGTCTTGAGGTTTTACCAAACACAAAGTATCATTTATCGAAAGAATGGAGAGTCAAGCTACAAAAGAACAAGAAGAAAAAGGTCGTAGTGGTCATGATTTGAGGACAAAGCTTTGGTCGGTTTCAGAAAATTCAGAACCGGCGTTACCTTCAACAAAGCTTTCAAGGAAGTTCCCTCAAAACCGATTGTCGCAAAAGTTACTCCCTTTAAAAATATCGACGTCTTCTCTTCCTAACAAAAGGAATGATGATTATGATGCCTCTGATCAATGCTTGTCTCCTCATCATTCTATTCTACCATCCCCTTCTAATGTTATTGGCAACCAGCCCTATCCAAATGGCCCTGTATGTATATATCCTCCAAATATATATCTTTATGCGAAGCCCTCTATGCCGATCTTGCAATCATTTGACGTCGTCGTCAATGTCGCCAAAGAAGTAGTACAACCATTCACGAGCGAGGGTCACTGC
Source organism: Schizosaccharomyces lindneri (assembly GCA_029532395.1). Taxonomy (NCBI): domain Eukaryota; kingdom Fungi; phylum Ascomycota; class Schizosaccharomycetes; order Schizosaccharomycetales; family Schizosaccharomycetaceae; genus Schizosaccharomyces; species Schizosaccharomyces lindneri. The sequence goes on along the minus strand of JARFMH010000007.1, from coordinate 186,580 downwards.
TACAGGGATTCCAAATATAATCTGGATATCCGTGTATTCGATTGTCTCGAATATATCCACATACCCTGGGAACACGATTCGCAGTTTTTAATTGAATTGGATCAATTGGTGTCCTTTGTTACCAATCAAGCACTTAATTTGAACAAACGTGTCTTGATAAATTGTCAAATGGGAATTTCAAGATCTGCATGTCTTGTTATCGCGTTTATTATGAAGACTTTAAATCTTAATGTATCTGATGCGTATGAATATGTCAAGCAACGGTCCCCATGGATTGGTCCTAATATGTCTTTAATTTTTCAGCTCTCAGAGTATCAGCAGATCATCCATAAAGGTGTGAACTCAACATCTCGGCCTACGAACTCTTCCTTTTTTCCGGAAAAACCGTATACAGCACAACTTCCTCTTTCATCTACAACTTCGACTGATTCTCTAACATATCCGGCTTTACGAAAAACCAAAAGCAGCGGCAGTATGAACAATGAATCCTCCTAAGACTGTTTTTCTTTTTCCCAACCTATTCACCATCTTTTGTTTTTGACGAACGTTCTTACGCTTCTTTGTATCTTTCGATACCATACCTTTTTTTTTTTTTTTACATACTCCTAATAATTTCCTTCAAGCGCTTTCTAATTTATTTAATTTTTACGCTCGTTTTAGAAATTGGCTCTTGAGTCAAATTGATCTTTAACTAACACCATAGCATTTGTGCTCTTTGATCTTACAGCCTTGTTCTTCCTAAAAGAGTTGTTCGTTGTATTCTAATTGGACCCGTAATTATAATTCTTTTCTCTTCTCTTATAACGGACAAAATTACATGCATTCCATCCGTTAAATTTTGGCTACTAGCTAACAATCAACTAACTTAAAAAAGATAGCTAGTTATAGATAACTACCAGCTTTGAATAAACATTAAATAAAAAGAAATGAGAAGAAGCGATGGAGATGTGTTTTGTATGGAACTGTTAATAGGTTGTAAGAAGGTCATGCCAATAATTGTTGCTAATTGTCATTCTCTCCACGGAAACGTTGTATAAACGCGATATCAATTTTTAATTTGTGTGTTTAGAGAAAATATTTTGTTGTCAATTTAATTAAACACATGAAACAATTGATGTAAATCAACTCTACTTTTCGACTACATAATACATTTACAGATTATATTTTTGCTGAAGAATGTGTTGTATTGCTATCGAAGACTTATTACTTCTAGCTTTAAGCAGCAAAGCTGGAAAGCAAAGTTTGCAAAGCAACGGAGTCCTCACCGTAGTCAGTGACAGCAACGCAAGAGCAGCCGACAACTTTACGAGCATTGCCATCACGGTCAAGGACACAAAGGCCAGCCCATTCACCCAAAACCTTAGGATCAGCAACCTTCACCAAAGGAGTTTGAGATTCGGCACAGAGAGCCTCAACAAGCTTAACGTAAGCTTCTTGGTCACAGCTTTCGCAAAGAACGCAAAGGTGAGCTTGACGACGGTCAAGGGCCTTAGAAGCTTCACGAACACCACGGGCGAGACCGTCGTGGACAAGAGAACGCTTCAAAACCTCCTTCAAAGAGTCTTCAACGGACAATTGGGTGGAAGGAGCAGTTTCCTGCTCAACAGCCTCAACATTTTCGACGACTTCTTCAGCCTGGGGCACAAAATCTCCTTCTGTTGACATTTTAATAAGAAAGTGTAGCGTTAAATCAAGACGTCCTCGATTATATGCTCCGGGTGCAAACAGTAATTTTCTCCAATACTTTTATGATTATCGACGAAAAAACAGTCTTAACCCTACCCTAAAATACCAAATAGCTTTTTACCCGTGCAATTATTTAGCGAGTATTTGAGTATATCTGCAATATCAAATTGGGTATAGTACCAATGTAATTCCAGATGCTCACTAAACCAAAAACAAACGCGAAGATTGTTTGAAATTGCTGTTCCCTTTAATTCTTTCATTTAGAAGATTAACTTTTCTAATTCTCTTAAGAATTGCATATTTATTTTCTTGTCGTAGCAAATCTGCAGATTACTGATTGTTGGTCCTTTGTCTTTCCCATAAACGACGCAGCTTGCAGGATGAAGACTAAAATGAATTTTCGACAGGTAAGGACGACTTTTTGAGCTAAATATTAGCTACTTTCGTTTATATAATTTATACTTTGTGGCATCTAAAGCCTCACGTTGGAAATGGACGAATGTTTACGGAACGAGAGTGGATCGTCTAACTCATGAATAGGTGCTTTCCCAGGTGCTAAATCTGCTGCTTGTGCTTTCAAGCGCATACATGGGCTATAAAGCGTTATCATTTATGACTGACTGTGAAAGCCCTGTTGTCGTAGTATTGTCTGAATCGATGGAACCGTCATTCCGTAGAGGCGACTTATTGTTTCTGGATAATCGAAAGCCATCCATAGAGAAGAAATTAGAAGGGTCGGAACCTTCTCTTTGGGAAAAGATTTGGCATGGATCTCCGTTGGGAATTGGTGACATCGTTGTTTACTCTTTGCCGCACCGTCCGATCCCTATTGTTCATCGAGTAGTCAAGTTGTACGAATCAGAGTAAGTACATTATGAAGTTTGGCATTCCAATGGTGAGATAAGTATTAACCAGAGATGTGTAGGAATGAAACGAAGTTTATAACGAAAGGTGATAACAATCGAATTGACGATGTTGGCTTGTTTCCACGGCCCATGACTTATCTGGATCGTGAAAAGCATGTAATTGGCGTCGTTAGAGGATATTTCCCTTACTTGGGGATGATTACGATTTGGTTGACAGACTATCCTACCTTAAAATATGTATTATTGGGAGCACTTGGCCTTTTGACTTTATTTCAAAAAGAAGATTCCTCCTAGAACTTGGAATGGCCCGTCCATTCTTCTCTGCCTCTCTTTTGCATCATTATTATAACCTTAGAAACTCATTTCAAGAGACGTATCGGTGGTCTGCAACACGAGTATTTCTCGCCTCATGGTTATGTACTATACGACAAACCAAGAAGAATGAATTGGAAAAACGGCAAAAATCGAGAAAGAAATAATAGCCGGTCTCGTACATAATGAATGGGTCTGTTTGTTCTTGACTATGTTTGTTCAATGATACTTTTTAATATTTTACTATAAACTAATAATGGCATTTTTCCTACACGTATTTCTATAGACTGAATTTCGCTCCGTCCTGCTGACTTCACATTAATTTATGCTTAAATCAAGTAACGGCTTTGTAACCTTTAGTAGAACGTACAACAGCGTAGTTAAGTTCAACTTGGACGTAAGAAAAGTTGTTTAATATTTATTTTACGTACGATTTAGACATTCATGAGCGGGTATTCTGTTCTTCTAGTTGGATTCCTCACTGCTTTGCTGTGTGTGGTTTCGTACTATTTCGCTCCGAAAGGAAGTAATACAAAGTAAGTTGGAAATATAAAGAAGAAATGGAAAGGACGAGGATTATTCTCTAAAGTTACTTATGGGACTTTTAATAATTTTCGAATTTTGAGTGTCTGTTGCCATTCCTACATGTGCTTCAATTCAATATGCTCAAGTGCATCGTTACACTTAATCTCCTGTTTGTGTGCCTGGTTTCTCTCGAATTTGTTACTAACTTGTTTCTTCATTTAGTACATGGCAAATGACATTTATCTTAACTTTTTCTTGCTGCTACATATTATGGTAAGAAATGAATTGTGCATACTTTGTTCGGTGCAATAGCTAACGAAATAATAAAGGGCCATAACTTATCTGGCACAGCTGCATCCCCTGGAGGCTCCTACTCGCGTCCTGGAGTAGTTTGTTTCAAATAAAAGAAGCGTGAAGGATCATCGTTGTCGTTCATTATATCCTTATATAACTTGAAACTATTTGGATGGAAACTATTCTCTCCGTTTTTTGACGCATTGTCTTTCCAAAAACCCTTTATTCACGAAAGATCCCAAACCCTTTTTTGACTTGTACGTCTACCTACTTTATAAATGGTCCCCCTTTGCCAAGTTTGCGTGAAATACAACTTCACGTATTCAGTTCTTCTACTAGAACATAGCTTCTCTCTATAACGTTGAAAGAAATAATGAAAAGTCGTTATGTAAATGACAAAGTCGTAAATTTTGTATGTCTGTAGTAAACTCTTTCCAATCAGAGCAATTAATCTGCGTTTTCAAACCGATATAAACACATAACAATGAAAACTATGCTATTGAGACGAATGTGATATTTAGCTTTTTGAATTGGTACCTTCAAAATTTCTATTTCATATCTCAGACGAATGAAACTGTACGCTTCAATTTTGGTAAGTCAACCTCTAAGAATATATTTTCTCATTCAGTTCTTAAACGTCAATTACAATTAGTATACATTTCTTGGCTTATTCACTTTATTTTTTGCTGCGTTTATTTGTTTATTACTGCGATCAGGTGTCGTTGGTAAGTGGTTTTAGGAAGTCTGCAGCGTTACCTTAAAAAATAAACAAACCGCGTTTTGTTTACGAGGTTATAATCTTTTTATTAAATTACTTGCTTATTTTATATTATTTTTATTTTGACAATTTTTTAGACTCTGAAAAGAAATTGTTCACTTTTAGCTGACAACAGCGAAAAAATGTAGACACGCGCTTGAGATCTAAACGGATGTACGCTTCGCGTAATAACGAATTTCTATTAAGAGGTATCTTTTTCGCGAATTGAAAAGCTTTTGAGCTCGACAAGATTCTGCTTTCTTTGTTATTCATGTTCTAAATCCTACCGGCCTTATATTTGCTACGAAGCAAAGAGGTATATCAGTAATGAGCTTTAAAAAAGATCAGGCAGATCCAATTTCCCATAAGAAAAAAGAGAAATTGATAAAATTACAAGAAAATCCTACTACTAGTTCGTCTCAAGAACGCTTGGGACGCATTTCGGGTGTTGAAAGAAAGATCCAGGCCATACTAGATGAGCATGCTCAAATTATTTTTTTGCCAAAAGAATGCGAAAAGGTACATAGGATTCGAAAAGCTCTTGGGGAACAGCTGTGTATCTGGTGCGAAGAATGCGAAGAACGAGCCAATACTTACAAAAGAAAATCTAAACAGCTTCAGGAAGAATGTGATTTTCAGAAAGAGCTTTTAGATCAAATAAAAGATACACAAGCATTAATTCAGGAGAAAGAGCGCGCGCAGGAAGCTATTGATTTGAAGACTCTAATAGCAGAAGTCAACAAAGAAATATTAGAGTTGGAAAGGAAACTCTCTATTTTATATGATCATCGTTCTCATCTTTTGAAGCGATTACAGGCATGTGATTCGCTTGAACAAACAGAGATTCATAACTTGGAAGATCGACTTTTACGATTACAAGAACAGTACGACACTCGGCCCCATGTCAATAAACTTACGAAAACTATTCATGCTTTGCGCGAAAATGAATCTTTTTTAAAATTTATGGTTATTCAAGCTTATTCCGGAATCCAGTTTTACCAGCGCTTTATAGAAGATGTTCATCCTCATGAAATGAAACTACAGTCTATGTCCACGTCTACTGGTATTTCAAAAGCCAACCCGCAATTGTCTGAAGCTGAGCGTTCTGAAATTGTAACTTTACTATCCTCCATCTTGCACTCTTTCAAATCTGCTCTCGAGGTAGCAATCTCCAACAACTGGAAACCTATTATTGTACTTTTGGAACAAGACATAGTACTCTATGAAGAAAAGATGAACAGCTTTTCGTCTGTAACTCCATCCGACACTTCTTTCGAATCCACTTCCCATAAGTGAATGTTGCTTCGCACTTTGACAATGTCTGCTAGTTCTTAATTGGGTTGAATATTTTCTCTTTATTATTAAAAACTTAATTGTTGATATGTCATTTGTTTTGTTTACTTTGGACTTCTACATCAAAGGATCAATTCTACTATTTGGCTCATATTCTACCGATGTTTTACTATGATCTTCAGGAACCGAAACTAACGACACGCTTGTTACGATGTATCAATCAACACCTTCATTTGATCATCTCTTGACAAGACCATGAAAAAATACTTGGTGAATGAATTTCAAATCGGTTTCGCCACGACCAAGGGTGTTACATTTGAAATTGCATCGTTTTCATTGAGTAGCAGTCTATTTGGCATCATTTGTTGCTGTGGCTCTATAGGACTTACTGAGTCTGAGTCATTATATTACATCACCAAAGAGTCATCAGATCTCACGTTGAATTGAGGATTTCTTATTACTGATGAATAAATATGAATTATACAAAATCTTTTTCTACGTCGTATATTTATTCCCTTTTTCTATCCACCCGTGGAAACTTACTCCTTAATTTTCTGATTCAGCTTGAGGCAGAATACTGTGTAGTACCCTTCCTACGCTTTGTATCAATAAATTCCCAAAAATTGAGAAATTGTCTTTTAATTTTGATTAGAGCTTGATTCACTTGACTCTACTAAACCTGCCTGATTTCAAGAGACAAAACTACCAGCATTTGTTTAGACTGCCATTCAATCTCATATTAGCATTCTTCAGCTTTAGGACTCGAATTCAAAGCATACCGTTTGATAAAGCCAACAGCGATCGTCTTTGTCTAGATTGGTTCTAATTTCAAATTGGGCACACGATACCTCGCCTTATTTCTTTTAGCAATTTTGCTGATTGCGGTGTTTTCATTTTTAAATTTTGAATTGAGTACCCTACAGAAGAAAAGTATATCTCATCAACATGCCTCCTCCAATTTCTGCAGACTATCGACCGAATCATATTCCCATGCCCAAGTTTAGTGCTGACCAAATTACATCAAATTATAATACTCCCCAGCAGCCTGAACTTATGGGGAGGGACATTTTTGACATTAAAGAACCTTTTCCTATACGCAGTACAGACGCAGAGAAAACAACAGCCGAAGGAATCAATTATCATACGTGGGACGAGACAACGAAAAAGGTCGTTAACAGTATTGTATCCATAAAAGGATCTGCTTTACGTTCATTTGACACGGAAAGTGCAGGTGGTTTTTGTGCTACCGGATTCGTTGTAAATAAAAAACTTGGGCTAGTTCTCTCAAACCGCCACGTTGTTTCTCCCGGTCCTATAACTGCCCGTGCTGCTTTTATTAATTATGAAGAAGTTGACATATATCCTCTTTATCGAGATCCGGTTCATGATTTCGGATTTTTTCGCTATGACCCTTCTTCCATCCGCTATCATGTGGCCGATGAAATTCCACTAGCTCCGGGTCTTGCAAAAGTCGGTTTAGATATCCGCATCATTGGTAATGATGCGGGAGAAAAGTTATCCATCTTAAGTTCGACATTAGCACGCTTGGATCGACCAGCTCCTAACTACGGAATTGACAACTACAATGACTTCAATACCTTTTATTACCAAGCTGCTAGTGGAACCAGCGGTGGAAGTTCAGGGAGTCCTGTCCTCGACATATCCGGTGCTGCAGTTGCTCTAAATTCAGGCGGATCCAATAGCAGCGCATCTTCTTTTTATCTTCCATTAAACCGTATTGTTCGTGCCTTACATTGCATAGAAAATGACCGTCCTATTACACGTGGTACTTTGTTGACAGAATTTATCCATTGGTCTTACGACGAATTGTCTCGAATTGGTCTTCCTAATGAATTTCAAGCTAACTGTCGTACTCGCATTCCTGAAAGTAATGGTTTGTTGGTAGTTTCGAAAGTTTTACGAGGTAGTGAAGCAGCTGGTGTTTTAGAGCCTGGAGACGTTTTGATTGCATATGAAGCGGATGGTCGAGATGCCTCCTACATTATAGACTTCGTCTCCTTTTTTGAAATTATAGATGAAAAGGTGGGAAAACCAACACGCTGGAAGATTTTCCGTCCCAAAGTTGGTTATATAGTAGTGGAGCTGCATGTTCAGGATTTGCATGCTGTCACTCCTTCACGTTTCTTGGAAATTGGAGGTGCTATTCTTCATGATCTTTCATATCAACTCGCTCGTTCCTACCAATTTCCTTTAAATTCTGGAACGTACGTAGCTGCATCAGGAATGCTAAATTGGTCATCAGGTAGTAGGGACTTTTTGGTGACGAAACTTGCGAATAAGCCAACCCCGAATTTGGACGCATTTATCCAGGTGGTCTCAGATTTGCCGGATAATGCACGTGTTCCTATGCATTTCAGAGTCCTAGGAAAATACGAAGAAGAGTTTACAATTATTACGATTGACAGACATTTCTTTATGGCCAGTGTTTTTCAAAGAAATGACAAAAAAGGGACTTGGGATCGTGAGGGATTACCAGCTCCCATAATTGCCAAATCTCGGCGACCAAGTGTCATTCCAAGACCAGCTGAAGGTGCTAAAAGTTTAGAGGCAATTCAGAACTCTTTGGTCTTAATCCATTGTCGCATGCCTCTTAGTATTAATGGTTTCAATTCAGCAAAATCTTATCGTGGAACAGGAGTTATTGTATCTGTTGTACCTCCTCTCATCGTTGTCGATCGTACGGTTATACCTGTTGAAATTTGCGATATTCGATTGACCTTTCAATCATCTAGTGCTATGGGCCGTATTGTGTACCTTGATGATCGAATCGCTATTCTGTCCTGCGATTATTTACCAAGCAATATAGTACAACTCGAATTTGCAGCCGATTTTATGCGTACGGGCGATGAGTGCACTTTAGCAGCTCTCGATGAAGATTTACAGTTGTTAACGAAGAATACAACTGTACGAAGTGTGTCTGTAGTTGAAACCGAAAGATCTTCTCCCCCAAAATTCCGTTACGTGAACTGTGAGGTTATTTCTTTGATGGACTCCTCAGCCTCAACTGGTGGTTTAATTTTCCGTGACCGAGAAGATAAACGTGAAGTTGTTGCTTTATGGATCTCCGTAATCCATCAAGAAGTCAGCGGAAAGGAATACACGAACAAGTTCGGGCTCTCGATGGCTTATGTGCTTCCTGTGCTTGAACGTCTGCGATTGCCTCCGTCTATTCGACCTCAACCAGTAGTCAAAACTGCCGGGGTAGAATTATCGCACATCAGTTTGGCTGGTGCGACTACATTAGGAATGTCTCAGAGACGCTCATCTGAGTTTTATGTGAAATCAAAAGAGAACGGAACGATACCTCGCCCTCTATATGTCGTTTCTCATTTAAAGCCTCTCCCTGAAGATTCCTCCTTAAGAGTCGGAGATGTTCTAATAAGTGTAAATGGAAAAATGATAACTAGAGTTTCGGACCTTCACGAATTTGAGGAGTATTCAGAATTGGATGCTGTTATTCTTCGTGATGGAAAGGAAGTAAACTTTAAATTTCCTTTATACCCAGATACTCCTACCTTCAGTTCTGAAGTTGTCTCTTGGAATGGGGCTATCGTGCATTCTACCCACAGAAGTGTTTACGAACAAGTGGAGCCAGGAGTTGAACTCCCTGGTCCCGATGGAGTATATGTCGGAAGTATTCTGTATGGATCACCAGCATTGAATTTGCTTCGAGCAGCACATTGGATTGTGGCTATTGATGGCAAGCCAGTAAATAACTTTTCCGATTTTAAGAGAATTGTCAGCGAAATTCCACCTGAGCCTTACGTCCAAGTGAAACAAATGAATCGCCGAGGTGCAACACTATTAGTTAGTGTTCGCCCTGATGCCCGTTTTTGGCCCACGTACATTATCGAACGAAATTCAGAAGGTAACTGGACGACTAATTTTCTGAACGATAAAACACCCAAGGCCATATCATGAGATATAATTTATGCTATGGTTGAATAACGACATTGATGACCACATACCAAAATACAAGTTAATGATACACAGTTTACGATAAAAAATAATGTTTATTTGCCAAGTCAGCGCACGTTTAAAATGTTCATGAGTTCTTTTTATCTTTATTGTTGATTTAGATAGTTCATTTTCGGGTTGACTCATTTAGCTAGCTGTATCAACTTTTCACGAGTCTTAAGTAATGTGTATAAAATAATAAACATATAGAAGGAGTAATGTTACTTGTGTGCCATACCTTGTTCGTTGGTGTGGATTTGTTTGTTTACATGCTCACTAATCTCATAGGTGCTATTGTTTACATTGAGTAAAACATATTTATAGCCAAACAAAAACACTACAGCTTCCACATACACATGAATGATTCCTCTAACGGCACTTCTGCAAAGATTGACGTTACCAGTACATTTACGATTTTTGGAAAATGGAATTAGGATTTGATTATTGTCCATTCGAAAGCTTTGTATCACCTAAAAGAAAACGATTTGAGAACAAATCTATCCGTTTACAAAGCAACGTCAATCTTGAGAACATAGCCAACCAACGAGGATCTGAAGAACTAACTAAAGAATGCTGGAAATTGTTCAAGGACTTGAAGCCCACTCCTCATGAGAAGTTTCGTCGTGAACAGTTTATAATTAAGCTCAAAACAATTTTGAAAAATTCTATACCAGATAACAATTTAGACCTTTTTGTATTCGGTTCCACTGAAAGCCGTCTAGCCATTCATCAATCTGATATTGATGTGTGTATAGTAACAAGAGGGAACGGACAATTACGCTCAACCTGCCAGTTGGCATATATATTACATAATTGTATGAAAAAACAAGTACCTAAAAAATAACTGACCAAATATCTAGGTGGAATGAAGAGAATCACCTGCGTACCGAGAGCTAGAGTTCCCATTGTAAAAATTTGGGATCCACAGTTCAACGTCAGCAGTGATATCAATATCAACAATGATGTTGCAAAATTAAACACGGAAATGCTACATTTCTTCGTAAAGATTGACCCACGTGTGCGAGCACTCGGACTTGTAGTTAAATACTGGGCAAAACAACGAAGCCTTAATGATGCCGTTGGCTGCGGGACAATCACTTCTTATACACTTTCTTGTATGATTGTGAATTTTTTGCAAACTCGAAATCCTCGTTTGCTTCCTTCCATGATGGAACTGAATAGCGGTCAGAAAAACAATGTCAAGTTCACAACAGACATCAGAAGTTTCCAAAAAGAGTCACACCTAAATAAGTCTTCTTTGGGAGATCTCCTAATAGACTTTTTTCGCTATTATGGATTTGTTTACGACTATAAAGAAAGTGTCGTCTCTGTTAGGAGTGGATCCCTTATAAGTAAACGTGCAAAAGGGTGGAACATGGACATGAATAATTCCTTATGTGTTGAAGAACCATTTAACACATCAAGGAATCTCGCTAATACGGCAGACGATACAAGCGTAAGGGGATTACAAAGTGAATTTCAGCGAGCTTTCCATTTGCTTAATGGATACCCAGCATTCCAAGCATTATCCAATCTAAGTGAGGAATTTCAATTTCCTTCGGAAATACATAATTCCTTCAATTCGTACCCTAATTTGGATATGCCTCCATTTGTCGGTAACAACGAAGTTATTCCCTGGCCAGCGGAAGTTGAGAGTTTTTCGCATCCTTATTATCCACCTCAGACAATTCCCATTAATAACTGTAATTCAAACTACGTTTATTATATTCCAGATGAAACAAATTCACAAGCATGTGCAGACAGGCAATCAAGCTACCAATATTCGCAAACAGGAGATTTATACTATGGAAAAAAACCACCGTGGCATTACTTGCCAAGCAAATCATGGTTAGTTTGGTATCCCAGTCAGGAGGACTTTCAGCCTGCCAATATGTTTCAATAAGGATCCATATTGGTAGTAAAAGAAAAAATTACACTGCTGGTTTACCTGTAGATAAAAATAGATCATCAAGGTCCTAAATAATTAATAAAATGGGTAAAAAAAACGTCAATAAAAATTTCCATAAACTTTACGAAACGAAAGTAACTATTTGAGCTTCGCCAAGTTTATGTTTAAGCAAAGGATCATTACAGATACTCCATATATAGCGAGGCAAGCAGCGACAAATCGAGTAATCTTCAACTCTTTTTCTGAAGCATTATTAGGAGAAACAGCATTATGTGAGAAGAAATAATAGAGTAAACCAGGAAGAACGAAAGAAATAAAAGTACTACCTGTACTACCAACAAAAGCAAGAACCAATTCAAGCGAGGATAATGAAAGAGCAATTAGTAAGGAGGTTAGAAGGATACATAATGTCAGCCCGGTATGATAACGATTGGACATATCGTGAGAAGAGTAAGAACGACGAATAGCTTGATACAAAGAATTTCGACATGGATGGCATTGCAAGGGGTAGCTGAACAGTACCAGTATTACAATAGCAAGTTTTCCAAAGGTAATCCAAAAACTTCCGTCATCATACATTGCAATAATATTGCCGGAGGTTAAAGAACCAAAGGTGAGGTAGCCAGTGATGGCAACAATAAGGTACAAAATCATCGAGGAAAAGACTGCACTAAACAAAGTGAAATTGATGAATCCGTGAGATGGAGTTTTAACTTCGTTGATAACACTGAAAGCGTTTTGGTGGCAGGTAAACCCAAAAACGAACACCGGAAGAACAGAAAGATACCCAGAAAGAGATTCAGGACGAAAATAACGAATCTCTCCACGTTCCATATCTCCTTTGAAGAAGTGATAGATGACAATAACCATCAAATAGCTAAGAGAAATCAAACTTATAAAAGACGTATGACGAAGAGAATCCAAGCGGCGTAAAAAAGCCAATGGGGTCAAAACTATGATAGATATAATAATCCATGTTTCACGATGTTCAAAGATTGAAGCAGTAAAGCCGAGTGAAGGAGCGATTTGAGGCATCAAATCTCCTACAATAACGAGGTAGCTAATAGAAACACCAAAACATTTGATAGCAATAGCTGAATCGAAAACAATTGCTAAGGAAGGAAATGTATGTTTAGCAACGGCAGCAAACGAAGCCTTTCCACGAGGAAGACGGTCGGCGCATAATGATACAAAGTATAAACCTAGAAACGAAGCAAAAGCACTGAAGAAAATGGTGAGACAGCCAAAAAACAAACTTGTTTTTGTAAAAGCATGAGACATAGACAAAATACCGGCTCCCAATATAGTGTTGGCTAAATTAATTACAGAGGAAAAGAAGCCGGCGCTGCCATAATGTGCAGGGTCAGTAGGAGATTGCAAACGAGTGTAATCGGACATTTTTAGAAACAAAGAATTATAGGAATGAATTAAGGATTGTCAATCTTGAAAAAGTAGAATAGTAAGGGATAGCCTAGTACAATATCAAAACGACTTTGCTTTCTCAAACTTGTAACTCAAGAAGGGAAAACGAATGGAACAGTTAATAAATATTGATATACTTAACTTTATTTGAAGGTTAATATCCAAGTATCAGCGCAGAAAAGACCTAGAAAGAAAATCAAACATGCAAACATGCGAATACGTAATGAAAACAATATATATATTTAACCAGAAGAAAAAAATAATATTTCCGATTATAAGAGGATGAAATTAAACTTTCATACTACTCGAAAAGTAAACGTACAAGGAACTTTGTGAACAGTGTAAGTAATGTATTACACAAGGATACAAGTCAACAACTTGAAGGGTAAGAAGTTATAGCAGAAGAACCGAACAAGGTCTATGGGATTGAATTTTCAAAAATTATGATGTTTAGTGTAAATATGTGATTAAAGAACGAAGGACGATGAACTTTCACGATTGTCTGCTATAACAAATGTACTGTGCTTAAGAAGAATTTCGATGGATAAGAAAGGTATGATTTAAAGACCAATGATTATAACTAGGGATTTTAGTATTTAGCGTTAAGAACAACTGCAGGATGTGAGACTTGTTGCTCAAGTACATTGAGAAGAAACGCCGAACTATGTTGACTGCGGACCAATTTATGCTTGTCTGAATCAAAAAATGAATAACGGATTGGGTAGCTAGAATGCTTGATATCTGCCATGCACTAACAGTTGAAGCGACAGCGATGAATGGATTGAAATCTCTTGGAGAGGACAGTTTTCATACGGAATGGACTATATGAAGAGACTCTAGCACTTTTCTCCATTTATTTTTACAAAAATTAGTCTACAAAGATTTGAAGGTAACTGATCTATCTAAACGATTTAGTTGCAGAGAGTCAGTTACAGGTATTCTAAAAGCTCTTCGCCTTGGTCCAGCTGTTTGAGGTACTTTGACAGTTCATATAAGTATAATCTGGAACATAAATCTTGATACATGTAGTTTATTTACAGTGGAAGCCGACAAATTGGTTTTTTATACATAGCTGTTGATATCAAATACGACCAAGTTTACTTACTGTCTCTGCTAGAAAAGTTCGACCTTGACAAGTCTTATTTCAGCTTGGAGAAGGAAGAATCGGAAACAGAAGTATTGAATCACTAGTTAGTGAATGAAATTACCTAGATCATCAAACTATGCATTCTCAAGTCTTACAGAAAGGCAATTATAAAAATATATAACAAAATTTAATTCTCTAACATTTTTAGCAATAATTTGAGGTGTTATAGTCGGTTGCAGTAGGGATATTGGCTTTTGATCCATGCATCATGAACTTGTCTACTACTTATACGACCCGGGTCAATCAACACTTCATTTTGCCTTAAAATGCCACGAACTTCATCAAAAAAAGTAGAGAATAATAAAGAAAGAAAAAATAATCCAAAAGATGAGGATGAAAATTCTGTAAACGCTGCCAATGGTTCGATTTCAGATGAAGAAAATGAATCTTCCAAGGGATCAGAAATCACTCGTTGTGTTTGCGGAATTGAGGACAATGATGATGAATCTAGTGATGGAGGCTTATATATTCAATGTGATGAATGTTCCGTCTGGCAGCATGGTCACTGCGTTGGATTTCAAGAAGAATCCGATGTTCCTGACGTTTATTATTGTGAAATATGCCGGCCAGAACTTCACAAGCTTTATCAACGCGGAAGAGGGTAAGAATTTAGAATGAGTTTATAACCTGTGAGTTATTTTCGGTTTTCGCAGGTCTTGCGTCGCATACGCTTATACGTAGAATACACATTCAAATTAAGCTAACCATAAATAGGCCTAGACAATCTAAATACCTTGGTCTTGTTGGTGAACAGAAGCCTCAGCAATCGGAACTTTCTGATGCTTCTCCTCCCTCACCAATTGCTAGAAGACAGATACCAAAACAACGTCTTACGATGAACTCTCGAGATGCAGCTTTAGATTACGAAGAATATTTAATTATTGCAAAGGAGCAGTCTCTCCTACATAAAAAGACTAGAGGGTATGGTTTCTTTTGACAAGTCTTGGTATAATGTAGAGTGCTAATATGAATTAGGACATCCAAATCGGCTTCACCTGTTCAGGCGTCAATTTTTGAAGAAGCATCTCCGGTCAAGACGGCACCAGAGGAGCAAGGGTTTCCCTTGGAAGAAGACCAAGAACATGGCCGCGAAGAAGAAGAAACTCAACCAGAAGAAGAAGAGCGAGATCAAGAACATGGAGATGAGCAAAGAGAAAAAGAAGAAGAACCAGAAGACCAAGAGGAAATTCCAGATTCTGAAAGACAAGAACAGGAACCTCCAAATATATCTAAAGACGAATCCATTCCTATTAATACCATTTCTGCTGTAGAAACAGCCGAAGAAGAGGAGAATGTGGAAACTGAGCCGGTTAAAGAAGAACCAGAGTCGACTCTACCTTCTCCTGTTAGTGTTCAGTCTATACAAACAACTTCCAGTACAGGGCGGGGAGGAAGTGGACGGAAGTCCAAACGAGAAGCGCCCGTGGATCACGAGAAAGGAAGTTTGTCTCCATCTACAACAGGCCAACGAGGACCAAAAAATAGAAAAACAGGTTCTAGAAGAGGAAAAGCATCTGCAGTTTCAGCTAATGGCCATCGCTTTGCTTCCAGCCATGCAGAAGGGGAAGTGGCAACTGAGACGAATACAAAACATAAAGGATTGCATCCAAGAATTACTATCACTGAAATGCGGAGGCGTGTTGCAACGATGTTGGAATATATTGGACATATCCAGGTAGAGATGGCATCCCAATCAGCGAACGCCGTTGCAGTATCGCAAATGACGAAAGAAATTTCTGAAGACGAGAAAGAAACACTTCGTCAGGTGGATAATCTGACACGGGAATTATTACATTGGGAACAAAGGTTTGGTAAAACCTGATTTTAAAGCAATCAGGGGCCTTTTGGCTTGTATCTTTATATTTGGATTTTGTTGAAACGATCTATATTTTACGATGGCATTCGGGTTTTTGGTAATTTTGTCTTAATTTAATACTCGTGAAAATATAATTGCAACGATATCTTTTAATATATTCGTTTACTTGGTTATATTATGGATGGACACGTATGTAGAAACAAATTTGTAACAATTGCAAGATTCATAGACGAAAAATACTACTAGTAACGATTTAAGTATGTGTACCAAAATTGGGTTTGTTTGTTAACGAGCTGAATCGCGTCGCATTTTCATGTACCACTTAGCCCTACCCTATAAACTACAAACAGTCACATGTTGTGTCTTTTAGAAGAATTGGTACGGGCAATCTTTCCTTCACACGCAAAATGGCTCACGAAAACGTTTGGAACTCTCACCCTCGCAGATTTGGTAAGGGCAGCAGACAATGGTAAGTTATAATCAAGATTTCTGAATGTTAGTTACTAAACATTCATTTAGTGCTCACACTGGTCGCCGTCTTGGTTTGATCCGCAAGTACGGTTTGAACATCTCTCGTCAAAGTTTCCGTGAGTTCGCCAACGACATTGGCTTCTACAAGGTATGTAAAAAGATTGCGCGTTTTCTGTAAATTATCAGAAAATGAAAGAAGAGCAACTACTAACATTGCCTAGTACCGTTAAAATATATTTCGGTAATTTTATTGCCTAAATAAAATCGCGTGCACTACGGATCATATATTCTTTATACTTTGTAGTCTCTAAGCATGTAAAGGGCTTGTAATGGTAACGATTGAATTGTAAGTAAATTTAGAATTGTAAGAGAAAGTGAAGATGAGGCATTCTAAATGTTGACAGTTTATTGTATATGTGTATATGGCTATAGGAGATTGTTTTCAGTTGCAATATATATAATTTTTTTCACTGACCAAGAGAGAGATTTGGTAGTTTGCAGCAGACAAAATGGTTCAGAGTATGTGAAACATGGAAGATGAAGGCAATCAAAAATAGAAGAAAAGAATTTATTGTAAAGGACGAAGCAAACTCTACAGCTTTTATTTTGCGATTCAAGACTATACCCAGCGAGTTTCTATTTCTTATGATGTTACTTTAACGAGGTTTAACGCGGAGATGTGAAGTGACGAAGAAAAAAGTCGTGACTGCTTTTTGGGACGACACAAAGAAAGCAGCGAGTGGGATTTTGGAATCTACCTCAAGCAATTCACTAACAAGATGGTGGTATGTTAACATGGAATGACATGTATAGAATGAATAATAACAAATTATAGTTGGCAGTTGATCTCTTGAACCCTACTCATGAATCTGAGATGAGAAAGCACAAGCTTAAACAGCTTGTCCAAGGCCCTCGCAGCTTCTTCATGGTATGTTATAATTAGAAAAGAAAAACAAGGAAAACAATGGCCACACATGGAATGTGGGAGTCAATATAATACGAGAAATCAAAAAAAGTATTGACTGAAAACTTGTTTTACTTTGCAAAGAACTTTTTAAGGAATGGAAATCTAACATATGAATAGGATGTCAAGTGCCCTGGTTGCTTCAACATTACCACTGTTTTCTCCCACGCTCAAACCGTTGTTATCTGCGGCTCTTGTGCTTCCGTTCTTTGCCAACCGACTGGTGGTAAGGCCCGTCTCATGGAAGGCTGCTCTTTCAGGAGAAAGAACTAAAGCTCTTGATGCTATTCTGCATTATTAATATGCGAAATAAAATTTTGTCTTGAGCATGTGGTAATAAATGTGGTTGTTTTATTGTGTTTATTATCGTAGGAAAGAAGTAATTACAGCAAGTACAAAGTAGATTTCGAGTTGAAAGAAGAGAAGTAGATGTAGACGTAACGTAAGGTTTATTATATTATTTGGCGTTTCTTCATGAGAGTATTTGTTGGGAAATGAATGGTGAGGGTTTGATGAAAGGAATTCCAAGCCTCCGAAAAATTTTGCGTGGCTGGTGAAGATGGAAGAGGCAGTTACAGCCATCTGGAAGTATTAAAGGGCCCCTCCCCTGTAAGCACCCATCCGTTTCCTAAAGACTAGCAATCATGTAGAGTAGAGCGCGAAAAAGAGAGAAACGCTTTGGTGAAAAGAATACGAAAAGGAATCATACCTTTGTCTTTTTCTAGCTGTTTTTTTTGTACTCTTTCTTTTTAACTTTTCTATTTATTTGTTTATTTATATTTTCAAAGATGCTTTGGGATCCATGTTGTTTATACAAAGAAAGACAGCATCAATCTTGCGCGTGCCGATTCTTCATAGACAACAAACTGTCCAGGAGCGTAAAACAAAAAAGAAGGCGACTTCACATAGGAAGAGTGAAAAGAAAAAAGACAAAGGAATTGTAAGAATTAAATCAATAAAAAAGAAAGAATACTAGAGACAAAGACCGATGCTGGAGGTGAATACGAAGGAATCATAATGAAAGCGACAGAATGGGTCCTGAAGCTGCGAAACCAGCGGGAACGACGGAAACGACAAGAAGAACGAAGCGAAAGTGAAAATCGCTACAGGGAAGAAGGCATCAGCGACGCAATTGAGTCATTGATGTTTTCGCAATGCCAGCACGGCGAAGTGTATGGGATTGAAGGAATAAGCTGTTCAGGAAAGACAGAGATTTTGTATCACCTTGCGGGAAATGCGTTGGTAAAGTCAACGGAAGCGTTAATTTTGGTAGTGAATAGCGAATGGGACTGGAACCGAGAGCGACTGTTGCAAGTGTTGCACGAGAAGCTCATCCAACAAGAAAAGTGTTTGGAGACGTGCGACTGTGGGAAAGAAAGTGCAGACGTGTTTTCTTCACAAATGTCATCGGCGTCATCGAGCGAAGGAGTGGAAGGGACTGTGCTAGAACCGGAAAGAAAAGACAGCTTCGGACAAGTTACGGAAGGAGAAACGGCGATACATGAACGACAGACATGCAGGGTATGGGAGCGTGCGAAAGAAATCCTACAACGACAATGCATGATGGTGTGGCCTAGGGAATTTGAAGGATGTTTTGAAAGCATTCCAAACAATGCGGAGGAACTGGGAGCGATATGGAAGCGACACCAACATGGAGAAGGGGAGCCTGTACCGCTTGGATTTCGAGAAGCAAAAGAGGAAAGAGCGGCGAATGGAGAACGATTTGGATCACAGGAAACGCGAGGAAGCAAGATGCATTTAGCGTACATATTTCTGGACGGATTGTCATCTTTTTATTGGCAAGTGAGATTGGAGCGAGGATATGGAAAACGGTATTTGGAATTGGAACGAAAACTTCGAAATGCATCCAAAATGTTGGGATGTCGAGTGGTGTGTACGAATTGGTGTTTGAATGCGAAAGCGCATTTGCCAGTGAATTTAGAAACGTTTCGAACCGAACGACGAGCACATACAAGGTTTTACTTTGAACAGCGGCGGACAAAGTTGGGGTGTTTATTTTTTATAGATGCCAAAGGAGTTGTGTATCGCAAACAAGACAAGGCAGAAAATTCGCAAAAGAGCATGGTGGGATGAGTTGGATGAGGGGGGGGGAGAAGTAATTGAAAAGAAAAACAAGAAATGATGATTATGATGATGAATCAATCATAGAAACATGCATATGCGGAAACGACAACATAGCCATCCAACTATGAACGAGGAATCGCATCAGTGTGATATAAGTGATGGATTGCATTGCGTTGGTTTTTGATTGACAAGAGCGATATTCAATTTCGTTTGGATTTTTGTTTTTTTTTTTTACTTTCATTTTCATTTTCATCTTTTCAAATTGGGGTTTTTTTTTTTTTTTTTCTCTTCATTTTGCTCTTCGCTCTTCGCTCTTAACCAAATCTTTCCTCCTTGACCCAAGCGATCCTTTCTCTCACCACCACCACCACAACACCACACCACACAACACACTGTCCAAGACCTGCTCTGCTGCATACGCTTCCTGGCTGCTCCCTCTACATCTCTATATACCAATGACATCGCTATAGCGAAACTCGACACTACAACAAAGAGGTCGCATCACAACATCGAGTTTTGACGATATTGTCAAATCGAGACGAGCGAGGAAACTTCGCTAAAAGACCGAGGTTACATAATTCTAACGAGAAGCATAAGGAATCTCGGCACGGCCCGGCGTAAGCCTAAATGTGTCATAGGGAAAAAAAGTTCGTATGACTGAGAGAGTCGAGAGGGAAAGGAAAAAAAACTCGCGGGAGAAATGAAAAGAGGGGTTCTGATGGATGGTCGCACGAGTAAACAAATAAAGGGAAAAAATAAAAAGGAAAACAATGAATTTTAGAGGAAAAACGAATTTGAAAAAAGGATTTTCCTCTTTCAAAAGATATCGAATGAATTGGATACATTGTCATTTCCTCGTATGAAGATTTTATATTGTCCTTTTTTGATGTGCAAATTAGGACATGTCTGGATTTGCATGATTGGCGCAAACGGCTACGAATTGGGTTCGCTTCGGGATTGTCCGGTTCGTTTGTTATTCGTCAAACACCGTCAACACCAAAATAACACGCTAAAACGACGTAACATTGGTCTGTTCCACCAAACCTTGCGTTGTGTTTACATCATTAAAGTTTGGTTCCTGAACATTTAGGTTTGTCTAGCATATGATATCAAAGTTGCTTGAGAGCATCTGGAATACATCGAGGTGATTCATGACGACCTGATCAGTCAATCCCTTGCGTCACGATGACTTAGTAATGGTTTGTAAAATTATTAAAACGTTGGTATTCCCTGTGTCCTTTTGGTTCTTTACGCTGATTGTTGACTGCCAAAGAAGAAAGCAAAACAACAAAACAAATTTGATCTTTTGTTTTGATTTGACTTGACTTGACTCGACTCGACACGACTCGACTTGACTTGACTTTGTTTAATTTTTGACACTACTACTAGTTGGTCCCAACTTCTTTTGAGACTTCTTGGTACGGCTCTTTTTAGTTTTTATTTTTATTTTTATTTTATTTTATTTTATTTTGTTTTGTCTGATTCTATTCCTCTTTTTTATCTGATCTCAGTTTGTTTTGATTTCATCTGATTTCATTTTGTTTAATTCTTGTTCTGTTCTTTCTTGTCTCTTCTATTGAATTCAATTCAAAATGTCGCCCATCAGACAATACGGTTGGTACCAATGGCCTATGCGTATTTTCCAATTAGCTATTGCTACTATTTGTTTGGCTTTAGCAGCTGCTCTTGTTGATCAACAAGGTGGTAATGGTAACTCTCCCGGTAAGATCAACTACTGTGTCTTTGTTGGTTGCTTTTCCATCTTGACTTTCTTCCTTACTGCTCTTGGTGCTTTCTGGCCTAACATTGTTGGTAATGTTTATTTAATCGCTGCTTACGATCTCTTAAACTGGATTTTCTTGCTTACTGCAGGTATCTGTATCGCTGTAGCTATTCGTGTCCATTCTTGTGCAAACAGAAATTTCTTGGACAGCAACCATTTCACCCAAGGTAGCGGCAAGCGTTGCAGAGAATTGCGCGCTCTTTGTTTCTTCCTTTGGTTCTTGTTTGGTCTTTACCTTATTTCCTTCATTATCCAATTCTTCTTGAGACACGATGGTGGTGGTCATAGCTACTCTAGCCGTGGTGCTGGTCGTAAGAAGGGAAGCGGTCCTGCCGTTGCACCTCGTCCTGCCATGTCTGCAGTTTAAAAAAGCATCTAAAGGTGCTTTTTTTTAAATCATCGTGTTGTGTTTTAATAAAAAACATCATGTACAAGACGAGTTTTATAGCTGCCAGAAAAAGCTATGGATTCTTTCTCTGCATGCGTGTCTTCCCAACACAAGATGATTTCTAAAAAACAAAAAAAAAGACTTTTTCTCTTGGAGTTATTTTTTGTATTTTTTTTTGTTTGTTTCCAAGAGAAAAAAAAAGTCGAATTCATTGAAACTATTGTAAGCTCCCTGTTTGGTCGGGACTTGGATGATGTTTGGTATTATTTAATTATTATTATTATGATTACCTCTTTTTTTTTATTTTTTATGACAAAGTTTCTATCTATTCTATTTCTATTTACAGAGATGGCAATTGAACCGAAACTGAAGTGTGCAAGGATTGACGACTAAACAGCCAAAGAACAATATGCTTTTTTCTTCTTTTCTGACTGTTTCTGTTGAATCTTTTGCTCTCTTAACTAAACTTTGGTTATGATGAAAAAAGAAAAAGACTACTTTTCTTTTAAAAGATGGTTGTGCCCCTTTTTTTGATTTTTTTATTTAAAGAATATTTATGTTTTTCATGAGCAGTTGGTTGTGGTCATCATCACAACCAACGGAAAGAGTGATTAAAGAAGCAACAGCGGTGGTCGATCCTTTGCAAGTTTAATGTTTTTTTTTTCATTTCATGATGTTGCTTCTTGATGCTCTTTCTTTCTCATCCAACAGATCCCTAAAAAAATTCTTTCTTTGGGATCGTTGTCCGTTCATTCTATATGTCGGTTTCTTTCGTACTGTCTCGTATTTATATATCAAATATCTGTAGCGGATGGGTGGGATAAAAACTTGGTAATTTTCCCATACAATTTTTAATGAGTTTTTCTCGCCTTTGAAGTGAATTAATTATAATTATAATAATAATATATGTTTGAGAAGTTAATCCAAAGAAGTTGAGTAAAAAGAATGAAGTAGATTGCTAAAACAAAAAGCATAGAGGTTCATTTTTTTGAAACAAAAACTACCTGCTAAACAACGGAATCATCTTTAAAAACCGACTTTATTAATAAATTGATTCTTCATTCATATAAATATCTATTTATATCTCTTGCTTGTCTTGTCTATGGAAATCAAAACAAGAAAAGCTAAACACACCTTTGGCTTCGCTTTTTTCATTACGATTCTTCCTTAGTGGAATTGGGAATCTTGTGTAGAAATCACCAAAAACTCAAGACAATCCATCCTTCGTAAAATAAAAATAAAAATAAAAACATATATAATCCTTCATCTTTTTGTATTCTTTTTAGTATGGTTCATTCACGATATCACTGCGGGAAGGTGCTTTGGATGCTGCTGGGGAACAGATAGATGCTCGGGTAGGTCGACGTAAAGAAGACTTGTCTATCATAGTGACATCGTCCGGCAAAGCTACAATCATGTTTTTGTCCGTGCCAAAACGAAAATCTTCCGCCTGAATGTTGGCTTGGTATCGTCGAAGCTTGTATTTATCCGTCTTACCACGCTTGACAAGATCCATATTCCAGCTAATTAAATATGGACCAACACTTGATATGATTGTAGTTTCTTTAGCATCAATACCCGTATTGAATTTCGCTGTCGTGAACGATACTCCCTCTTTTAACTCGCCCTGCATCATGGCCACATGTTGAGGACTACATTCATGTTAGTTTCTACCTTATTTCTTTTCTCCACTCTCCCCCTTTTCATCTGCCTACTTACCTTAACTGAAGACGTTTTGGCTTTGGTTTACTGTCTTTACCAAAGCTACGTTTAAATCCTAATTGGCCTGCATAGCGTCCCTCTTTGATTCGGGCGTCAATCAACAGCAAATATGTTTTGCAAGTTGCAAGAACCCAATTTCCATCCGCTGTCACATCGATACCAATAATGGGTTCGCCCAAAGCGGGCAATGCTGTTTTCGCATTAATACCAAGCCTATCGAATAATCGGATATCGCCCTTGTCGCTTGCAACTGCAATATAACCTTTCTCAGTGGTAGCTGCGGTGTGAAAGTGATTGCGTGTAGCATACTGTTTAAACTCTTCGGCAACCAGTTTGTTTCCTTGTACTCGAGGATCGATACGGAAAATGGAATTGTTTGATAAACCCACTAGCGTCTTTTCTGCAGTCATCTGCGCAAATTTGTTGTCAGGGGCCACGGCCACCAAAGGTACATCGTCATGGATTTTCCATTCTTCTACCACTTTTCCATATTCCACATCCATATTGTATAGATGGTGAGGGGAATCTTTCGTTTGAAACACTATAGAAGAGTCTTGGTTCTGCAACAAAATCTTGCTCGGTTGTAAAGGCTTACCATTTGGTTTAGTCAAGTTATTAATCGATGTGTCAAACTTCAGGTTATTATCGACGTGCTTGAATACCCCAATCCTATTATTTCGTGCCACATAAGAACGATCATTGTTGTATCCTACCGCCAGGATACTATTCTTCTCGTCCTTTGTCTCTTTTCTCCACCTTGACTCATCAATCTCGCTATCTTCGCTTTCACTAAGCTCTGCAAAAGAATCACGAACTTGGTTTTCATTCTCTTCTTCCGAGTCCTGTTGTTGCAATTGACGCAACACTGCGTCTTCGTCTTCCTCGGAATCCGCATCAGGCATTTCATCATCCTCGTAAAATGCATCACGGACATATTCCCGTTCATCATCCTTGATTTTGAGCCACTTTTGTTGGTTCAAGTTTTCCCACAAAGCTCGCATTAGGATTTCCTGAAATTTATCCATTTCTTCCTGATTTGGAAAGCGTAGTAACCATGAAAATGCGGTTCCAATATCATCATAGTAGTTCCAAATAAAGGAAAGGTGTTCAAAAGAAAAGACTGGATTCATATTCGACCCTACCGATTGACTTATCCACTTTCGCTCTTTCGACGTGAGCGTAAACCAATAGTCCCAATTTCCAAGGTCATAAACACAAGCTTCTACATCTTTAGTTTGTAAAACGAAAATTTCTTCCAAAGAATCAAATAAATAAAGCTCGGCATGAACAAATCCCATTAATTCTCCTTCAAACGAATCCTCTGTTTCCTCTTCACCATCTTCCTCTTCCGCTCCCAAATCTGTTTGTCCTTCTTTTAAGATTTCTTTTTCCAAGTCAACCACTTTTGGAGCTTTTTGCTTCGTTTCTGTGATTTCACGCGAGGGTTTTATTTGAGACAATTGTGGATTCGAAGTTATGAAATTTTGTGCAGCTATTTCATCCAATTCATCCTGACCAAGGTTATGAGACTTATGACGAGCCAAGTCTTCGGATTTCAAATCCAGTTTGCTAACTATGTTCTCCAGACTATCAGTGGACGAGTGAAAACGATTAATAGGCATACTGAATTGTTCTAAATCTGCAAGCGTAGCTTTGCTATGAGGTTGGCGGTACTTTCGTTCATACATGCATTGCAATGCAACCATTTCAAATGTATAGGCCACACCTTCTTGTAATCCATCTTCGCATGTAAATTCATATAGAGTTCCATCTTGAAATTCTGGATTATCCCACATCATTGTGATACCGTCCTTCTTCACCTCAAATCGTAGATTCAATCGTTCATCCAGTAGAAATGCTTGTTCATCTTCAACCTCATCGGATCCATCGCCCTCCAGTATTTCTTCTCCTTCTTCATACGCTCTTTGAATTACCAATTGATATTGGAATTCCGCAGTTGTCCTTCGAATGGAAGCACTTGCATCCTTGAACCTATTTTCAACTCATTAGTCTCGTGTCTTCGTCTGTCATTTGTCTCGTGAAACTTACATGCATTCTCGGAAATCATTATGAACAGAATACAATTGACCATATGGAATTTGCATAATTTCACTTGACATGGAATTTCCCCATATGTACTTACTAAACTTCGTTAGCGAAGACTCTCTTCGTGTATTGCCCATACCCTAAGGACTTTAACATAAACATTTTCAAAATTTTAGTTAAAACTAATCATAAAATGCCAATTCTCTTCCTTTTCCCTCGCTTTTGGCACTTTGGATGCGTCTACGTGTTTGCCCTCTTTGAAGTCATTCCCTAGGTAACATCGTTACTTTTATTTACATAGAGTATTACTTATGGATTGAAAGGCAACATGATTAACAGAAATGAAAGCTTTTACAATTCTTTAAGTAAAGTAGCTTCTAATGCTTGTGATTCAGTCGTTATTTACTTTAGTTTGTACTACGAACAATAGAGTTAGTTGAACCAAAAAAAATAAACCTGCGTGTATTATATGTATTAGTGCATTAAATTAATTCATCAAAAAAGAAAACAAGGAAAAGAAAGGAATGGCAGAAATCATTATAATGAAAAACGGTAAAACGACACAAAAAAATTGAGAATCATTAAAAGAGAGTGGATGAGGGTGCAGCGAGCAACATTTTGACGAACTGCGTTCCACATGTTAAAGGTTCCATAATCAAATGTAAACTAACTTTTCTTCTCTGGATTTTTTAGAAGAGG
Organism: Schizosaccharomyces lindneri; assembly: GCA_029532395.1. Taxonomy (NCBI): domain Eukaryota; kingdom Fungi; phylum Ascomycota; class Schizosaccharomycetes; order Schizosaccharomycetales; family Schizosaccharomycetaceae; genus Schizosaccharomyces; species Schizosaccharomyces lindneri. The sequence continues at coordinate 160,417 of JARFMH010000007.1, read as the reverse complement.
TTGCATGACGAGCGATGTTCGTCGACTTGCTATTGCTTCGGGGTTGAGCTTAAGAAGGGAATCGCGTTTAGGAAACTGCATGGTAGATGGGGGAGGCATTAAATTAGAATCCGAATCTATTTGAGGTGTTGGTGTCATTTTGGTTGGTGAAGACGGACTATCGGCTCGACGCATTGAAGATCCCAACCGAAATTGAGAAGGTTTATTTTTAAAAGGATCCAGAGACCATCGCTTAGGCTTTGTTTTTGAACTAGAGGCTGCTAAAGGGCTCCCCAAAGGCATCTCACTAAAACGAACTCGTTTTTTTAGTGGCTTTTTTAAAACACGAGCTGCTTTAGTTGGTGAACGAGCTTTAAACCTGCTTGGTGACTGAGGAAGATCATTCGCAGATGTCGAACCGAATTGCTTCGGTAAGGGAGGAAACCTCGTAGCTTTGAATTGTGCCATTGAAGGGGAAATACCCACCAGTTGATCGAAAGCACTGGCAAGATACTCGTTTGTATCGACAGCCTCCTCAGGGAGTAAAGGAAGCACTGAAAACATGCTTTGTAGCATCTTTTTTGTAACATGAGAAAGAGACTCTGCTTCCGATCTTACATCCAAAATTTGGTTTTCAACAATGGACTTTAATAGATCGACCTCGTCTTGAAGCATGTCAGCATATAAATCGTCACCTTCTGCTTTAAACGAAGCTATGATGTGAGATATACTGTTCAAAAATGTTTTACATATTTCATCAGGATTAACTTTCGAGAAAATTAAAGTCCGTTCAGCGTAAAGTCGTTCAAGTCGACTTTTCACCAACTCCAACACCTTTTTAGGAATTGCCTCATGGTTTTCTGCTTGTGATATCCAAACTTGTGAAAGAAGAATTTCATCCTCAAGCTTTCTGAGGGTATGAACGTTGTGTACGAGTTCTTTTTGTAAATCTCGAGATCCATCGAAAGAGGCTTTCAAGATGTTCCTTGCTTCCAGCATTCGAACTTCACGAGAAGATATTTTCCTCGCTTCTCTTGAAGATAAAGATTGATTGGATTCCTCTGATATACGTTTTTGTAAAAACGATACACGCTGCCGAAGCTCATAGATGACCCGAACATATTCACTAACATGTCGGTCCACACTAATAGTATTTCGTGTAACCTTTGTTTTAATATTTTTTGCTCGATTTCCATATTTAAGCGTATTATGGGTTTCGTCATAATGTTGAGAAGAAGGTGAAACGCACACAATCATAACAGTTTTGCAATTCCCTCCAAGACTGAATTTCAAAAGTCGTGTGAGGTTTGAATCCCTGTATGGAACGTGTTGTCGACGACGTTGGTCACATAAAGAATTGATGCAATTTCCTAATGCTAGTAATGAACGATTTATGTTGGCACCTTCTATCAAGCGATCGCCACGATTCTTTGTCGCGCTAGCCCGTTCAGAGCCCGCTAAATCAATAAATGAAAATACCGAGTGCAATTCCTTCCCATCAGGATTGGATCGAGGTTTTTGATGAACGTAAATTTGTAAAACAGCATGGGATCGCGAAGAAACCGCATTTGCCTCAGTTGGAGACATCGTCCGATTGTTGTTACCACGTACGATAATATCCATCACCTCTTCCAAATCCTTTGGTGAAAAGCATGTAAGACCCGGAACCGAAATGTTTTGGTCAGCATCTTCTCGGATAGTTAATGATTTGGGAGTCACTAACGATGTTGGATCTTGGGAAAGCAGATCACGAATCTTTTCGTTATAAATTTCCAAATAAGATACTGAGAGCTCAACGTCCATGGTAGCTTTGACATTCTCAATTCGAGTTAGTAACTCGCGCATTGTAAGAAATATGATACCAGGATCGTTGGGCTCACCACTAATGGTATGTGTTTTCCCGCACCCAGTAGCACCATATGCAAAGACCGTAGCATTGTACCCTTCAAGCACACTGTCTAACAAAGATTTTGTAGTTCCCTCGTATACCTCTTCTTGCGTAGCATTGTCATGAAACAGTCTATCAAAAGCAAACCGAAGGTCCCGAAATCGCTTACCAGCAGAGAGGATGGATTTTTGGACACCAGCTAGTGGATTTTCCTCTGGAGGATCAAATACTAATACATTATTATCCAAGACGCGTAAGATGCGACGGATCCCCCTTCTTTTTGTCTGTTCGGAGAAATATGAGGACGACTTTGCTCCCGCAAGGGAACCATCACCAAGATATTCTGCTGAATTAGGTGTTTCAACCAACAATTCTTGTTCTTGCTCGGTAAACGGTCTCACTCGCACTGAAGGTTAGCAATTCTGCCAGATACGAACAACCTACCTGCTACGAATATTGACGAATCGTTTTTCATGACAAACCATAAAGATTTTGCCCAAAAGAAGGAATTTTGGTAGATGGAAGACAAGCACTACCTAGTATAGTAGAAGATGGAAATGGAAATGTAAACAAAGCTTCAATTTTTAAAAACGAACATAGATCTTTATTAAAACTATTTATAAAATTGTAATTTATTATTTTATATTTTTATTTCTGCCACATTTTGATTTTTCTGATTTAGCAGTCACTTAATGTTTCAAGGCTAGCAACAGGGGAGGACAGAAATTTGTGGTAGGAAAACTTGATCATCTTCACCCACGCATAAAACTAAAAACAATGGCAGGTGTATCTGTTAAGGACGTTGATGCTCAACGGTTTGTTACCGCTTATTCTGCTTTCTTAAAGAGATCAGGTATGTAAAAAGAACGAGAAACGGAGGCGTGTTTGCATAAATAAAGCTTGTGAACCTTTTCGTGGAAGTGATATCCGACTGAGATTGTGGGATATTGGTTGGATAGAAAAGGAATAAGGAAATTAACATGTATTTTTTAGGCAAAATGGCCACTCCTCAATGGATTGATATCGTCAAGACCGGTACCCATAAAGAGTTGGCTCCTTATGATCCTGATTGGTACTTTGTTCGTGCTGCCGCCATTGCTCGCCATATTTACCTCCGTAAGGAAGTCGGCGTCGGCCGTCTTTGCAAGGTTTATGGTGGCTCTGTCAACCGTGGCATGCGTCCTTCTCACCACCGTGATGGATCCGGTAGCGTCCAACGCAAGGTCATTCAAAGCTTAGAAAAGATTGGTGTCCTTGAAAAGTCTGACAACGGTGGCCGTCGCATCTCCCAACAAGGTCAACGTGACTTGGATCGCATTGCTTACTCCTTGTTGGAAGAGGAAGAGTAAACGATTTTTGAAACACGTTAGCTCCTAGAGAAAAAACGAAAATTATATAAATAAAAAATGATGCTTTGTGGGTGCAAAGACAAGGTTGTATTGAGGTAATGCCGTAATTTGAAGAAAATAGTAGGTCTTGAATGTCGGGAAGGATAGCAGCATTTGTAAACATGGAGTTGAAGTGAAGAATTGACGATTTCCTAGTTAGAACATTTGTCAAGCTATGCTATGCTAACTTGATTATGCATCTGTAGACGTCCATCACATGGGTCTTGTCGCCTTAGCAGTCTTCATAAGACGGACATTATAAATCACTACATACATTTCAAAATCAATCTGTTTAAACGACGATCTTCTTCACACTTCTGTTCATAACCTTTCTACATATAACCCAGGCCATCTTCCTTAGCAGAATTCATTGCTTTGTATTTTACTAAGATGGAACTTTTTTCGGTATTACTATATAAATTATATAAGCATGCCGTTCTCGTACAATGATATAATTTAACCGATTATTAACGCCATGTTCGGTAAGGTGACAACGCGGTTACCCATTCGTCGGCGAAGACAAGGACGTTATATGAAGCATACAAAGAGCCAACCTTCTCATTTCGTCTTTTCTTGGTTTTTCTGCTTTACTTTTATTCTTTTTTCGTTTTTGTTTCTAGTAACATTATTATAATTTAAAACAAACTTATTTCTAAGAATAAATGGTAGCAAGCTCTTGATAACCCGTTTATAAGCCTCAATAAAAGTCAAGAAAGCCAAGGTCCATATTTAAAATAGCTAATGCGAGTTTGGTTTAAAAAACTTCCAGATGGAGTTATAAGCTCCGTTCTCGTAAGCGAGGAAAGTCTAGTGGATGACTTAAAAGATGCAATTACTCAGAAATTCCCTTTGCGGATCGGGCAACACGTTGATGCGCCCGAACTGAATATTCGCCTTAACATTCCGAAAAATGGCAGTGGTGATGCTCAGTCTAGAGATCTTGAACCAAATGATAATATTCTATTGATCTTGAATTACTACTTTCCTCATGGCCAGACCATGAATGATGCGCTTTTGGTGAGTGCTCCAGCTGTTTCTTCTGCACAAACTCAGATGCGCGGCAGCTCATTGCCGTCCACTAGGTCGAATAGTTATGAAATGACTACGAACAACAGTTTTTCTGAATATGTATCCGCCTCCCAACTCCCCAATTCAATCCCTGAATCAAGTTCGCACCACAGACAGTCCTCCGTTTCTGAACTATCAGAGTCACCTTCTAATCATTCCCTCCATCGAGCCCCTAGTAACTCTTATTTATATAGGGGTTCTGGTGTGGGGACGCCTACTAGTCGTTCTGCAGGAAGAACTCGTTCAAATACACTCGTTAATAAACCAGGGGTTCTTCTTTTACCTCGCTATTCGCGGCAGCATAGCAATACTAATCGCTCTGGTGTATCGGACCATACTTCTAATGAAAGACCTAATCCTGCAGTCAATACTATCTCTAAACAGACTTCTGATACCTCCGTTGGTTCTACTGGTACAATCAAGGCAGAACAAAATAAGCCTGTAGAGGTACGGCAGAGTAGCAGTGATTCTTTATTCAGTAGGCCTAATTCGTCTCCTTTTCAAAATACCTTGGTCAACGATACTTCGTCTATGGATGTCGAACAGATGGTACCCAGTGCCATCGTTAATAATGCTTCCGGAGCGGCCGTACCAGAAACGTTGACTAAACCTACTGAATTACCTCCGTTGAATTATTCTGATAATCCTAACGATAGTATAACAAACTCCCCTGTAAATGTACTTGGAACGGACTCCATGTCTGGCAAAACGACTTTTGCCAGCTTACTGGAAGGTGTCATTCCTCCTATCGAGGTTTTAATTGTTGAAGACAACATTATTAATCAGAAAATCCTCGAAGCCTTCATGAAGAAACGTAATATATCTTCAGAGGTCGCTAAAGACGGTCCAGAAGCTTTAGAAAAGTGGAAAAAGAAATCTTTTCACTTAATTTTAATGGATATCCAACTTCCGACACTATCAGGCATAGATGTTACTAAAGAGATTCGACGACTGGAGCGTCTTAATGCCATAGGTCTGGTCGCTCAGAAACCGTCGGAACCCATTCCTGAGAACGAACTGTTACCACCCGACAAGTTCCAGTCGCCGGTTATTATTGTCGCATTGACAGCTTCAAGTTTAATGGCTGATAGAAATGAGGCTTTAGCAGCAGGCTGTAATGATTTTCTGACGAAGCCTGTGTCGCTTGTATGGCTTGAAAAGAAAATTACCGAATGGGGTTGCATGCAAGCACTTATAGACTGGAACAGATGGCGACGCTTCCGTGGTCATTAATTTCCTGTGTTTAATATCTTATTATTTTCTCTACAATATTATAAAAGTGGGTCTATTGGGCATTGTGATATATTTACAGATATTTCCATGTTCTATTCTATGACTTGTTAATTTTTTTTTGCTAATCTCCGGCTACAGACAATATCTTGATTGATTTTGCTTATAATTTATTTTCTGTTACCAAAAACTCTCCAACAGTTCACGTTTTGTCTTATTTAATGAAACAAACTGTGCTTATTGCCAAAATGGCCTGACGTGGTAAGCGTCTAATGCTTTGGGGTACTCTCATAATAGAGCAGGAATATCTTCCAAAAAAGCACATTAGAGAGATGATTATCAATGTATAATTCTATCCACTGGTGGTTAATCACTATTAATGTCCTTTCGATGAGTTAGCCATTTAGTTTGGTTAGTTCAATCAGGAACTCTACCTAACGAAGTTCTTGTTCTGCATTTGTGTTGTACGACTATCCTAATTATTTACCTTTTTAACCGTGCTACGAATCTTTCAGATCGTTTGAATTATTAGATTTTCTTTATTTCTTCTCGTATCATATAACAATACCCTCTATAGTGATGGTTTTAAGCAGTCTTCTATATGTTTTGTGCCTTAATTTTTGGCTTAAATTCTCCATAGGTTTGTAATATAGTCAAAATAAACCATTATCCTAACATATTTTTTACCTTCTTGTTTATTGCTATGCTATTAGTATTCCCCAGGAGCTGCCTGAATAAAAATGAAACGTACTAGCTAAGACTTACTCCTTTCATCCGAGCTAATAATACCACCTGATATAGACTTAGTTTACAGGCTTCTCTTGTTAGAAAATTATATCCAGATTTTTCTTTATTAACTGTATTCTGAGTAAAGGGCTTTAAGTTGGTGGTATGGCTGAAAAAAGAAAAATTGAGGATGAATCGATTCCTTCTACTGATGAACATGTAAAAAAGCTTGCTACTGAAGCAAGTGTTAGTGATGATGCTATTCGAGAGAGGATCGTGATATTACTTGGGTATTCAGGATTAGGATACCATGGAGTTCAAATTAATGAGCCCTTGAAGACGATTGAGGGAGACATTATGCATGCTTTGCAGGATTTGGGATATCTGAAAAAAGATAAAATAGACGAAAATCAACTTGTGATTGCCAGGTCTGCAAGGACGGACAAAGGAGTCCATACTCTTGGAAATCTTATTTCTATCAACGTGTTTATCCAAGAGTCGGTAAATCCGTCAGAGTTGCGCGAAAAGCTGAACGAAAAATTAAGCAGACAAATACGCATATGGGATGTATTTAAAGTACAAAAGTATTTTAATCCAAGAATTTCTTGTGAGTCCCGCACATATGAATATATGATTCCGTCGTTTGCATTGATCCCTCCAAAGGAATCGACGCCTTTGTTTAAAAAATCACAAGACAATCTAAAGAGGGAACCGGAAAATGAATTGGAAAGTCTATTGTTCTCTTCTACTGCCAAAGCAAGATGTTTTTGGGAACAAGTGGAAAATAAACGTGAAGAGCTTCAGAAAGAGTTCGAAAAGGATCCCGAAGTATTCACCAATCCATTTACTGGAATGTTTCCAGAAAAGCCTATCCCTGCTCATATTAAAATCCCGAATGAAGCTAAACTGAAAAAAGCTCAAAAACTGGCCGACCATTACTATTGCATGCACTACCGAATTCCTGAAGACCGCCTTAAATTACTTCAGGACGTCCTTCAACTGTATTTAGGAAGACACAACTTTCATAACTTTACAGTCACTCAGGACCCAAAGGCATCTAGCAACTATCGGATTATTGAATCAATTGAATGTGGTAAACCATTCGTCTATGAGCAGTGGGAGTGGATTCCTGTAACAACTCGAGGAAATTCCTTTATGTTAAATCAAATACGTAAAATGATGGCTCATGCTCTTATGGTGATACGAAGTTGCGCAAGGTTGAATGTCCTTACAAAATCTCTTTCACCGGACGTGTCTATGAACATAAGCAAGAGTCCTGGTCATGTCTTACTTTTAAAGGATATTAACTATTCTTCTTACAACAGGTCACTTCAGAATGAGAATCATTTCCAAATAGATCTTGCAAAGTATAGAGACCAAATGGAAAAACTTAAGAAAGAAGTCATATACCCAGATATTATCCACTTGGAAAAGAAAGAAAAGATGTAAGTATTGTTTACTTTATTTAACTAATAATCGCAGGTTTTTCAGTTTTTTGGCGTATGCTGATCAACATACAAAAGGTCAGTTTGATTATTTATTTCAATAATTACGACTTTTAGAGAAAAGGTTTTTTGTAAACTATTTTAATAAAGGATATTCTATTTTTTTTTCTTATTAAACTCACCAAAGAAGAAGTTGCAAGGAATCTTGTTTTTTTTTTTAATTTGTTTATTTACAACGTATTATCATTCTATGCATACCCTACCCTAAATTTCTAAATGATTTTTACTACTTATAGGCTTAACGCTCTTCCTGATTTTACCAACTACCCAGTGTAAATATTGAGCAGATATTCTATATACAATAAGTATTTCTGTTTAACCACATTTATAAGAAAAAAGAAGTATGAAACAGGAAAATAAAACGTGTTTGGTGTAGAAGTTGATGAGTGAAACCTGAAGCTAGTTTATTCACCTTTACAAGGATTGTTTCTTACCTTGTAAAGGTTGCTAAGACCTAGCAAGAGAAAATTGATGATATATCGGATTGCTTGGTAATTCTGTTCAAGTTAGACCCTACGAGCATCAATACATGATATCAAAAGTGAATTGGATCATTTTCAGTAATTTGCATTAATATATTAATAGTGTTTAACAAGTTTGAGTTCTGATAGTTATGTTCTAATAGAAGTTAGTTAGCTTTTACATATTGCTGTTGACATAGTATACTTGGGATAGCTAATTTAGAAGCATTCTAGTGTCTTTAATTTTATTACATTACATTACACTTCATTTCATTTATTTATTTTTTTTATTCTAAAAAGAAATCCAATCTAAACATTGATATAAGAGTAATAAAGCAAATTAGTAGCGACTACGTTTTTGTTTACGCGAACTAACCAGCACTTGTTGCTTACACTAACACCCGTAGTTCGTCCCTTCCCACCATCGCAATTATAACAAGAAAACGGGTTGATTGCTTGTTTTCTTTGCATTCATTTTCTGTATTAAATTCAAGCTGGCCCAAAAAACCTTGGAATTTGGGGATTTTCTTATTGACAACGCCAATTATAGCAGCTATTGAAATTGTACGATCACAGCTTGCTTTGTGAGGAACCAACCAAGCTTCGTGGGTTCAATACGACAATCATTTTCAATCAATGTCCAGAAATGTAGAAACTAGGCAAAATGCTCCAAGGGACTCTGAAGACTCATTATCCTCAGACATTACGTTTCATCAAACAAATGGTCCGCAGGAAAATCCGTTTTTAGGAAGAGATGAATTTGAGGATATCTTCGGTGCTGAGAGCCAGTTCATTTCTTCTTCTGGACAGGACTTAAGGAATCCTTTTCTGAGCGATGACAGACCAGGTCGCGTGGATCAAATTAATGACCCTAACAATGTTTACGTTAGAACAACAGGTGCTGATGTACGAAAAATTGAAATTCCTTTGCGTAATTTCGCAGATCCGATTCAAAACGACGACTATATACCTCAACGACGACGTGGCTTTTTTGAAAAATTGAAATCTCTAAAGCACGTGTTTAAAAAGAAGGAAAAGCCTATTGATCCAAAAGAATTGGGTCCTAGAATCATTACCATTAATGACTACACTGCTAATCATTTCTCAAACAATGTCGTCTCGACGTGCAAGTACAATGCAGCTAGTTTCCTTCCTAAGTTTTTACGGGAGCAGTTTTCCAAATACTCCAATTTATTCTTTTTATTCACCGCTGTTATTCAGCAAATACCAGGTATTACACCCATGAACCGTTATACAACGATCGCTCCTATGCTCATCGTTTTGTCCGTATCCGGAGTAAAAGAGGTCATGGAAGACATTAAACGAAAACAACAAGATGAAGAAACGAATAACTCTGTTTGTCATGTTATGCAAGGTACTGGGTTTGTCGAAAAGCAATGGAAAGAAGTTCAAGTCGGTGATATTGTGAAGGTCGTATCTGAGACCTTCTTTCCAGCTGATCTTATCCTGCTGTCTTCTTCCGAACCAGAGGGCCTTTGCTATATTGAAACAGCTAATCTTGATGGCGAAACAAATCTCAAGGTAAAACAAGCCCTTCCTGAAACCTCTAGTTTATTGAAGCCAATCGAGCTAAGTCAATTGGAAGGTACAGTTAAATCTGAGCAACCAAACAATAGTTTGTATACTTACGATGCAACAATAAAACTTCTTCCTGATAATCGTGAGTTACCCTTGGGGCCAGAACAGTTATTGCTTCGTGGTGCTCAGCTTCGCAACACACCCTGGGTTTATGGCATAGTTGCTTTTACTGGGCATGAGACCAAACTCATGAAAAATACAACGACAACTCCCATAAAACGTACTGCCGTCGAAAAGCAGGTCAATACACAGATTCTCTACCTCGTATTAATTTTTGTCTTTCTTTGTTTTTGTTCTTCACTTGGTTCTCTTATACAGCGATCTGTTTATGGCTCCGCTTTTTCATATTTGCTCATTACAGCTTCTCGTGGAGGTGAATTTTTCAAACAGCTTCTAACATTTTGGATTTTGTACTCCAACCTCGTCCCTATCTCTCTTTTTGTCACTTTTGAATTGGTCCGTTATGTACAAGCCCAACTTATTAGCAGTGACCTCGATATGTACAACGAAGAAACAGATGTACCTGCTGCCTGTCGTACATCTTCATTAGTAGAAGAATTGGGTCAAGTCAGTTACATTTTCAGTGATAAAACAGGTACATTGACTCGTAATCAAATGGATTTCCGTCAATGCTCTATCGCTGGCTTAGCTTATGCCGACGTCGTACCAGAAGAGCGCCAGTACTCAGAAGATTTGGATTCTGACATGATAGTATATGATTTCTCAACATTAAAGAAAAACCTGGATTCCAGCAATGGTGATTTGATTCATCACTTCTTGTTAGTACTCTCAATTTGTCAGACCGTTATTCCTGAATATGATGAAACATCTAATTCAATAAAGTATCAAGCATCATCTCCTGACGAAGGAGCATTAGTGAAGGGAGCCGCTAGCATCGGTTACGAGTTCCTAGCTAGAAAGCCACGATATGTTACAGTTAAATTGTTTGATAAGGAAGAAACTTATGAGTTGCTCAACATTTGCGAATTTAATTCTACAAGAAAGAGAATGTCCATAGTCTTCCGTTCTCCTGATGGGAAAATCCGTCTATATATTAAAGGTGCTGACACTGTCATTCTGGATAGACTTGCTGGTGAATGTCCCTATCTCAAAACTACAATTCATCATCTCGAGGATTATGCAACTGTTGGTTTGCGAACGTTGTGTATAGCAATGAGGGAAATCTCCGATTCCGATTATCAAAGATGGTCGGTTATTTATGAAGCAGCTTCAACGAGTTTAGTGGACAGAGCTCAGAAGCTGATGGATGCTGCGGAGATGATTGAGAAAGATTTAACTCTCCTTGGTGCTACAGCTATCGAGGATAGGTTGCAAGATGGTGTGCCTGATACAATCTCAACTCTTCAAACAGCTGGAATAAAGATTTGGGTATTAACAGGAGATAGACAAGAAACCGCAATCAATATTGGAATGAGCTGTAAGCTTATTGATGAGGATATGGGGCTAGTCATTGTAAACGAGCAGACAAAGGAAGCTACAGCTGAAAGCATTATGTCTAAGCTATCTTCCATATATAGAAATGAGCATAACAGTGGAAGTATAGAGTCAATGGCATTAATTATTGATGGTGTTTCTCTTACTTTCGCTTTGGAACGTTCACTAGAGCGTCGCTTCTTCGAACTCGCCTCTCTATGCCGTGCCGTTATATGTTGTCGGGTTTCTCCATTGCAGAAAGCACTAGTAGTGAAGATGGTAAAACGAAATACAGATTCCATCTTGTTGGCCATCGGTGATGGTGCCAACGATGTTCCTATGATTCAAGCAGCCAACATCGGCGTTGGAATAAGTGGAATGGAGGGTCTACAAGCTGTTAGAAGTTCAGATTTTTCTATTTCTCAGTTTTCTTATTTGAGGAAGTTATTGTTAGTCCACGGATCATGGTGCTATCAACGTCTTGGTAAATTGATTCTTTTTTCTTTTTACAAGAATGTGGCTCTCTATATGACTCAATTTTGGTTTGCCTTTTGTAATGCCTTTTCCGGGCAAGTTACTTACGAGTCTTGGTCAATTTCCTTATACAATGTTCTTTTTACAGTTCTACCTCCAATTGTTATAGGAATTTTTGATCAGTATGTAAGCGCAAGCCAGTTGTACCAATATCCCCAACTCTATCAACTAGGACAACGTGACGAGTTTTTTAATTTAAAGCGATTTTGGGCATGGATTGCAAATGGGTTCTACCATTCATTACTTTTATTCTTATGCTCCTTAGCTGTATTCGCTTACGATGGCCCAAATTCTAATGGACCCACTTCTGGTCACTGGGTTTGGGGTACCACCCTCTATGCAATGATTTTAGCTACCGTCTTAGGTAAAGCTGCTCTTATTACTAATCACTGGACCTATTACATGCTTATTGCTACTCTAGGATCTTTTGTCTTTTGGTTGGTTTTCATGCCTATATATGCTGTGGTTGCTCCAGCCATTGGGTTTTCAAAGGAATTCAAGGGAATCATACCTTATTTGCATGGAAATTTAAAATTTTGGGCTTCAATACTTGTATTTCCTACATTTGCCTTGATGCGTGACTTCGTTTGGAAGTATTCGTCGAGAATGTACTACCCCGAAGAATATCATTATGTTCAAGAGATACAAAAGTATAATGTTACAGACTATAGACCACGAATGATTGGATTTCACAAAGCTATCCGAAAGATTCGGCAGATGCAAAGAATGCGCAAACAAAGAGGATATGCTTTTTCACAAGGAGAGGAAGATCAATCCAGAATTCTCAATGCTTACGATACTACCCATGTACGAGGTGCTTACGGAGAAATGCGCTAGGAGTATCAAACAAAAAACAAGAAATGGGTGTCAGCTTCTTTCCTTTTATTTTCTATATTATGTTTTAATGAGTTTTCTATATGTTTTGCCGGTAATAGTTAAAAATTACTCGTTAAATAAACTTTCGATATCATTTTAGACAAATCCTTTTACTAACGATAGGAGCCTATACATAGAGACGCATTTGTCCCCCCAAAACCAAAACTGTTTGTTAATGCATAATTCACAGTTTTCAGTTTTGTTTCATTAGGAACGTAATTGCACTGATCTTCTTCTGGAATGTCGGTTTTTTGAAAATTTAGAGTTGCAGGGATAATATTCTATGGTAATTAGTAAAATGTTAAAAAAAAGTACATACTTCATGTATAGCCAAAATTGTAAAGATTGATTCAACTGCTCCAGCAGCTCCTAAGAGATGTCCAATGGAGCCTTTAGAACTTGAAACTGAAACAGAGTGAGGGTCAATGCCATCATCTTTCAAAAGAGTTGCAATAGCTTTACTTTCGGACGCGTCACCGAGCTTTGTAGAGGTAGCGTGGGCGTTTATGTAATCCAATTTTCCAGAAGATACATTCGCATTCTTTAAAGCCTTTTTCATAGCTGCGTAGGCGGATGAACCATTCGGATTTGGTGCAGTGATATTATAGTTATCAGCAGATTGACCGAAGCCAAGGACTTCAGCATAGATTTTGGCGTTTCTGCGCTTGGCATGCTCAAGTTCTTCGAGTACCAAGGCCCCAGCACCTTCTCCAATGACAAAGCCATCTCTCTCCGAGTCAAAAGGACGAGAGGCTTTTGACGGATCGTCATTAAATTTCGTAGACAAACTCCTGGCTTTGCTAAACCCAGCTAAAACCAATGGATTGATACATGATTCAGAGCCACCAGCTAATATTACATTGGCTTGATCAAGTTTAATTAAGTTGTAAGCATCACCGATAGCGTGGCAGCCAGCAGCACAGGCGGTGGTTACAGTATGGTTACAGGCTCGAAAACCATACTGTTGAGAAATATATCCTGCTGGCATATTCATTAAGACTTTTGTAATAATTCTAGGAGAGATTTTGCGTATCCCGCTATTCATAAAAACGTTGTTTTGCTGAATGGCATCTTCCAAATTTCCCATTCCGGTCGCAAAACAGACACCCTAAGATAAAATTGTTAGCGAAAACTATTTCAACCAGTCTTCAATTCAACACCTAACCCGTAAGGCACTTCTTCGTGATCGCAGAACATACAGTAGCTTCTTTTTCTTCGTCACTGATATCTATCCATTTAGCATCAGAGAGAGCTTCAGCGGAAGCTGCTAAAGCAAATTGAGTAAATTCTGCAGTTTCACGTAGTTTACTCGAATTAATGTAAGCTTGGGGATTCCATTCTCCTTCATTAGTGCCTCTGGGTACCAAGCCTGCTATTTGACTTGGCAGGGATTCAAACCTTGGATTATCTTTTAAAGAAGCAATACCAGATTTTCCTTGAAGCAAGCTATTCCATGTCCTTTTTACTCCACAACCAAGAGGAGTTATGGCTCCTAATCCGGTAATTACCACTCGCCTCATTTTTTTATATTAAAAAATTTAAAAGCTGTTTTAAATGACTTAAAATGTTATAGTCTTAACTAAAAAAAGGGGCATGACAAGCTATTAAGTCGAACAGTAGATGCTTGTAATCCTTCAAGCAAGTATCGATTCTTTCAATTGCAAAGATTCATGTGGATAGGATTCTAATTATTCATCAGTTTATTATGATTAGAAGATATATGAATTGTATAAATTAAATTAAAATCGGCTTTAGTTAATATTCAGTTTATTATGGAAAACGTTCTTGTAATCACTGTTGAACTGAAAACAGCATCTGGTCAAATCTTCCTGCTAAGGTATGTTTTTCTAAATCAATCATAAAAACAAGAGTGTTCTTTGCTTATTACATTATTGAAGTAAATACAGGTAATTAAAGATTTGCATTATTAGGACTAGTTGAAATACGGCAATAAAGAAAAAAAAGAAAACACAACAATAAAAGAAGATATGTGAATTAACACACCAAGAACCTTTTCATCCCATAATAAACTTATACAAAAGTAAAGGTACGAAGCCTAAATATTAATAAACAGACTTACAAGAAATATACATGTAACCAAATAGATATCCAATAGATTAAAGCATCATTTGAAAGGACCAGTCTTCACTTTATTTTCATTGCGAACAGGGACACCGTTGACGGAGTCGAGTTGCTTATAAAACTGAACAACTTTTGGATGAGCCATAACTTTGGAAGGAGAGAAATTGAGTATTTGTAATCCTTTTTGTGAAGTAGCTCTTGAAAGTGCAACGTAAGCCTGTCCTTTTTCGAATACACGACCCAAGTCTACCTTAACTCGGTCAAGGGTTTGACCCTGTGCCTTGTGTATGGAAATGGCATAAGCTAAAATCAAAGGAATTTGACTCCTAGATGCCTGAATTTCACCGTTTGGTAACTCTATGTTCCAGGTTTCTCTTTGTACCACTATAGTTCTCTCGCCACCATTAGCAAGTTTAAAGCGTACAAGAGGCCATTTTGTGGAAATAGAAGAAGCTTTCTTCATAGACAATAGCTTATGTTTTTTTTGCTTTACATCGGGCAAATCATACGGAAGTACATCCAAAGTATCGTATTCGAAAGGATTTCTTCCTTGCATTTCCGCGTCCTTCTTTTCTATTTGATACGTTTCTTCGTCAATAAAACCAATTACTTTCCCCAAAGATCCATTTACCAATTGGTCATCAATATTTTTGATAAGCATCACCTGTGCGTTTATTTTTAATACAAGTTGTGCAGGAGCCATACAGTTTTGAAGTAACTTGTCTCGGAATTCTCGGTCACGGACTGTACCGCTGTCTATAGAAGTAAACGTTAATGGATCTTGATGGATCTGTTGCATACGCATTCCATTCGACCGTTCGACTTCATTACGAGTCGGAAACAACTCTGTTGGAAGAAGTCCATCTGCGTAATTGATTTCTCTACTCAGAAACCTAAACTTTCTGACTGAGTTTTCTGACAACCTTCCGAGGCGTAACTCATTGAGCATGTTAACAAACTCTTCATCTTTTTGTCGGAAAACATGTGTTAAACCGATGGTATAATCTAAAGCATTTTTCCAAGTATTCGATTCAAAACAAAACTTTGCTTCTTTTCCTGAGTCAGGAACGGGCGGAAGTTGGAAGAAATCCCCTGTTAAAACCAATTGTATGCCCCCAAAGGGTCTAGCATCTTTGCGTATAACACTGCCTACTTCTTCCAATTTGTCCATTAGATCCGCGTCAACCATAGAAACCTCATCAATAATGAGAACTTTTGTTCGAAGCCAACGAGTCATACTTTTTTTATTCTTCTTTATTTTGGATACAAGAAAATCAACGGATTCTCTTGCCAAACCGGCACCTGCAAAGGAGTGTAATGTGACGCCGCCAATGTTACAAGCTGCTAATCCCGTGGAGGCCGTAACAGCAACGCGGTCTGTTTGCTTTCGATATTTCATCTTTAAAGCTTCAATGATCTTCCTCAAAAGTACTGATTTACCAGTACCAGCGGAACCCGTAAAAAAGATACTATGTTGTTGTTCAACGACCATATCTAGAATTCGTTTTTGTTCGTCTGAAAGGAAAATACTGGGAACAGCTCGTTTCCGGCTAGGATCGGAAACAGTCCTGAACAAAGAAGAATCAACAGGTTTTGAAGCAACGGAAGAAGCTGGCGCCTTCTTGGTGATACGTCCGTTTCGCGTTGCTAAGCCAGCTTTAGGCATGCTATCAAACGATACACTTCTGGCTCCAGGCGAGGCCTTTTGAGAATCATTTGTAGCAATTTCCTGTTGCGATTGCACTTTGGAATTTTCTTCTTTTGGTGGGTTTGGATCACCATATCGAAATGGGTCCAGAGCCCATGGAAGAGTACGAGAGCGTTTGATGGGATGTCTTTGTTGTGAGCGAGCCGATGGCGATTGAATCGTGGAATTTCTGGAGGCCTCTTCCACCAATCGAGGGAGAGTAGAAGTACTTCGATTGGCATTTGCAATCATGGATCCAGTTAACTTTGTGTGCTCGACGGGAGAGGAAGACCAGGGTATTGCTTTTTGATCAATCTCCGACTCAACAGCAAAGTCATCGTCAATATCATTTTCATCTATGTAAACCCCATGAAGTGTATCAGAAGCGGCACTATCGTGAGGTTCAGGCGGATTGAAAATCGGCAAGGCTGGATCCGAAGAATCAAAAGCATCATTTTCATCTAAATTTTGAAGAATTGTGTTTGAAAACTCTCTCTTCAGAGGAGCAGTTGGATTTGGAGAAGGATGGTGACCAGCTTTGGAAGCCGGAACAGAAGCTTGAAACCCATCGGAAGAGTGATTGTGTATATCTCTACTTATAGATGAGTTTTCCTTTGCTTGAGAATATGCCAGACTATTTTTTTGTTGAGCTCTCTGAAACATTCTAGGAAGGTTGAACCGAAAAGAACGACTATGCTTTACAAAAGAAAGGCCAGAAAACATTCATAAAATGTAGCTTACGATTGGAGTCTCCACTACGAGCACTGCCTCATTCAAAGAAGCAA
This sequence comes from Schizosaccharomyces lindneri, assembly GCA_029532395.1. NCBI lineage: Eukaryota > Fungi > Ascomycota > Schizosaccharomycetes > Schizosaccharomycetales > Schizosaccharomycetaceae > Schizosaccharomyces > Schizosaccharomyces lindneri. Next base: position 143,175 of record JARFMH010000007.1, on the reverse strand, counting down.
CAAGAGGGTTTAGTCAACAGAGCACAAAATTTTAGAAACCCAATTCTATGAAGGAATCCAAACTTGACCAGACAAAGTATTTGGGAAAGAGTTAGGATCGTTTTGAAATATGTTTTATAACAAAAAAACCAAAGGCCACGGTGACTTTTGTCCTATAAAGATGTATGAGCAACCTTTTCCATTCGTCGACGACAATTCCTCTTAGGAAACTTCTAGTACGGATAAAAAGTATTTCTTAAAACCGAATGAATACAATGAAGTCCCTATAAATTTTAAAATGAATTTGACAAAACGAGCATTAGCTCTTTCGAGGTGTGTGGATAAAAGCAAGTACGAGACAACGTGTTGCGCGTCGCGTCTGAAGAACACGCTTTGGTATAGGTAAACAAACGAAATATTGAATACGAGAAAAAAAAAACTAAAAAGCAAAAAAAAAGAGATAATAATGAAAAATAAATTAAGAAAACAACAAAGAAGAGAAAGAAGGATGACTTGAAATGGTTCTTGCTTGAGATATTACATTATTATTACCTTAACAATACATGGACTTTTACAGGAAAAAACAATTTAGTAAACAATTATAATTTATTTGAATAATGGTAAGAAAATGATGAGAAACAGTAATATACTATTGACATAAATAAAGACCGGTACGATGCAACGAACCTTTACATGGTTCATAGAAAAAAAAAGGCCGAAGAAGTGAGAAGATCGGTCAAGGAAAAAAGCCCTTTTTGAATGTGGAACCGAAGAAAAATTAAAGCCAAGCAAACTCCAAGGATCGGAATGCATTCTTCAAAATTTGAGATTTATAAATATCGAATAATTTATACTCGGATGAAGTAAAGCATGCACAGGTACTTGCAAGAAGTCAAACTGGACAGCATTAAATTAAAAAGTAAAAATCGAACAAATGAGTGGAGAAGAGAACGGTATTGGAGAAGTGTCTTGAAAAGATTCCAATAAACAAACAAAAAAAACTGCGATAACGATGGAAGACAGTAGCAGCATGCAAGGTACGAAATTGGAAGATTAATAAAAAGAAAATTAACACAGGATTTAAGTTAGAAAAGAAACAAAAAAGAGCAAACAAGAAGTATGGGAAGATTAGTTGACTTTTTTGACATCCACGGTATTAGCGCCTCTAATTTTTCGTTCTATCATACTCTCAGCCTTGGGGGCCATGTAAGTGCCCAAGACGTGATCCCAGAAAGTAAAGAAAGGCTGAGAAAAGTTCTTTTGAAAACCATAAGGTTGATGATGAAGATCATGGTAACGGGCATTATTAGCAAAAAAGATTTGAAGAGGGTCGTAAGGAAAGAGATAACCACAATGATCGTCGACGGTTTTCAAAGTAGAAAGGGTGAAGAAAACGATGGCTTGGTTGGGACTCAAGCCAGCGACAAGATAGGCGACACCAGCGCCAAAAGTGTCCAAAATCAAACCTTCAAAGGGATGGTTGTACAAAGCACCCATGGCATAAGGGACTTGCAAACGATGATGATGAGCATGGATCATGTTGTACAACTTTTTGTTGTAGTGCAAGTATCTGTGCCAAAAGTATTGCCAAGTATCGATTATGAAAAAGGCAAACATGTATTGGAACAGAGGGACGAGGTAATTGTAGGCAAGAGAAGGAAGGAAAGGGAGAGCTTGGACGAGAGAAGTAAAGTATTTCTGGAAAAACGATTGATAGCGCAAGAGTTGCAATTGATGATTTTCGGGTTCAGGATAACCTTCAAAGATGGCCAAAGCGACACCAACGACGATTTCACAGAATTGTTGAAAGACGACGGCGCGGAAGACTGCTAGATGAGGAACTCGGTTGCGCTTTGTAACCTCTTCAGGAGAATGGATACGATACTTTTCGAAAAAAGGCGAGTTGAGCCAATGAAGGAAAGCGAAGAATCCAGAGGCAATCCAATACACCAAAATAGGCGATAGCAAGGAAGCCGTAACTGGATTCCAGGTAGTAAGCATTTCAAAGGTCGTGACCATGGTAAAGATGAGCAACTAGTCAAAAAGAAAAACCAAAGATAACCAAAGAAAAGAACAGGTCAAGCCGAGTCAAGGCAAAGACAAAGTTATAGTCAAAGCCAAAGCCAAAGCCAAATCGAAATGGAACGTTCAAGCAAAACGCACTTGCGAAATCAAAACAGCAAAGAAAATTTCTTGTTTTAAATTCAACAAGAAATGTTTGATTTTTTCTTTGCAATCAATGTTTCTTTCAACAAAAGTTGTTATTGCTAAAGTCAGATGTTTTCTCTCAACAAATTATTATATAACGAGCAAGAAGGTTTCCTTAAAATTTTTTTACTGTACTTTTCCGAGTATCGTTAAAGTACAATAACAATAGACACTGTGCTACAGAGAGACATCTTTTACCCTACCGATAGACGCTATATATAAACCTTCTCAATTATCAGATGAGAGGGTGTAACACCTGGACCATCGGAAGACACGGATTCCGATATCGCATGATATTATAAATAACGCAATTCTAGAAAGCATCCGCATATGAGTTAAAGATGATTACTGAGCGATGACAAATTCGTTATTCACGGGAAAAGGAGAAAAAATAGTATGATTTATCATAGAAAAAATTAAAACTAGGAAAATGACAAAAAAATCTTAAAAAATAAATAAAAAGAGAAACGGCTTTTCTTTGGAAAAAGATGAATGGAGAAGAAAAAGCGCTCAATTAATAAATAAAAAGGAAAAAAAACCTATAAACAAATCGTCAGTTTGATCGAATGTTTTTGTTGAAAAATCGCATGTTTTTTTTTTGTTTTGTCAAAATCACAACATTTCTTTTTTGAGTTTTTTTACTCCAGAAAATCGCACGTTTTCTAGGAATACGGTTGGTGGAACGGTGACGCGTGGGTCTCGTAAAACATAAGCTTATTTGTTTATATGGAGAACCAACACCCAAAAGAATCGCAAGAATCGCTTAGGGAAATAAGAGTAAGAAGAATGGGTGTGACAGAATTGACGAATTGTGGGATAAAAACCTTTGGAGATGTCAGTCTTGGACATCCATGGTTTTCTTGTTTCTAAATAGGAAACTGAGTTGTATATTCAAAAAAAAGAAAAAGAAAAAAAATAGTTTGCTTTTTCCATGTTTCTCATGGAATCGCTTTCCTACCGAGAATGCTTCTCTCTTTCTCTGACTGTATGAGTGTTTTACTCTTTTGTTTACATTCCTGTTGTTTATTTCGTATTGTTCCTTTTCCTGCTACTTCTTATCTCTTCTTTGAACCCTATCGCATAAGCTTCACCAATCAACGACGCGACCCCTCTCTTATCATTATCACATTCTTACCTTGTTGGTTATAATTTTTCGTGGCGCTAACCTTTTGTCTCTTGTTTGTTACTTTGTATCCGAATTTGTCTCTTGTCCAAGGAACACTTCTGCGTCATCTTCCGAAACCTCCACCTAAAACTCTTATCTGAAGTCACAATGATCTCTACGATAGTTGAGGTGCAAGATTGTCTCTTTGTATTTAAATTACCGCTCGTCCTTTCTCTGCGCGTCCTTTGTTCTTGTCGGTTCTTTTCTTGACGGGTTTGTCGACAACCCCATTGCTAATTTCTTTGGTAAAGCCATAAGAGGCATCAATCTCTTGTGGGCTCTTGTTGTCGTTGTCGGGGTTTCATCAAAACATAAACATAAATAGAAACAAAAAGAAAATCTTGGAAAAATAAATACAAACAGCAAATAAAGAAGGATTTCTTTTTCTCGTTTCTCTTGGCTTTTACCGATCCAGTGCCATTGTCATTGTTTATAGGTGTTTTTGTGTTGCTTGGTTGGATTGACGTTTGGTGTGTTTGATTGTTTATTTGTTTATTCTTTTTCGTGTATGTGTGTAGACTCTTTTATAGACTAAAAGTTCACTACTATTTTCTTTTTTTTTTTTTTTTTGTTGTTGTTGTTTGTTATCTCTTGTTGTCGTTTCTTTTGGTGACATTGGAAAAGCGTAATTGCTTCTCGACAACTTTGGTACTCTTTCTTGATTGATTTTTTACCTTTTCATATTTCAATCATTCTTTTTTTATCATTTCAATTTTTTTTTCTTCACTCTTCTTGACAAGAAATTACTATGAAAGTCTTGCAGCGCTTGAGCGAATGGATCGAAGAACTCGACTTCAAAATCGCTCGTAGCCCCGTCGGTCGTTGGTTCCGTCTTGAAGGCTGTGGACATGTCCGTGAACGTAGGGGAAGTCGGTTTAGCGTTGAAATCCGTGCTGGATTAACTACATTTTGTGCCATGGCATACATCCTTGCCGTCAATGCTTCTATTATGATTGACACCGGAGGTCCTTGCGAATGTACCGCTTCCGATCCAAAACATTGCGATACCGATCCATCCTTTTTGGCATGCAAACAAAACTTTCATCGTGACGTTGTCACCGCTACTGCTGCTATCTCTTGTTTATCTTCCGTCTGTATGGGTCTCTTTGCCAATATGCCGGTCGGAATGGCTCCTGGTATGGGTTTAAACGCTTATTTCGCTTATCAAGTAGTCGGTTATAACGGTTCTGGTCGTGTTCCTTACCGTGAAGCCCTTTTGGCTGTATTTGTCGAAGGCTTCATCTTCACCGGTCTTACCATCATCGGTCTTCGTCAATGGCTCGCCCGTGCCATCCCTGCTTCTCTCAAATTTGCAACTGGTGCTGGTATCGGTTTATATTTAACCATTATCGGCCTCACGCCCAGTGCTGGTTTAGGTGTCGTAGGCCATTCCGCTTCCGACATTGTTGGCCTTGGTGGTTGTCCTCCAGAATATCTTTCCTCCGATTATACATGTGATGGGCATGAGCTGCAATCCGCTCGTATGTGGGTCGGAATCTTTTGCGGTGGTGTCTTTACCGCCATTCTCATGATGTATCGCTTCAAGGGTGCTGTCCTTGCTGGTATTGCCCTCGTCACCATTGCCAGTTGGCCTCGTAGATCAAAAATTACCATGTTCCCCCATACTGACAGCGGCAATTCCGACTTTGACTTCTTTAAAAAAGTGGTTAGCTTCCGTAAAATTAATAGTATCTTGGTCGCCCAAAATTGGAAAGTAACTGGGGGTCAGTTTGCCGTCGCTTTGATCACTTTCCTTTACGTCGATATCATGGATACGACAGGTACTCTGTATTCCATGGCTCATTACGCTGGTCTCGTTGATCAACGTACCCAGGATTTTGAAGGGTCTGCCGTTGCTTATCTCGTCGATGCTTTGAGTATTTCTATCGGATCGCTTTTCGGTGTTTCTCCCGTCACTGCTTTTATCGAGTCTGGTTCTGGTATTTCCGCCGGTGGTAAAACAGGCCTTGTCGGCGTTGTCATTGGTATCTGTTTCTTTATTTCTCTCTTTTTCGCTCCTATCTTTTCCAGTATTCCCGTTTGGGCCACCGGCTCTACCTTGGTTCTTGTAGGTAGTTTGATGATGAAGAGTTCGGCTCTTATCAACTGGAGTTATCTTGGTGACTCTATTCCTGCATTTATTACCATTGCTTTAATGCCTCTTACTTATTCCATTGCTTATGGTTTAATTGCAGGTATCATTACTTATATGGTTCTGAATATCATCATTTATCTCATCGACAAGGCATCCCGGGGGAAAATTACTCCTGGCGATTACGATCAAAAGGAACCATGGACTTGGCGTGTCGAAGGTGGTCTATTACCTCCTTGGGTCAAGCGACTATGCCATGGTGAGAAGCGATTTTGGGAAGACCCAACTGACCGTAAATTGGATGAAAATATGGACTTAGAAATGAGCCATACAACTTCATCTATGACTGAAAAGAAAACCAACGTTGATTCTGTTGTTTTGAAAGAAGCAACTCATAATCACTTACCTCTGGACGAAGAAATTGGAGAAAGTGAAAGTATTCGAGAAGTTCGTCACGATACTCCCTACGCTGGTATTGACACTGAAACACATATGCGTATTTAATACTTTGGTGGGCTTGTGCTTTAATATTCTTTCTCTTCAAAAAATGGGAATTCTTAATTTTTTTGTGTTATTCTAATTATTTTATACATAATTTATTTAGTAACAAATTTAAGCGGTCATACTTAAAAAAAGCCGTTTTACTCATCTCGAAAGGTCAATTCATTATAGAAAGAGAATTTGTAAAGAAGATAATCAAATCGTAGAAACAACTGTACTTTTCCTAGAGTTCCTTGTTTTAATCCAACGGAATGACATCGTCTAGCAAAGACGCTACTGCTTCGCGCTCATCAGAAGGTGCATTCATCGGTTTCATATAGTCAGGCAAAGGAGAAGAAAAGTCTCTGGTAGCTGTGTTTATTTCATCTTCCATTGCAGCGTCATGAAGTAAGAACGGTATCTTAGCATTATGGGGATACTCTTCAACCAGCATGTGCGGTTCTATTGACCAAGTCAAGCTTAAATCTTGTAACGTAAATGAAGAATCATGATGTTGTCGTTTTTCCATAAGTCTATCCAGAATGGAAAAGCACTTTGAGAAAATATTTTTCAAATGATTTTCCAATCCTGCCAATATAACATCAGGAACAGACTTCTCAATCCCTCCTAATAAACCATTCTCTAATGCAATTGCAGTGATACGTTCTTTCAGGGAATCAGCATCAGGAACTTCCAAAGTTTCAGAAGCAAGGGGAGCAACATAACCGGCTTTAATATCATTAACAAATACTAGCAAATGTTAGAATAGGAAAAATCATTACACCACCGTCAATACTTACCAGAATTTAACTTATCACGAGATACTGGAATTTTAGGAAGTTTGGCAATTCTCGTTTCTAGTAGCAGTCCAGGAAGCTGTGGTTGGAATCCATTATTTTCCTAAATGATGAGAGAATTAGTCCAAGTAAAAGACCAAGGGAATTATATGGATGAAGAGTCCAAACATTCTATCAAGACTTACCTTTAAAACTGCCTTAATCCGCGCCCTGTCCTTTGAACTTAAAGAAAGGATTATTTTTTTCAAGTTTTTAGCTTGTGAATTATGTGAAGTAAACTTTTTGTGAACGAACAGAGCTCCATCAGATCGCTTTCGTTTCATCCATGGTAAATTATTCACAACAGGTTTTTCTGATCTTTGCAAATCTCTGACTATGCTTAAAATTAGTCGGTTATGCAATTGAACTAATTGTTAGAATTGAACCATTTTTCGATAGCTACTTACCAAATCTCGAATCATTAGAATATTTGGACAGCACATTATTTAATTCTCTGCGACTCAATTGACCAACGATAAAATCTGTAACACACATTGTATATGTTTCATATTCTTTTCCAAGTAAACTTTGAAGCTCAGAGATGAAATTCAGTAAATCCCTGGACTCTCCTTCAGCATTCGAAGTTTTTTGAACAGCTGTTTCGACCCTTTCAACGGATGTTTCTGTCATTCTGCTAGAATGAATGCAAGTTTTTTGTTACAAAAAAAGAAGAAATGCTAAATTGCTGCTTCCAATTCCCAGTTACACACTTCGTTTTCTATCAACAAACGGCTTGAATCAAAGATCGTTCGCTTATAATCCAAAGACAAGAGAGAAAACCAACCATCAGTTTCTCTTTTTATAACCCTCTCTGTGCATTCAAAAGAATGATATGTCCTCCAAGAATCGTTTATGCAAGCCAGTTGACTTTTCAACCAAACCAAATTAATTCTCTCCAAAACTATCCTTTAATTAATGTAACAGTCCTTTTTTAAGTCTAATATTACGATAATGACTTTGCTTCTGTCAATAAACAGAACTTTTTTCACAACAGAAATAAATACTTTGAATTGAAGACCACTCCAAATTTGCGAGATGCAAGACATGGAATGTTCAAATACAAAGTCGGTCGTTCTGTAAAAGTTTGAGTTTATAATAATTTCAAAGCTTTCTTTTTCTTCATTTTAACACTTTTGTTTATTCATAGCATCAAAAAGAAAATTTCTGTTAAGTAAATGTGTATGCGCATAATTATGCTTATAGAGATTTATGAGCATATTCTAATTCACTCATAATAGAGAATCATACATTGAGTCATGCTTTACAAATGATGAAGAAATGTAAGTCAGCAGCTAACCTGAGGTTGCTTGAAAACCATCGACTCGTGTGATAAATTAATAGCCGATTATTGTTTTTGAAATGCTTTTTTAATTGTTTCTTAACTTACATCAGCTTAATACCTCACTTCTTATTCTGGCCTTTGTACTCGTAAACGAAATGGCACCAAATGAACACTTTAGCCCTTCCAAGATGTCTACATCGGACTCATTGTTAGAGTCTTCTTCTAAGGGACTCGGATCTTCCATCTTTTTCCAAAGCATTTCTCGAGGTTTGACATTTGTCTTGAATCAGCTAACGATTCGATTCACAAGTCCTCGGGCATATGCGTATTCATCCATTCATTTTGAGATTCTAAGAAGCACTATTTTGTTTATAAGCCGGGAATCCGTTCGTCTTGCTATGCAGCGTATGCCTTCCCAAGAAGACTGCCTTGAAGATACAACGGAATCACCAATCCCCGACTCGAAGTACCGTTCTGGAAGACTATTACTCGTTAAAAATGCTTCTTTGATTACTGTTTATGCTGGTATAGTTGTGTCCAATCTTGTGGCCCTGTTTTACTTATACGCTATGCCAACGTTTCCATACAAGACCACCTGTATATTGTTGTACTCTTTTGCCAGTTTACTCTACCTTCTATCGGAGCCTTACTATCAAATACTGCATTGGAAACGGCAGTATTCCCCCACTGCCTCTGCTGAGGGTCTAGGAACTATTTCCAATACAATAACCTCATTCTTTGTCTTCCTTGTATTTCAAAACAAGAACCTTTCTGTCCTTCCTTTTGCTCTAGGAACACTTATGGAATCTGTGGTTTATTTCATCTCTTTATATTTGGTTGCTAATGAAAAGTCACTATTCATTCTTCCCCGACGAGTTTTACATGATGGGAAATTGATTTTATGGGAAGGTTCTTTCCTTGGTGTCATTTCTTCGCATTCCTTTCATCTTTTACTCAAGCATTTGATGACTACAGGTGATAAAATCATGATTGCTTGGTATGCTGCACCTTCGGTACAAGGTCCCTATGCATTAGCATCAAATTACGGGTCTCTCATTGCCAGAATTTTGTTCCGTCCGGTAGAAGAGCATTCTCGAATTGTGTTTGCTCAATTGACACATTCGTCTGAAAAGGGGGACCAGAAGAAAGCAACTGTTCTTCTTCTTTGGATACTGAAATTGTACTTCTATCTAACTATGTTTGTCATTTTTGGGTACAACTATTCAAATATCATTTTGAAATTTGGGGCTGGTAAACAATGGGCCTCTGATGAAAGCGCAAGCGTTTTATCTTGGTATGCATTTTACATTCCATTTATGGCAGTAAATGGCGTTTTGGAAGCTTTCTTCGTATCTACCGCCAGTTCTTTCCAACTTTTGAGTCAAGGTAGATGCTTTTTACTTTCGACCATCTTGTATTTTGTAAGCGGAAAAGTATTTTTGGATTGGTTATCTTTAGGAGCTCATGGGCTTGTTTTGGCAAACATCTCGAACCTTTCAATTCGTATCTTGTTTGTTGTACATTTTGTTTATAAAAACTTTCCTTTCCTCGGGTTTTCCAAGTTAATGCCACGTCCACTGATTATCATTTTGGCTTTTTTGTTTTCAATCTTTAGTAGAATTCTTCTGCGTCAATTCCAAGAACATAATATTGGATTACTCTTATTCTTTGCGTCTGCACCCACTTTGGCAATGATCTATGGCGTTGCTATACTTGCACTCGACAAAGATGTTTCTACGTTTATTATGTCACGACTAAAAAAACCTCATAGAGATTAAATAACCCTTAATTGTATCGATATGTAAAATAATAATCTAATAAACAACTTCTATTTGTACATGCTTCTACGGTACGTTAAACCAAAAAGAAAAAAACGAAAAAGAGAGGCTTCAAAATTGTGGCACGTAACCAGTATTATAATCGTACGAGAACGTCTGACTTTTGAAGGTGTTCCTTCACATCTTCAATACTGCAAGTCTTGCGATGAAAGATGCCGGCAGCAAGTGCTGCATCACAATCAGTCGCCTTGAACACGTGCTCAAAATGCTCAGAAACACCTGCACCACTGGAGGCAATAACAGGAATCTTGACAGATTCTTTAACGAGACGGATCAATTCAATGTCATACCCAGCATTAGAACCATCTTGATCCATGCAGTTCAGAAGAACTTCGCCAGCTCCCATAGCTTCGCATGCTCTAGCCAATTCAACAACATCCATATCCCGATATTCTCTTCCTCCCTTTACAGTACATTGATACCAAGCATATTCTTCGCCATTTGGACCACGATAAGGAGTCTTAACGGCATGATGCTTAGTTTCTTCAGGGCTTTTAACATACTGGCGCTTGGGATCAATTGAAATAACAACAGCTTGACAACCATATGCAGCAGAAATAGTTTCAATAGCAGTAGTTCCAGTCAACTTTTGGTTATTGTTATAAAACTGCTCAGCGGCATATACGGCATCACTACCAATGGACACCTTGTCGGCACCTGAACGGAAATAAGTGCCTGCAACTTCAACGGCAGAGTACACTTTACCATCCGGATCAACAATATCACGGATACCACCACCAACAGTCAAAGGAACGAAAACGGTTTGGGCAGCTTTTGCAAGAACTTGAAGCATAGGAGCATCCACCAAGGGACAGTTACGGAAAGAGGTGATATTTAAGAAAACAACTTCATCCGCACCTTCTTCAAAGTAGCGTTGGCATAATTCAACAGGTTTACCGAGGTTGCGAACTTCACCACCGACGGCGGCTTTCTCACGAACATCGTACTGGTCACCTTTGGTAACAACGAGGTCGCCAGCATCGTTCGAACGAACGTCAAGGCAGGCAATGACACGCTTTGTCAATCCTCCGTTAGAGTTTTCTAGCAATTGAGTATCCACACCACTGATGGCTTTTTCATAGTTTCCAGATAAGAAAGCCTTAATACAGCGTAAACCAGCAGCACCACTCTTCTCTGGGTGAAACTGCGTAGCAAGGAAATTCTTCTTCATGATAGCACCTACAAACATCTCGTCGCCATAGCGAGTGGTAGCGACATGGAAATCGTTAGGAAGTTGTAAATTGTCAGCAGGCATCATGTAGGAATGGACAAAGTAAAATTTGTCGTGAGGTCTTAAGCCATAGAATTCTTTTTCAGTATTAGAACGGACGGCACATGAATTCCATCCGACGTGAGGGACACTTTTGTCCTTACTCTGGAACTTTTGTACCAATCCAGGGAATATTCCAAGACCCTTAGATTCAGGAGCTTCTACTGAACCTTCAAACAAAGCTTGAATACCGACACAAACGGCCATAAAAGGCTTTCCAGAGAGTGCATATTCACGCAATGGTTCAAGGTATCCTTCTTTAGCTAAAGAATCGCACACAAAGCCAAAGTTACCCACACCGGGAAAAATCAAGCACTAACATAGTGTTAACAAACCTTCATCTTACTGAATCTTAAAGGCAGCATATCAATTCATTCATTCAAACTAGAACACCTTCAACCCTTCCGACTTGTTTTTAATGAATCAAGGATGTACTGCCGAATCTTCGTGATCTACTAACATACCTCAGCTTTTGCAATTTCTTCGGGATTTTGAATCCATTCAACGTCGTATCCAAGATGCTGAATGGCATTGACTAAAGAGCGAATATTTCCGCTCCCATAATCAAGAATAGAGACAGTCATGGTTATGGGTAAATTCAAACGCGTCTCTTGCCTGTTTAGATCTGAGATACTGCACTACTTCGCTTTCACTAAAACATGTATAGTGAGTCCCTTGCAAGTTGTTATTTTACTAATCCATGTAAATTGTATAGGTCTAGCCAGTCCAGCCAGAAAGCATTAGAAACAGAGCTTTGTGCTCGTTATCTGAAATTACACAACACATTATGCTACGGGAAATGAATTATGAATGCTAACAGTGTACGTTAGTAAACAATTGAAATGTAAATAAAGTGAAAGAATTTATTGCTTTAGGAATGAAGAACGATGGAAAATTATCACTTTTTCAGAATTTTTCTACTGTAAGAATAATAAAATAATAATATTCTGTCTTGCAATGGGTGTTGCTGAACATTAGTAACGTCAAAACGAATTGAATCTAATTAAAGATTATATTGCAATTGGAAACCATTACGATCTCAATCAAACACTCTTCAAGTGAACATAGAGCTAAAATAATGAACGGTTCCATTGAGTCTATTGAATGGGATTTAACATGCGCAACAGCAAGCTTTTTGGTCTAGCTCCTGGTAATACTCACAAAAAGTACCATCATACATGTAAAAAACATTGTGCTACACACTTACTGTTAGTGGATTTTAAATACTTCGTATAACATTATATTTGATTCCAATTGAATATATTTTCGAGAAATTTGCTGGGTCCAAGAAACCACCAAATTCATGGAACGAAATGAGACCGACAGTCCCTTTTTGGTCATGGGCTGCTAAACGTTCCAAAGATGCTTTTCGCAAACAATCAAAAATCGATAATTATCGATCTAGAGCCGCTTATAAATTACTAGAAGTATGACAATAATGATGATCCCTTTCCGTAGAGAATTCGCTTTCAACAACGTTACTAATTCCTAAAGTTAAACCAAAAGCATAGATTTTTGAAAAAAGGATATGGAGTTATCGATTTGGTAGGTAGGATTTGGAAAACTATTTCTTGATTCGTTTCTGACGAAGTGTAGGGATTCGCTCCAGGCTCTTGGTCACAAGTAGCCTCGAAGGCTGTAGGCGCTGAGGGTTTTGTTGCTGCAGTGGACATTCAAAATGTATCACCTCCTCAAGGAGTCTTTCCAGTGTATGGCGATATGTTGGACCCTCAAACACAGACCAAAATACTAGAAGCTTTCCGACAACATCGACAGGAACCCATCAAAGATGAATTAATTGTAGATACAGTCTTGAGCGATATGTAAGGAATAGCAATCATACCTTTTCATCTAACTCTTATTAGGCTTCATTCAACCACTGGCATACGCATTCGAGATCATGCCATATCTATGGTACGCAAGCTTTCATAATTTATAGGTTACCATTCTATGACTAACAAATTTAGGATTTATGTAATTCTGCGTTTCAACTGGCAAAAACCTTTCTTCGTCCCGGGGGATTTTTTGTTTGTAAATATTATATGGGATCCGAAGAACGTGAGTTTCAGAAGTCTCTAATGGAGGTTTTCAAGCGTGTGTACATAGAAAAACCAAAAGCGTCTATAAAAGAATCCAGGGAAGCTTATTTTGTATGTTTAGGACGAAAATAATACAAACGCAAGCCTTAACATGAAAGCTTCGTATATATTTCCTTACTTACTTCTCTAATATAACATAATTTTGGAACTATTTATAAAGTATTTAACATAAATTCCATGATATTATTACCTATACCTCATTCGTTTAATTCACTAAGAAGATCCCATCTTCCTATTACTCATCGCCCGCGATGAGACTCTTGTATTTGATTGTTTCTTTCAGTATTTCGTCTTTTCAAACGTTCTTGCATCTTCAATCGAAGTCTTGCAAGTGCCTCTTTTGTATGTTCAATATCGTTACGTGTACTTTCTTCAACTTGCCTTGGTGACTGAGACTGACTATTAACGGAAGGGCTTCTTCCTGGACGATCTATTATGGTATTTGGTACTTCTCCTCTCTCAGTATAGCGATTCCAAGATGTTTTAGGAATAGGTGTTAGGTGTTCAAACATGGTCGTGTTAATGTCAGGTCTTTCGCTAGATGTCCCCGTCGCCGGAATACCTTCATTGTTATTCTGACTATGGTTAGTAGAATCAGCTTTGGCGTCCACATGGTTTGACTTGACTGGTTGCTCCTTATATTTCTCATGCTGAGACATTTCGAAATTACCACCGGTGAAGATGGTATCTTTATTATTTGTCAAATCTGGAGTCTCTATTTTCATTTCCGCAGGTTTCTCAGTAGATAGTGCTGTTCGATTGGAAATCGGAGTAGAGGTATCAAATAAATTACGATTTAAAGGTTCAATATGGTTTCTGAGAGTTGAAGAATTCGAATTATTATAGGATATGTTGTTTCCTGTCCCTTTCTTCGCATCTAGTGTTTGCGAATTATTATCTTGAGTGACTTTTGGTGAATTGAAAGCACGGGACTCAGAAAATTCCTCCAAAATTAAGGAATCTTCAGACTCAGATGAGCTTTCACTACTTAATTCATAAAGTTCCTTACCATTTTTTTTGACTTCATGATTCTGTTCCACTGAGCCAGAAATTCCACTCCTACCGGATGAAAAATTTGGTAAATCTCCTTGAACATTCGAATCACGCTGCTGAGAGACCGTTGAAGGGAGAGGAGTCGAATGGCTAGGGAAATTTGGTAACGAAGGGGAAGATCTACCATTTGGCGGTCCAAACAAAAGAGGACTAGCACTAGCATTCCGTTCGTAGTTGTTCAATTTATCCTGCAAATTGTGTAACATAGACTCAATACTCTCAAGCCTTTGGAAGAGAACCAATGAGTCGGAATTTGTTTGTGAAGAAGGTTTTGGAGATGAAGTAGGGAAAGGAGGATCCGTTTGCGTCGGGGGATCATGGAAATGAAATTGAGATGGGGAAGAAAAAGAAGGAATCGTTGGTCGAATAGGAGATTCTGAGGTATCTAGCGATGAAGATGGTAAGGGTAGTCGTGGTGGATGGAATCGCGAACGCGAAGGTGATAAGTCATTCATAGGAGTTAAGAAAGGAGCATCAAAAGAAGAATCATTATTAAGATCAAGGTGGATACGTTTACTCGGTGAAGCCGACTCGGTCTTGACATTGATCTTTTTGGATGGTTTCTGTTTCGGAGTATGACCTTTAGCTAAAGTCTTCTTCGGAGTATCTTCAGACATATGTCTCGTTTTTCTCTTTTTTGAAGAAGGATTTTGAGGCGGGAGAAACTGTACATCTGGTTTCGTTGTTGTGCTACCTTGAGTTTCTCTCAAACTGGTCGATGGCTCATTCAGCTGTTGTCTTTCCCATTCCAAATATTCATTTTTAGCATTTAACCAAAATTGCTTAAATTTTCTCCATAATCCAGAGGTTGGATTACCTGGATTCATCTCATTGTATGCTTTGACCTGCAATTCTTTTAATTTGCTGTTTCCTTGCAAATTTGCACGTTCAAATAAATAAGGCTTTTTATTAGTCTTCTTCTCTTCAAACACTGTTAAAACAACAGTATTATCTGACAGTTGCTTCTATTCAATTCGTTTGTTGGAAAAGGAATGTATAACCTAGTGCTGGCATTTGCTTAATGAAAATCTGAAATGTTGAGACCAAAAAAATTGTAGTTCTAAGTTATTTAATAAATTGTACTTTTATTAAACATTGTATCCTGATCTTTTTCAAAATGTAGACGTCTCAAATGACTAGTTTATAAAGTACTTCTGAAACTTGTACTTAATGATAACGTTTGGAACACTGAAAGAGTATTTCTGGCTTCAAATAGGATCTTTGATAAATGAATATATTCTGGTTTGATTTGAGAGTTCAAAAACTATAACAGAACAACTCTTAGAAACCTTTCAACACCTCTTTCTTTGCTAAGTATATCAATCCTTTCCAATAAGTTACTCCCTACTTTCCATTTAGGGAAAAATAATTTTTCAAATAAAAGACATTTAATTGTCTCTGGGTAATCGAGTTTTGCGATTTTAAAAAATGCCGGTAGTAGGACTTACCGGACCTATATGCAGCGGTAAGGACACGCTGGTGGAGTTCTTGGTTAAAGAACTTGATTTCAAACCTATTGATCGAGTTTATAAAGCGGACGAAGCAAGCGACGTTGTTTATCAAGTAGACGATGAGATACTAGTAGGTGCCAATGCCTTAATAGATTATGTTACTCAGCGCTGGCGTGGTAGATTCGTTATTAACGGAATTCCTACAACCCAATTTCTTAATGGAATTATAAAACGACCATTTTTCCTTCTTGTCTATGTTGATGCCCCAGTTCTTACCCGCTTTCGCCGGTACACAAGGTATGTAGAATGTCTAGGAAGCGATCGCATTACAATACTAACAAATGTTCTTTGAGTTATTTTCCATAAACAATCAGGTCTTTGGAGAACTGCTCTCGAACTTCTTTCATTTGCTGTAATAGGAAGTTAATACATAAATGATGAAGTCGAATGTGTACATTCTTCTCCTTGTTCTTCGGACCTGAATAGTTTTTGGAATATAGCTTGTTTGTATATAGTTATTTACACCTAAAAAATACTACTCTTGAGCAATTTTGTGCCATCCAAGATGAAGCGGCCTTTAAAAGCGATAATAGTGTGAATCGACATCGATCTTTGGCTCAGGTTCACATTAATAATGATGCCTTTGAGAAGACAGTTCTTTGGGATAAACTAAGAAGTGCAGACTTAATGAACAATGATAGATTTCGTCCATCTTGGGATAGCTACTTCATGCAAATGGCTAGTTTAGCCGCAATGAGAAGCAACTGCATGAAACGGCGTGTGGGATGTGTCCTCGTTCGTGATAATCGAATTATTGTTACCGGATATAACGGAACTCCTAGAGGTATTAAGAATTGTAATGAAGGCGGATGCCCTAGGTGTAACTCTGCTTTGTCTTGTGGTACTGATTTGCACACCTGCCTGTGTCTTCATGCAGAGGAAAATGCCCTATTGGAAGCTGGAAGAGAACGCGTTGGATCCAACGGTATTCTATACTGTGACACGTATGTCGATTAAATTTCATCTATTTTATACTAACTGTACTTGAAGGTGTCCATGTCTAACTTGTTCTGTGAAAATTGCTCAAGTCGGCATCAGTGAGGGTACGTCAACCGCAATGTATGAACTACTAACTTGTTTCATCTAGTCGTCTACAGCATGTCCTATAGTATGGATACCCATAGTGCATCAATACTTGAAGAAGGAGGTGTCCGTCTGCGACAGTTTGTACCACCAGAAAACAACGTCTTTTGATGTTTTCTTTTTTTTTAAAAAAAAAATTTCTATGAAGGTAGATACTTTTCTTATCCCATTTAAGAAATCACTTTCTAAATTTATGAACTGATCTATCAAGCAACACAAGCTTTTCATACATATATAGCTACCCAAAACAAAATATTCCATTTTTATCTAAATCTGACCAACAAACTTGTATAATCCATATTAATTTGCAAGAAGGCCTTGGAGGACCTTGACCATATCAGCGCGAGATACCAATTGACCTTCATCACTCTTTTCCTTCAAACCCATCTTCCTTATACGAACAGAGTTTTGGTCAATTTCGTCTTGTCCGAGGATAATGGAGAAGGGAACAGCGTACTTGTCAGCTGCATCAAATTGCTGTCTGGGCTTAGGCTTGGCTTTGTATAAGAATTCAGCTTTAATTCCATTCTTCCAGAGCTCATCACAAATTTGCATACGCTCCTTCAAGAATCCAGTCCATTCCTTACCACCACCGAAGGCCATAACAAAAACATCAACTTCGTTGGCACGAATCTCTTCGTCGGGAATTCTAGATCTCAGGATGGAGAAAATTCTTTCCAAACCCAAACTAATACCGACGCAAGGTACTTGGCTATTTTTCTTAGCAGCGAACATACCAACAAGATTGTCGTAGCGTCCACCAGCAGCAATAGAACCAACACCAATACTATCATCGTTAGAGCGATCAGCTTCAGGGTCTTCAGAAGATTTCTTTTCAGTGGAGCTCTTCACCTTAGGAGCCGAGGCTTCTGTGACAGCTTCGTAGATAATACCAGTATAATAGTCAAGACCACGAGCCAAAGACATGTCGAATGAAAACTTATTCAAAATACCAAAGCTTTCAAGATAATCGAAAAGCAATTCCATATCCTTAAAGGCGGATGTAGCAGAAGGATTGCTAGACAAGAGAGCATCGCTCTTCAATTTGTTTAACAAAGAGCGATCACCCTTAAGCAAAACGTATTCACTAATTTTATCAGCTACTTCTTCAGAGAGACCCTTCTCAACAACCATTTCACGCTTAACTTCTTCCCAAGGAAGTTTGTCAAGCTTGTCGACAGCACTAGAAATAGTACGGACCTTATCAGAAGGAACACCACAAACAGTGAAAATACCATCTAAAATTTGGCGATGGTTGATTTTGATGGTGTAGTTTCCAACCTCCAAAGCATCCAAACTTTCCACTAAGACTTTGAGAGCCTCAGAGTCAGGGATCATGGGATCGAAAGAACCAGCGATATCAAAATCACACTGGTAAAACTCACGCATGCGTCCCTTGGTCATTGCTGGTTGATCTCTTCGATAAACCTTTGCAATGTGATAACGCTTAATGTTGGTAACTTTTGGATTCATAGCTAACCAACGAGCAAAAGGGACAGTCAAGTCATAGCGCAAAGAACAAAGTTCACCACCTTGATCCTTGAGGTCATAAATCAACTTGCTATCTTCTCCGTACTTTCCGGCAAGAATTTCCTTTAATTCAAAGACAGGCGTGTCTAAAGTTACACCACCATGACGCTTGAAAATGTCGGTAACTGTCTTGAAGATACGCTCACGCAGAACGACGTCCTTATCGTACCAATCCTTGGTTCCTTTAGGAGTTTTTAAAGTGAACGAGTTGTCTTTCTTTTTTCCTGAACCAGATTCTCCGACTTTAAGGTTCTTGAGGGCTAAAAGTTTTTCCACCTCTTTGTCTATTTCATTTTTAGGGGCACCTTGACTTTTCAAAGCTCTAACTACGTTTCCTTGGGCTGAGACCCTTTCGTTAATGTCTTGACCGACTGCTGACATCCTTCTGCTCCAATTTGTTGGTAACCGGCAGAATGCGGGAAGTTTGGTGGTGAACAAGTGCCTGGTGAAGGTGAACATAAGGGAGGTTATTCTGCTAGAAATAAAAATTTTAACTACTGATGTGAAAATATTAATAACATTTAGAAGTATTTTTTAGCATTTGACGTGGATTTTAGAAGATTGCTGGTGAAGGGCTTAGTTAAAGAAGAAAAGGATAAAGTACTGATCTTACAGTGCAGTTAAAGCACTAGTACATGGGAATATTGAAATTCATAATAAATGATAATTTTTTGGTTTTCATTGTATCGCGCATATTGAACTTATTAGATGATACTTTCTTTGACACTTCTGGTTTCTCGTTTCTACATTAGGTGGAATCAAAATTTAGGACAATCCAAGAGTAATTTACCTCAGATATGAAAATCACAAGACTAAATATGTTGTATCTAAATGTTAAATCATAACAAAACCCATGCCGCTCGGTCTTGACTTGTCGATATTGTTCTCAGAGTCGATTCCTCCGGGAACCTTAGGACAACGGTAGTTATAGATGTAGTAATTGAGGTAGCCATCACCTTCACCAAATCGAAGGTCTTTCAGAAATAGATTGTTATCCATAACGGTCACGGCATTGAACACGTCAAAGCGAAGCTGCATTTGTTAGTAACCTTCTGATATAATCAACAAAACGGAAACATACGCGATTAGCAATAATAAGGGAATCTTTAATTAAAAGCTTGCATCTTTCAACGAAAGTATCCAAAGATGCCTTGGAATCGTCTTTAGGATAAGACTCGGAAGCATAGTAATACAAGTAAGCGGCTTTGATATCATTGTATTGAGGATTTCCGAGGACGCTAGAAGGAAGTGAATAAAAGGAGAAAAAGTCGGTAATTTTCTTTGTTTTAGGATCTTCTGCTACATAGCTCCAAATGACAGGTCCTTTGGAGACTTCGCTATCGCCAAGAAACCAGTGTTGCACTTCAACTTCGGTAAAGAAATGTGCCAATTCAAATCTCTCTAGATAACGAGATAATAACTTTTGTACTTGAGAGACGTCGCGCTTTTCCATAGGACGCAATCCAGGAGTAGCTGTCTCAGAGGGCAAATGATATTTAGCCATTTCCTTAGCAGGAGAACTTCCAAATGGAAGAGGAGCAAAGCCGATTTCATACAGCTTTTTCCAGTTCAAGCTTCGGTGCATGTAACGGCAGACACTAACTGGACTAGGAAGCAAAATACCACCAGTGTATACAGCTTGCCAGACATTCAAAAGATGACATCTACGAGTAACTTCCTTAATTAAAAGAGGTGTAAGGCGTTTGTTACGTAGCTTTTTGTGAATACACAAAAAGTTAACCTCAGAACACTTCTCAAACAGTTTGTCGCGCAAACGGATTACCAAAGGAACAGCTGAAATAAATGCAACCAACTTCTTAGAAGCCTTGACGCGAACACCAACATGCCAATCTTTGACGTACCCGGGACACATCAAAGCCCATCTCAAGAACTCAGCAGAATAAGCAAATCGTAACATCGCAGAAGAGTCTTCTACATAGTTTTCTGTTAGAAGCTCATAAACCTCGCGCAACTATACATTATTTGTGGTCAGTAAACGCACAACTTGGCATATAAGTATGAATCCTAAGCACCTACCTCGTTGTCATCTTCTAGATTCATGGTTGTCCATTCAAATTCTTGCAATAAACGATAAGGTTCCTTTGGAACCTTTTCAACATCGGTACTTGGGTCAATAGGTCCTTCAGTTTCGCATTCTTCATCTGTTTATTTCATGCACATTAGCTTTATTCCCACCTTTCTCACCTATTCACAGTAGCATACCAAATTTAGGAACAGGTTGAGTCTTCCAAAACTTGTAATCATCATATCTCTTAGTAGGAACTTCCTTTTCTTCTTCTATTAAAGAACGAAGCGCTAAACGATCCAAAAGTTCACGAATTCCACCCTCGGAATAAGAGCTTTGTTCATTCTTCTGTTCTTGATTATTTTTCTTATCCATTTCTTGCTATTTCGACGGAGGAGGTCAATAGCGTGAAATCCCTAGTTTAGTTTGGTAGAGTAGAGCGCGTCGAAACGGTCGATAAACCGTCAGCATGTGCAAAATGTAGATTTAGGAACATTCTTAAAGAACTTCTTCTCTTTTTTTTATAAATTGTTATCTAATTCCATATAGAAAAATAATTCGTGTCTCGGAAATTACAAAAAAAGGTCAAGCATAAACTTGAATCTCTTTTTCGTTTAATGTTCATTTCACATTGATTTGAGTTAAGAAATTAAAAATAACAAGGCTACAATTTTATAACAAAAGATAATACCTTTCGATTTACGCTCAAAATTGGATTCCCTATGTTTTTCGAGCATTTCCATAAAACATATATTTTCGGCTGTTACCAAAGCAAGTGAATCGAAAAGAACGATGTATTTGCTTAAAATTCATGAAATTGATGATGTTGCTTGAAAAAAAATGGCTTGGTCGGTAACATTTGCTGCGAAAATATGTTTGTTTACATTGGAAAATACTCAAAAAGGTCGTTCCTTCATTCTTCCTTCAAAAGCATTAATCTAAAAGGGGTTGGAGAAAGGAAAAGGAAAACCAGAGGGAAGAACTGTATTTATTTTGTATATATATTATTGCATTAGTATCGATTAGGGGAATCATAAACATTTTGGGATAATTATCGGAATGGAAAACGAAGCAGAAAGTTTTTCAGCAGAAGCTGAGATGGAACAGGAGGATTTGCGCATTTTTAGATTTGTAAGTAGACATTTTCATGTTTCTTGTTATACTAATTCGGGATATCTCTATAGATGATTGGTCTTGCCATCTCGGTACCTGTGCTTATCCTGTGCTTAATTATCATCAGAAGATATATTGATTGTAAACATAAAAAATATCGTATTTTCCGAGCGGTATTATGTTGCATGCCCATCTACGATGAAGAAGATTGTGAAGCGGACTTTTATAATCTTCCAGCTACTGAATCTACGATAACTCTTCCTCGCTACTCTCCTCATCTTCAAGAAAATGAAGAGTTACTTGGAGCGTCTGGAGAACGCGAGGGGATTGATGTCGTTTTAACACCTTCACGGCTTCCTGATACAGAGCCCAACCCGTATCCCTTTTTGTACAACGCAAGTAGCAGACTGCGCTTCATCCAAAGAATGGAGATAGAGAAGCTACAGTCACCAAGAATATCTTATCATAACCTTGGAGTTGGACGTTGTAATGGAAGTCGTATTTTGCCATCCTACCCTGAACCTGCTCGTGTACACGTTTCTCTAAATGATTCCAGTGATCCTTCCGATGTGCAGTCTGCTTCTTCTCAGAGCACGAACGTTTCGGAGTGCTTCCCTGCGTCTGTGTCGCCTTCTCCTACACCTAATTTTTACTCTCCTCCTCCTCCTTACTGCTACGGCGATATCAATTCACCTTCTCTTGAGAATAGTGTATTTTCGAATGCTAGTACCTTGGTAAGTGCTTAGCATCTCTTTCTTGCCGTTTTTTTTTATCTACAGGGTTTACCATTCCCTTTTTTTTGTGACTTACTATTACTTATGACACGAACTCCAATAATAAAATATTTATTTTTCATATAATTAAACTATAATTGAAATTTCCTCATCCATCGCTTTCCATGATCTTTCTTTTACCGTAGTTTCAATGTTTATATAAGTCGCGTACTCGCGTACTTCTCATCTGCTTAAAACCAACATCCACCTGTACCTAACACTGTCGGTCTTTTTTATTTAAAACATTTAACTTAAACAATCATTTACACATTAATACCTAATTATTAACTAAAACCTAAAATGCTGGCGTCTAAATATGAAACATGCCTTTTATTTAATGATCAACAAAAGAACTTGGGATCACCTTGTGGACAAGTTCATTTCAAAGACAAATTAAGTAAAGTATTACCAAGTGATGCAGAACTTTCTGACTCTTTGACCGCTTATTTTAAATCTCTTCGACTAGATACTACCTTGAATCGAATCATCGAACAGGAAATGAACGGTGTTAAAAAGATTACACATGAATCCATATGGAAGAATTTATCGTATTCTCAAAAACGTTGGCAGCTGTTTACAGTTTTATACGAGGTACTCATTTGTGTTTGAGCTATCGACTTACTGTTCTAGGAAGCTATTGATTTTGTTTCAATGGATACTCTGTGCATTGCAATCTCACTTTTAGATCGTTGTTATTCTAGGAAACCCTCTATTCCATCAAAGGCTTTTAAGATTTATGCGATTGGTAGTTTGTTTGTCGCCTGCAAACTCACAAGCGATTATACGGTTGGTATGTCGACTGAACTAATCGTCCTTACTACTTCTTTATAAGCTAATCTTATACCTTAAAGCAAAAAAAAGTTTCTGTAAACAACTTGCACCGAGTTTATCAATACGTGAACTGGAGGTAGGTTTACAATTTTGTCAAAGTTAATTAATCTGTCAAAAGAAATATGAAAAGATTGTGTTGTCGCTATTGTCCTATGATATATATGTCTTGTCGCTTCCCTCTGTCGAATCCTACCTTACTCCTCTGATATTCCAGCATTGGTTTTTCAAAACGCTTTCAGAAGAGGATTCCGAACAGATGATGTGTGAGTGGCAGTACATGTTAGTTGAGATAATGAAGGGTATGCTTAAAATGTGGTATACAGCATCGTTTAACTTCCCATAGATTGTCGATTTACGGCGTTCAGGCCAAGTGAAATTATATGTGCCTCCCTATGGATGATCCTTGATGTAATGTGGCCTTCTCGATTTACAATCACTTCTTTCTTTTATTTGTGCACTTCTATGGACATTGAAGGTGAAAAAGAAAACGAACTGAAATACTTAAAACGTTTTAACGACTGCATTGAACTCATATATAAAAAACTTCCCTCTTTTTCACATTAAATTTACCTTTCAAACATAATCATCAGCTTCCTATTACAGGAGGAGCTATCAGTCTTCACAACCCCAGCTATTCTTAATCTCCATCATAATTTAATAATAAATGAAATTAATAATTTTTTATTCCAAAAATCTTAGCTTATAATTTCCGCCCGAGACAAGTGTAATTCCGCTATTCACATTAAGGTCCTTATTTAAGAAAGACCCATGATTTCTCCATCATCAGTCAAGTCTATATTGAGGTAAGCAGGAGCTGTAGGTAAACCGGGAATGGTTTGAATTTTGGCTGTTAGGGGATAGATGAACCCAGCCCCAGCATTTAAACGCATATCGCGAATAGGTACAACGAAGTCAGTAGGAACGTTTAACAGCTTGGGGTCATGAGAAAGTGAATATTGAGTCTTAGCCATACAAATGGGTAGATGCTCGTATCCTTGGCGCTTGAAATCCTTCATACGTCTTTCTGCCAAGGGACTAAACTCCACGCCTTTAGCACCGTACATCTCCTTCGCAATTACTGTAATCTTCTCTTCAATCAAGGACTTTGTATCATAAAGGAACTTGAAATCTTTCTTTGGGTTAGAGCAAGCTTTCATTACCGATTCAGCCAAACCAAGGGCTCCCTGACCACCCTTGCTATATTGGTAGGAAGGGATAGCATCAATTGCTCCAGCATTGAGAGCTTCTTGACGAATAGTTTCATATTCTTTGGTAGTATCGGTTTTGAAGCTATTGATTGCTACTACCACTGGAACGTTGAATTTTTGAGAATTTCGTATATGTTGAACCATATTAGCACAACCTTTGCGAACAAGATCCAGATTCTCTACAAGATATTCATCTGGCAAAGGTGCACCAGGCTTAAGCTCGGGTCCACCACCATGAAGCTTGAGAGCTTTAACCGTGGTCACTAAAACTACTGCACTTGGCTTCAATCCTGAGCTTCTGCATTTGATGTTAAAGAACTTTTCCATACCCATGTCAGAAGCAAAACCAGCCTCGGTGACAACATAACCAGCCTTGTCAGCGCTTTCGAAGGATTCTGTACCAACCAGCTTTAAGC
This sequence comes from Schizosaccharomyces lindneri, assembly GCA_029532395.1. Taxonomy (NCBI): domain Eukaryota; kingdom Fungi; phylum Ascomycota; class Schizosaccharomycetes; order Schizosaccharomycetales; family Schizosaccharomycetaceae; genus Schizosaccharomyces; species Schizosaccharomyces lindneri. The sequence goes on along the minus strand of JARFMH010000007.1, from coordinate 118,382 downwards.
CAACTTTGTCGGCAATAGTAGAGGAAGCACCAATACTGATGTTTGCAAAAGGCCCTGCATGTACCAAAGCAGGTGTGCCTTCTAACGTCTGCATAAGATTAGGTTTGATAGCATCTTTTAACAAGACAGCCATAGCTCCTGCCACACCGAGATCCCCGGCAGTTACTGGATCGCCATTTTTATCATTGGCGATTACCATATTTGTTAAGCGAGTTCTCATATCTTTCAAGTCATTCGAGAGAGCCAAAATCGACATACATTCACTGGCAACGGATATGTCAAAGGAAGTCTTCCGACTCCGTCCCTTTTCAGTTGAAGCTAGACCAAGTTCAATAGATCTCAAAAAACGATCGTTAACATCCAAAACACGATTTGAGGTTATAGTTTCGGGATCAATATTTAGACGAACAAACTTCTCCAAAACTTCTTGACTGACATTTTCAAGTTGATTGGGATCTTGCTTTAGTTTACCACAGACCTTATTCCACCTTGCAAGCAAGCCTTTAGAAACAACACGACGACCATCTTTTAAAGGAATTAATCTTCTAATCAAAGCTGCATCAGTTTGCGTACTTTCGTGAAACATTCTGGTTTCAAGAGCAGCAACTAAAAGGTTATTCGCAGCTGTGACAGCATGAATATCACCAGTCATATGCAGGTTAAAGTCATCCATAGGAACAAACTGTGCATAACCACCACCGGCTGCTCCACCTTTAACGCCAAAGGTGGGACCTTGAGAGGGTTGACGAACACAAGCAATACCAAGCTTACCCAAATGACCGAAAGCTTGAACCAATCCTGCAACTACTGTACTCTTTCCCTCACCAAATGGCGTAGGAGTGATTCCACTGACAACAATATAGTGACCATCTTTACGATGCTTCAATCGCTCATACAATTTCATGTCAACTTTTGCCTTATAATGACCATATGTCTCCATTTCTATTTCGTGTATTCCCATCTCTTTAGCCACGGTGGTGATTTTTTTTAAATCTTGAGATTTTGCAATTTCTATGTCAGAAGGAACAGGATCTTTCAGAGTGATTTCGTTGATAGTAACTTTACGCAAATTACTTTTGTTTCTTGAAATCTCAGCTGCCTTGACGGTGTTTCGCATTAACATCGCAACGGTCATAGGACCAACACCGCCTGGAACAGGAGTAATATGGCTAGCCACTTGAGACACTGAAGGATAATGAACATCACCAACTAGTGTGCGTTTGCCATCACGATGTATAGCATTTATTCCAACATCAACAACTACTGCACCAGGCTTAAGCCATTCTCCGCGAACGAACTCTGGCTTGCCTAAGGCAGCAACCAAAATATCTGCTTTTGCAATCTGCTCTTGTATATTTTCCGTATGGGAATGGCAAACGGTAACTGTAGCATTTTCTTGACGAAGCAAGTAGCTTACTGGATTCCCGACGATATCACTTCTCCCAAGAATGACTGCATGTTTGCCGGTAATTGGGATGCTATACTCACGTAGTAATTCCATTACCCCCATAGGTGTGCAAGGAACATGGATGGGTGTTGACGAATTTTTTGCAAGCATACCAATATTAACAGCACCAAACCCGTCGACATCTTTTTCGGCAAGAATAGATTCAGTAATGGTCCTCTCATTGAGGTGACGAGGTAGTGGTAATTGAACAAGGATTCCATGGACACTTTGATCATTATTCAACTTCCGTACTTCATGCAATAGGGTTGATTGACTTATAGTTTCAGGATACGCACAGTGCTTGTATATAATTCCAATTTTTTTGGCAGCTCTCTCTTTCATGCGCACGTACACGTTAGAATCTTCTCGTTTTCCAACTTGAACGATCGCGAGAGAAGGACGATAGTTTTCATCCGTTCGTTTTAACCGTTCAACCTCTTCAGCAACCGAATTCTGAAGCTTACTACGCACTACAATTAGCTAAGTCAAAAATAGAGAAGGGGATTCTAATACAGGAACGGAACATAACATAAAAGCCGATCATTCAAATATGAGATCTCATTTAGTCATAGACCCTATTTCAAGTGAAGTTCAATCCTTTAGAGGAAAGCTTCCAATTGAATCCAAATTTATCTTCTCTATCAAAGTTGAAACACTTACCTAGATAATTGCTTTCCATCTAAAATGCTTGCTGCTGTCAGAAGTGACGAACGACTAAACAACCGTTCATTTACTGTTTTTTTAACTTGGCTTGAATTCTTTAAAGCAAGCCTACTCCAAAAAAGAGTTGAAACAATCATTCTGCCTTTTAAAGGCCGACCCACCAAAAAGTAAGTGCACTCGTTGAAATTGGTCTTTGGGCATCGATGGTTTATGCAGTTCGCCGTCAAGTTAGAGATGAGATTGACAAAAACTCATTTACTTAGATACCGAAAGAAAGGAATATAAATAGAAAATATTAGCAAATTAAAGCAGAGAAGAGAAGGTGATGACCACATATTCTTCATTTTTCCTAGCTTCGAACTGAGTACCTCTTTCTGTAGGTGTTTTAATCTACTAGACGGTCATTCATTCATTCATTTTCTTTTTTTCGTTTTTTATAGTTAAGTTGTTGTTTTATGAAGACCACGGATAGTCCTTAGAAAACAGCTTTGCCAGATAGCAAGAAATCCTGTAAAGCTAGAGTGTCTTTTTCAATATAAAACCTACAAAACTACCCGTTTGCGATCCCAGTTTGGCATATGCAGTTTAATAAAAATGGGACGTTCAATAAAGCGATTCATTCTCGCACTCGGTTCTTTCAATTAATTATCTATCGTGAATAATATCTAGCTAACATAAAGTATCATACGCGTATTTTACTTATAAGAGTGTTGTTTTAGGTAGAAGCTGTCTGCCGCATTGTTTACTATGTATTGGAAGCAAGTAACAATTGTCCTCTGCATTGAACAGTATACACTCATCTCTTCCTTTACCATCGTTCAGGAAATTGTGGTTAAAAGTGAGTGTTTCATTAAAGAATCACTTGAACATTTCTAATTTCTGTTTGATTGATTTGTGAACTACTTTTAGATGTAGCGCTGGTTCGAAACGCGACTTGAGTAGTCGATCACATATTTCTAGTTCTTGCATTGCTTATCCCCCAGATAAAATTATATTTATTTGCGCTAACTATTCTTTATTTTATTTACACATTCTTTTTTGCTTTCTAATAAGAGACAAATAAGGATTTTTATTTTACCTTTTATTGTCCCCCCCCTTTAATGCTTCATACTGAAAATAGTCGTCAAAATGAAGTTTATTGACCTATTTCGAAACTCACGAGCCGTAACTCTGGCCCGTATAATACCAGAAGACTTAACTATGAAACCCGAAAATGCGTGTTTCCCATCTTTGCAAGCGTTGACTGCGAAAAAATCACAACGGATTCGAGGCGATTGGGGTGTAAAACGGAAATTTCCCGTTTTTAGTACCAGGCATATTTCTGTCGACCGATTTGATACTCCAGAGCATCAGTGTTCTTTTTCCGCCAGCGACCGGTTTGTTCGGACATTGAAACGTTTACAAGATTTGAACCTTCCCATAACGAAAAGAAAAGTCGAAGATTATGACAAATTTGCCCAGTTTTTCCTCCCTCAAAGTTTTCCATACAGCAATGCCTATCTTGCTCACAAACCCAACCTGCAGCGTGGAGCGCTTTACGCAAATATCCAGTTGCTAGATTCGTCTTCCAAACAAGAGGCTACTCGCTCTAAACTGAACACTTTTATATCTACCAAAAACGTACCATTGCCATTTTCTTACGGAAGATCAACTGCTTCCTCAAAGGAACTTATGTTCGGAGTAGCCGGTATCATTACTTCTACCGGTAGTACAAGAGATCCACGTCCAAACGATATGTCCTTCTATGTTAATTCTTTAAGTGCTGACAAAAATGGTCGGATTATTCCGTGTCTAAACAAGAAAAATAAAATGCTTCAAACGGATCTGTTTTGAGAGCTGTGTATATTTTGTTAAGGAAATACACGCCATCCATACGTCGTAATTGGATCGCGTCCTTTCTTTGAATTCCTTTCCTCATCTTTCTGTTTCTTAATTGCACTTTTATTACCGGTGTGTTGCAGTTTCTCCTCTACGCTTTCCTGGTCTTGGAAGTTTGACTTCAAGACGGCGTAATTTCAGCGGGCTGTCAATTCTTTTTCCTATCTTCATGCTATACGAGTCTTTTGTCGCATAGAATGTTTAAATACTCAATTTTGTTATTACTATTAATTATGTAGCTTCGATATTCGCTAGATTTTCTTTCTATTCATATTTAACTAGGAACAGTAAGTAGTATAAATTTTATGCACATATCTGGCAAATATATTTCACCTTTTGTTAAAGTAATTAATTTAACATCCTGATGAAAGTGAAACTTCCGGATCAAGTAGTTGAAGCTATCAAAGGAAGACGTATGCAATTTTAGTTGAGTATTACTTATTAACAATCTTTTCTATATTGTTTAAAAATCAAGAAACTGAAGTTGCATTCCGTCCTACAATTGCTACAATCTTCTACTGAGTACATATACATTGATCATGGTCAGCGTAGGGCTTTCTTCAGGGAATTCTTCCCACTCTGATTCTGTAAGGAAAATATTTATTAAAAAATTTTATACTGATGAATGAAAAGTCAGACGTTTCTGAATTAAGGGCCATTCTTCGAGCTGATTCCAAAGACAAGCCCGGCAAGAAGATCAATGCGATGAAAAAAATAATAGCGAACATGTCAATGGGTTATAATATGATTTCTCTTTTTCCTGCTGTAGTAAGCTGCATGGAAACCAGCAATGTCGATTTAAAGAAATTGTGTTACCTTTTTCTGAAAAGTTTCGCGAGGTTCGTACTGCATCAGTTTCTTATTTGCTTACAGTAAACAGTATTAATCCTTCCGAAGCGGTAAAAGCCATCCCAGTGGTGCTTAAAGTATGTAGCTTGGTTGCTATACAGAATTAGGGAACTAACAATTCATAGGGTGTACAATCTTCAAACCCGGTCTTACGTGATTTTTCTTTAAAAACATTGACTTCAATCCATATTAAAAATTTTTGGATTGCTTCGCTTGATCCGGTTATTCGACTACTGGATGATGTTGATCCATATGTGCGAAAAACAGCGGTTATGGGAGTTGCTAGACTCTATTCTTATGATAAAAAAATTGTTGAATCTTCCGGATTAATAAGAAACATCAAAGAAATGCTGAATGATGAGTCGTCTCTTGTAAGTCGAGAGCCGTCTTCTTTTTTACTGACATGGACAGGTTGTTACAAATGCTTTAGCTGTCCTTATCTCTATCGTTCAATCATCAGATGTCTTTAAACTTACTCTCACTAAAGAGGTTACAACAAGGATAATCGACTGCTTGAATGATTGCTCAGAGTAAGTTTTGCTTGTAAATTCACACTATATTGACTAACATAACTAGATGGCTACAAACTATTATTCTTGATTCTCTTATATATTATGTTCCACAGAAACCCGGAGAAGCAGAAAGCTTTGCTGAACGGATATCACCTTGGCTTCAGCATGGCAACACAGCAGTGTGCATGGGAACTATAAAAGCTACACTTTATTATATAAATTATATGAATGACGAAAGTATAATTCAAGATCATTTGAGAAAGGTTGTACCACCTTTGGTGACTTTATTAGCTAGAAAATCTTCAGCAACTCAATATGTTGTTTTACGAAATGTGGAAATAATACTGAACGCATATCCAGAGATCTTTCAGTCTAGCTTACATTTTTTCTTTTGTCATTTTGATGATCCTGCAATTGTTAAACTCGAAAAATTTAGTATATTGTCGAAACTAGCAAATGAGGAAAATCTTGATCATATTCTACCAGAGTTCATGGAATACGCTTCAGAGATCGATGTTGAACTGTCAAGAAAATCCGTTCGGTATATAGGTCATTTGGCTGTAAAAATAGAAAGCCGAGCCGATGACTGTGTTAACTGTCTTGTTGAATTAATCGATACGAAGATAAGCTACGTGATACAAGAAGCTGCGATCGTCATTAGGGATATTTTAAGAAAGTATCCTTCTCGTTACAGACATTTGATATCCATTTTATTAAAAAATATGGATTTTTTCGACGAGCCAGAAGCAAAGGCAGCATTTATTTGGTTACTTGGTCACTACGCCGAGTCAATTGAAGACTCACGCATGTTATTAGGGGAATACGTGGACGGATTCTTATACGAACCATTAGAATTACAGTTGACTATATTGACGGCGGCTACAAAACTGTTTTTGAAGATGCCTGCTGCTGGTTCAGAAATGGTTACCAAAGTTTTGCAACTGTGTACTGAGGAAATACAAGATCCAGATTTACGTGATCGAGGCATCATATATTCTCGGATGCTATCATCAAATCCAGATCTTGCAAAGAAGGTAATTTTGACGAATGCACCTCCTGTAGACGTGGAAGCGGACGCATATGATCCAGAAACGAGTGAACAGCTTTTGCTAAACGTAGGTACCCTTTCGTCTGTTTATCACAAACCACCAAACCGGTTCGCACAGGGTTCTTTCCCCCAGTATTTGGAGCCAAGCCCTGTTTTGCGAGAGCATGCCACTTCAGCTACAGATTCAACAGACGATTTACAGCTGGATTATGATCTACCCTCATCGGGAAATATGATGGAAAACTACGCATCGAAAAGCGAAAGCGACGTATATTCTGGAGGACTGTGGAGCCAGACCCCCGTTAGTGAACATGGACCAACTCCACAGACTGAATATGTATCAATTATTCAATTCTTAGCAGAATTGGAAAACCAAGATGTACCTATGATTTCCAAAGATTAATGAATTAATGGTGAGCATTGATATGGCCTCAATAACGGAAAATAGAATAATAATAATAATGTTTGTCGTTTCTTTTTTTTCTTTTTTTAGTACAAAAATTTAAAAAACATATTCATAAGCTGAGCAGATGGAGCTACTAAACTATAAAATTACTGAATGAACGTATGTGAGAGCTATTTACCGAAAGAGATTCAAAGCTACCCTGTGAGTCCAATGACATCTATCTGATTTTTTTTATTAAAGTGAACAAGGGAATTAGTATCCATAAGCAGCAAGCTTTTGGTTAATAGAAGAAGCAGACTTGGCAGCAGCAACCTTCTTTTGCTTGGAATGCTTGGCTTGGTAGAAAGCAGCGCTCTTGACCTTTCTGCGTTCTTCCAACTTGGAAACAACGTCGGCGTACTTCCAGCCAACTTCAGAGGAGAGACGGCCAACAGTGCAGTATTTACGGCCAGGCTTAAGGCGCAAGACACGGAGAGCGGCAGGGACAACAACACGCTTTTGCTTGTCGAAAGGAGGGGGAACACCTTCAACAGCTTGCAAGTGTTCCAAAGCAGCTTGACCACGGGGGCTCTTGTGGGGAAGCATACCACGAACAGCCTTTTGGAAGATGCGAGAAGGAGCACGGAAGTGGAAAGCACCACGAGTAGGGTTGTAACGACAAGACTTGCGCAAGTAGGCAAGGTACTTGAGCTTGTTACGGAAGAAGCTGCCAGAGATGTTTAACTCTTCACAACGGACAACGACGACCTTTTGACCCGACAAAAGTTGCTTAGCAACAACAGAGGCTAAACGGCCCATAAGATGGCTATGAAAACAAATTAGTATGTTTGTTTAAATGAAAGAATGAAATGATTAATATACTTACCCCTTGGCATCAATGACAACTACTTTTTGAAACTCTGACATGTTTCGTCGTGTCCTACAGTCAGCATCGCAGACGCGTTGGTTTGTTTTGATTTCCCGTGACTGTTTTCTTGGACCCATATTCATCGCATCGCGTAAAATTTAGCTTATTTCGTAACGAAAATACCAGTGGAGTCACGAAACAGTAGTTGTAACAAGAAACCTGAGGTGTGTATAACAGAAAATGAATAGAAATTCGATTTTGAAGATGTACAAAATAATAAAAATTCTCTCTTAAATTTGAGAAAAACCGAAAGTCTTCAGTTTAGAATAACGATGCGGAGCGACCAACCTTAGTAAACAAATTTCAAACATTTGTCTTGTTTCTGGTTTCTTCTTTGCCTTTCTTTGTATTGTTAAGAAGTCTAAAAAAGACAGTATGCCAATGCTAATATGAGACGCATTGAATACCTTCCAACACCAGTATCACAGTAAATCACCAACATGTCAATTTACGTATAACTCAAATAACATATGTACGTTGGGATTCTGTATCTCAATTTGGTAATATATATGGAAAACCGACAAAGAACCAAGTTTTGGTCTTAGCAATATGCTTAGAAATTTGGCTAGACAATCTCTTACTCTCGGTCGTCCTCTTCTAACCAGATCTTTTAACTTCTCCAGCCGTATCAGTTATCGCCCTAAGTTTGTATCCAACATGAGCACCAAAACCATCATCAACAGCCCTAAGCTTTCCAGTGCCGGCCCTTACAATCAAGCCATCAAGGCCAACGGAACCATCTACTGCTCTGGTCAAATCCCTGTCAAGGATGGTAAGGTTGTCGAAGGCTGTGTTGGCACTCAAACTCGTCAATGCCTTTTGAACTTGCAAGACGTCTTACAAGAAGCTGGTTCTGGCTTAGACAAGATTGTCAAGATCAACATCTTTTTGTCTGATATGAATGATTTTGCTACCGTCAACAAGGCTTACTCCGAAACACTTCCTGACCCTAAACCCGCTCGTTCTTGTGTAGCCGTCAAGACTCTCCCTCTTGAAGCCCAAGGTGTTAAAATCGAGATTGAGTGCATTGCTGTTGAGTAAGCTTGCTTTGCTGGATTTTGCAACTAGTGATATAATCATTTGCCCATCTTGATGAGTACTGTTTCTATGTCTGATAAATGTATTTTAACTGATAGCTTTTTGAATATATGCTTTTGGTTTTCCTCTTAAGAACAGTACAGAATTCGTTCTATATTTTTTCATTTGGAAGCTTGTCGCCTGTAGCTGTATATGCATTTACATTCATTAGAAAGGAACAGTAGAAAGTGTAGATCCCAAGATAGCCCGAGAACCTCCAGACTTTCACGTCAACAAACGATAATTCCTTGATTACTATCGTCGTAAATACCTCTGAATTCTTAATGAAGAATTCAAGGCAATGAATTTTCATCCCAATTCTACTCATTTCTTAGTATTCTTATTTCGTTAACCATCCATACATATCGCAAAACAATATACCGATGTGAAGTATCCTTATCATTCTAATACAGAATACGCACTAGTGCACTATCCTTTCATCTTGATCCTTCTGTAAGATCATCAAAGTTGAATCCATAGCATACCACTATTTCCATGTCTTCCTCAAAAGTATGTTAAATCGCTATGATTTCTTTTCTTATTTCTAACTCTTAGGCTTCTGGTACTGTAAAGAACGCTGGCTCTTCAGCCCCTGGTGGTCCCAAATCTCAAATTAGGTAGGTTTGAACAAATGAGTTCTTGTGTTTCTTGAACAAATCTAACATTGAATTCTCTCAGACGCCGTGCTGCTGCTGAAAAAACCGCAAAAGATTCTACCACCGGTCCTGCTGGTCCTCGCGCTGCTGGTGCAGACGGCTCGACTCCTACCTTATTAAAATTGTATTCTGATGAGGCTACTGGCTTTAAAGTGTAAGTTTCTTTTATTTCCTACCTTCATTTCTACGGAACGAAGTGTCTTATTATGACTAGTTCCTCTGAGATGGAATTTGTTGACTGAGCAACATTCTTTACTGACACATTTACAGTGATCCAGTAGTTGTCATGGTTCTTAGTGTTGGATTCATTGCTTCCGTCTTTGCTCTCCACATTGTTGCTAGAGTTTTGAAAAACTTCGCCTCTGAGTAATTCGTTTCTTGATAATTTATCCATCCATTAATCTTTCCTTTGGCACAGAAGCATCTCTTTAAACGAATTTCAGAAAGTCTCTTTCCTATTTACTATTACGTATAGATAGTTTTAAGCGTATCGTCCGTTTCAATGAAGAACCTTTCATGCATGAATTGATATCCTACCTCCGGAATGTAACTGAGTTAAAGGATTGCCAATATGTATGTAATTGAAGTTTAGTCGTAAAGTGGATCTACAGTAGTCCTTCAACTATAATACATTTGAACAGGTATGTTCATATTTCAGTAGTCGATGAGCGGAAGAAAGAATTAATAAATAAATACAATGGTAGGTAAGTTCATTATCTAACAGAAGTTCTTAAAACATTTTTATACAAGTGGCTTCCACGTCAGTTTGCTATCTTCAGGCGAAGAGCCTAGCAGGTCTGGTTGAGGGGTGGTATTTGTCGATTTCCTAGGAGGAGGAGTGGGTGGAATATTGCTAGGCGAAGAACGCAAAGACGTGGAGTTCGAAGAAGAGGGATTTGACCTAGGAGGTAGGGCTGGTTTCATCCGTGGAGCTGCCAGACGTTCTGGTTTTGAGGGTTTTGTCGGTTTGGATGGCGACTGCTGAGGAATTAACGCCGGATGACTTGCATCCAAGGAACGTAAAGGATCCGATTGAGAATTTACTGCTGGATGCTGTTCTTGTCTTTTTTCTAAAGTCAGAGATTTTTCAGGCTTAACCCAGTCAGGTTCTTTGCTCGGTGTAAAAGGATTAACCGGTCGGTCTGGGTTGAGTTGATAGTCATTTCCTGGTCGAGCTGCAATGGATCGAGCAGGTAAGCCATCTTCAAACCACCATTTTCTATTGTCGAGGCTTGGTTTTTTAAGCTTATCCATACCGTTGGCAGGTACGTAAGGAATTAAATTGGGCTTTTCGGCAACAGAACCGGCAATATCAATTAAGGTGTATGAAGTACTATTAGCATCTCGTACCTCAACCTTCCTTTGCATATAAATTTCTTCAAAAAGCTTTTTCTTTTTTGCTTTGTCGATTTTGACGATGCTTGCATCATAAGTTGCATAAACAGGACGATGATCAGAAAAATATAAAGGGGCGGAATTATAAGCGATTGGTTTTAATTCCCCTCGATACAGTATCCGGTCAGTCCAAGCTGGAACGCGATGTTTGTCTGAGGTATCATATATATCGGTGCCTATATCAAATTTGTAGGTAGGAAGAAATGTAATAGGTAGCTCAGAGAAGAATGGAAATACTTCACCTGTCAACATTTGATTATTCAGTTGATCATTTTCAAACAAATTCTGTAGCTTTCCTTGTTCAATGCAGTATATTGTGTCTTCATATGTCAAGGAAATACGATAGTTGAAATCTCCAAACCATACAACATAGTCATGATTAAATGTTGAACGACCTCGCTTAAATCTTAAGCCATTAGCAATAGTCTGGTAGTCATGATTTCTTTCATCGTAGTTTGTATGACCTGCAGCAAGGTGAGAAGTAATAAAGCAGATGCCGGTATCTTCAAAATCAAAACGAATAGCGACAGCTCCCTTGTTACCGGAAACGCCCCCTAGTCCTGTTTTCTTTAGTGTTCCCTCTACATTTTTGATGCTTGGTAGACAAGACTCTTTCACAAAGACTATCATGGCTGTACCAACTAACTGACCTGACCGCAATTGGACGTAGTTCGTACCATGTTTAGCTTTGCTGTTTAATAATTGCTTTACACACGTTTCCCATTCACGCCTCTTTGCGGGATCAGCGTTTATTACCTGCTGGGGAGTTAGTTGGACAATTTCCTGAAAACCAACGACATAAATATCAGCCATGGGATTGTCATCAGGGAAAAGCCATTTTTCCAAGTCAGAAGTAGGAAGACATCCATTTAAATTATAACTGGCTACAAAAATCGATATATTCTTCTGTTCCGAGAACTCATTTTCTCGCTTTTTTAACTCATGATTGACATATTCATGAATAGGATCATATAAAATTACTGGGTGCTGATCTATCAGACGTCCAAGCAATAAATCAATGGTCTCTTGTCTTCCCTTATCCTGAAAATTATTAATATACATGCGTCCTACACTTTTAGACAAATCATTCAAGGCACCTGTCAAACTTAGTTTTCCTTTTCTAGTAAAACTAGACTTCAAAGCGCCTGTACCCGTATAAATATGAGACAACGCATCACCGTTATTTGCCCATAACGTAGAATGTATTTGCCAAAAATCATAACCAGCATTTTGTCGAGTGTGTATCATCACATTTTCTAGTATCATTCTAGAAATAAGATTTTGGATAACATTGGTTCTGTCAAGGCAATCGAGACAGTTTGTTCGAAAAGTACCATCCTGCGTTACCATTGTTTCTCCGCTTCGTTTTTCAGAATAAAAGCTGAAAGATTCAACATCACCGTAAAGCATAGGGCGAATTTTATTTGCATCCTCAAATGAACGAATCAAGGAGTGGTAGTCAAATTCAGTAAGATGAATTAACTCTTTTTCCGGTGAGTATTGGATATGCTGTCGCAGTCTATCAGATAAAGAACGTTCTCCAGAACCGGTGCCGAGCAAGTTGACAATGTGAACAGGACCATACTCTTTTATTATATCACTAAAATGTTTCTCAAAAGCTGCTCTAGTTGCTTCAAAAGAACGAGTGATGTCAATTTTCTGCCCGAACATCTGCACACCTTCTTGTTCCCAAAAGATAGGCATGCTGCCTCGAACTTGGACAAAGCTTACTGAATAATTTGGAGTATCAAGTATGGTTTCTGTTTCAACATAGTTGGCAACATTACCATCATCATCAACACCGCGCGCAAGAAATCTTGTACCGGCACGATAAGACGATAATCTTGATATGAGTGAAAGCCGTACATTTTGCATTCCCAGCTTGAAAGGTTCCGTACCGGAAAAGCCACGAATAACGCAAGTATAAAAGCAGCATGCATCCATCACCTCTTTTTCGTCAGAATTTAAATGAGAACGAAATTTAAACAACTGACGAAGCATAAACTCGTTCCACATAAATTGTTCATGCATAGTGTCTGATTGAAGATCCGTATAAGCATGTGAAGTGCGCAATTGTAAACGAGAAGTTATATCAAAGTCTAGGGAAAAATAAAAGGTTCCGTTTGTTAAAAGCTTTCGTAGGCTTCCAAACGGCTCTGAAGTATACCTGGATGCATCATACCCTGGAGTTTCTGAATCGTATCCATCTCCAGTGTCTAACGAATTCCCTTCTTGACGAATGTGATCCCAAGTGGGACGGTTCACACTGTAAAAGCAAACCTCTGTTATACGAAAAATGCGTTCTCCTTCTCGAATACGAGCGACCTCGCTAGCACCTGTAATAACACACAAAAAGTTTGAATTCTCAAGTTCAATGAGACCTAGTGTCCCGTAAATGGGGCGATTAGAAATTCTCCGAAAACCATCTAGTGGTTTTTCATTAAGAGATACAAATTCTGCTATACAAACGGACAATGAATTCTTGTTTTGAGGGACAGAATGAAAGACCAAAGCATATTCTCTATTTGCGAGTGCCAGCGATCGAGGCTGTTCTCGCAATAGACATTGCATTGTTTACGTTTAAAACAAAATGAAGGGATTAAAATTAATGTGGATCAATATGAGTGTTACTCAGAATCCCAGGCTAGTAAAGAGAAAAACCAAATATCTTAGTGTTGATCTGGAATAGCTTAGGTAACGCTTTTGATACCTGCAAATAAAGATGAAAATATCAAAGTAATATTTTATTCTAGTTGTATGAAGTAAATGAAATCAAGTATAAAACATCCTTACTTAATTTGAGAATGAAACTAGAAAAACGTAGGTATGATAGCTTCAAGTCAATTTGCTATGCGCTGTGATTACTGGTATTTCGAAAATGCAATTTATCATCAGTGTGTGCTCAACTAACTGAGTTCTTTCCTTAATTTGATTTATTTTATTGTATATAGTTCTATTCCTTTTAGTTCAGGTGTACATCAACATTTGCACGAAACAACATGACCAAGATATGAATTATCGAAGAAATGTAGCCCATGTAAATAAATTGCTATTACAGTCGCAGTACTAACAAGCAACATTTATGTTATTAGGACCATATATCAATAGCTAACCTTGCAATGCCTTCCATGATTAACGTTGAGAATTAAGCATTTTTGGAAACAGCTCATGTGTGTCGTGTCGACTCTTTGCTAAAAACTGTGACATTAAAAGTATAAGTTTAATTTTAATACATATAAATTCCTCGTTCGACGATATCGTCAATTGCAGAAAAAGAACTGGGGGAATCATCCAAAGCGCTAAGTTCCATTGACTCTAAGATGACCAGTTAGAGTCCACAAAAGGAGTTCTTTTATTTGTCGATCTTATAAGATTAATGAAAGCAATATTAGCTTGGATCCTTGAAGCCATTAAGCGCAAGGAACAACTTCTTCCTTCCTACCATTGAAATCTCCTTTTTCGAACGATCGTTTTGAGTAAGAACTAATATAAGAGCACAACATTTTTGCAAATGGAAACCGTTTAAGAAAAACATTGAAGACCAAAATATTTCCATACCAAAATTTCCAACAGCCAATACCCTTTTCATTCTTTAAACTGCTCCATATCCCTATGCAAACGACTTAGAAGAGAAAAAGGAAAGTGGAAAACAAAAACAAACTAAAGGTTAATCTACCATAAAGGTCGAAGAGTCAACCATAGTGCCTGTTTTCAAATTTTGAAAGATTTTGAAGAAAGTATCTCTTCATAGGCAATTTCGGATTTGGTATTGTCAGGATAGTAAACTTCAATTTTAAAGGATTTTGGGGAATTTGGATTTTTTGGCTATAGTATTTACAATGAATTTTAGGAACATCTTTAGGAGTCAACCTGGTAATGAACGGTCAAGGAGAGAGCTGACTTTGGTCTTTAAAATAGACTGGTTTATATTGTCGTATTGCTGTGTTTCGTATTTTATTAACTATCTTGATCGTTCCTCCATTAACAATGCTTACTTGAGTGGTATGAAAGAAGACTTGAAGATGTACGGAAATGAGCTGCAAGACATTAATGTCGTTTTTACTTGCGGCTACATTGTCGGTCAAATACCTGGATCGTATGCAATGCAGAAAATGCCGGCGAGATATTGGTTCGCCGTGATGAACTCGATCTGGGGAATTATGACCATACTTTCATTTACTGTCCATTCAGTTTCCTCTATGATGGCATTACGCTTTTTTATGGCAGTTGCAGAAGCTTCCACGTTTGCTGGTACTCATTACATCTTGGGTGCTTGGTACAAAAGTAGTGAAATTTACAAAAGGGCAGCCATCTTTTCTATATCCGGTTTGATTGGAAGTATGTTTGCTGGATATTTGCAGACGGCAGTTCATTCATCGTTGGATGGAAAGTGCGGTATGGCAGGATGGCGTTGGCTATTTATAGTCGATGGATTGTTAACAATACCATTGGCATTTTATGGGTATTTTTTGTTTCCAGACGTTCCTGAAACGACAAAAGCTCCCTATTTTACAGAATATGAAAAGCAGCTTGCAGTGAAACGACTTCCTGCTCTTCCGAAGAAAAAGCCAATAACCAAGCAATCATTATTAACCATATTCCGATCCTGGCGCGTATATGGTTTATCAATTCTTTGGCTGTTCAGTGGTGAAACCCAGGCTATTGCAGTCAATGTACTGATGGGACAATGGATGAAAGTCTCAGGAGAGTTTAGTGTTAGCCAGATTAACAATTATCCTACAGTTATCACTGCAGTCGGTGTTGTCTCTACCATGGGAGCTAGCATTCTATCTGATAAACTCAGTGGACGTACCCGCTGGCCATTTGGCTTATTTCTTTTTTCTGTGACCGTGATTTCTTCTTCTATACTGTTAGCATGGAGCGTTCCTTATGGACTAAAGTTCTTCGCATACTTTCTTTCGGGATGCACGTATGCTGGACAAGCTGTTTGGTTTTCATGGGCTAATGACATCTGTCGCGACAATGACCAAGAAAGGGGTATTATCGTATTTGTTATGAATATGGTCCAAAATATTTGGCACGTATGGTGGGCCCCGGTTATGTATCCCAATACAGATACCCCGAGGTTCATAAAAGGTTATATCGCCTTGTTAGTTGTCGGAGGATTAACCTTCTTTTGTTCATGTATAGTAAGCTTCATGCAAAGAAGAGACCAACGTATTAAGCGTACTCAACAAGATACCAAAGAAGAACAGAGTTCAACTCTTGCTGAAGTATCAGAGAACGATGCAGTAAAAATAAACGATATAAATGCTGGCAAGGATATTGATTCTAATAGAAGTGAAGACACTGTCTTGGAAACTCCCAAGACGGTATTTACGCGCCAAAGAATTTTGAAACCTGATTATATCTAGGATGAATGAAAACATCTTTATTGTTTACATATAATCTATAATCCTATCAATTCACATTAGGAAATACAATTTGTAATACTTCTGAGTGTTTATTAGACCTGTGAACACATACCCAGGTGCTTATTATTCTAACGGTACGTAAGAACGTTCTCTTTACCTAGTAAAGCTCATTCTTGCAGTAGTGCACGTTTAATAAACAAAGTGAACGCTTACGAGTAATTTGTTTAAAAAATTATACAACCACAATAGAAAGAAGAATAGATTCAGTTAAAAAAGGTTTTTAACGGTAACGTTTCTTGGCTGGTGTCCATCATAAAAGTATGAGCAATCAACAGTATCAAATAGAACTCGACAATGCCTTCTGTGAATTCAGAGATGGCCTGCAAGAAATGTCCAAGAAAGAGGATCACTTGAAGGTGGTTACAAACGAACACGTTGAAGCAACTTTAGCATGGGAGAACGGAGAATGGGTTTGGGAAGAACTACAAGGGGAAGGTGATGAGGTAGAGTTGAAGAAACGCTTTCCTACTTGCGAGTCAGCTTTGCTAACAATGTCACCGTCATTCCAGCGATGGTTTCACGGCCAGCTTGCAAGTCGACTTTCAAGCTTAGCTCAATAAACAAGAATCTTTGGACAAGTAGCAACATCTAACAAGGACTCTTTCTTAGCAAAACAACCATTCATAAAGTTATTAAGAACGTCTCTCTCCTCCTTTTTTCTTTTTCATTGTTGGGTAAGATGCAACATTGTAGCCTTGGATAAACCGATTACGTTGGTTTGCAATGTACTTTCGTGTACGTACGTCTAGGCCATCTTCTTTCATGTCTCTTGTACTTTTGGTGAAGAGTTCTTCCCAGGTTTTTATTTTTCCATCAATCTTTTGCTCGGTGTTACGGCCAATTCTTTGAAGGAACTTCCTCAGATCCGTTATACCTAAACGTGTATTGTTAGTGCATCTATAAAATTGAAACATCAGCTCTCACGGACATACCGTCTCTTGCTGAAGGAACAAAAGATGCTTGTCTGCTAACGACTCGGAAATTAATCAATCTGTTTGGTAATTTCAGAAAAGAGCTTCTCGTATTCATTTTAAATGTAATAATAAATTGAAAAAGTTCAAAAAGCAAAATATAGCAAAGCAAAGCAAAGCAAAGTAAAGCAGAGTCTGTCAAATTAACGGGTTCCGAAATGACCTTCTTTTTTTCGTGACAAAACGATTACAAATAAGAAGAAGAAAAAGTCCAAGAAGTTGAGTTCGTTTTTTTACTTTCAAAGCAGCTTTAGCTACTATCCTGTTATTGTCAGTGGGGATTTGGGAAGTAAAGATGGCTGCGCTCTTGGTCACTCAAATACTCAAAAGCAGGATATACAAATACTATAATGGTTACATGTAAGTAAATTTATTAAAGAGAAAAAAGAAAACATCAATCATTTATATATAAGAAAATTGAAAAGTCTTGTATGATTTATTTAGAGCGAGTTCAACTTCAACCTTTTAAAAATACTGAATTCACACCTATCCAATTTTCGAAAGGATTTATCTTTCTTTCGAGTTATTACTATATTTAAAGGAATTAGATGCTCAATTCCTAATTAACTCTCACTCTTCTTCCCTTTGAAGTTCAAAGGTGTCATTTACTATATTATCTATCAAGTACACTTCTTGAAGACAATTATGAAAAACAATGAAACAGCAAAGAGACTCAATACCTGAATTGGTTTGGAACGGAAATATCAGTGTAGAAATACACCAAAAGGAAAACTCCCTAACTTATCTGGTAAGCTACTGAAAACGTATAATCGAATTTCTAATAGAATCTGTGTCTAACTGAACAGGCGAATCTTCCTAGGCATTCTTATTTCGCTCAGATTCTCGAGGATCTAAAACGCTTATTTGAACCAAAAGTTGCTTTGGAAGAATGTTGGCTAAGTTCGGGGCAAGCGTCAATCAAATGGTAAGCTTTCCATGATTTTGATGAATCTCATTCCTAACATGATTCTCTTTAGGCACTGGCCTGTAGGTGTGCTTTATGATTTACTTTCGCAAGAAGACCCAGAGTCTACTGCCTCCGATCCTGTTTTATGGCACCTTGATTTTCATGTTGGGTCGTTTCCAAGCTCCTTGGTTGTTCCCATGGGAAGCATGGAGACATTTCGTTCTTGTTTTTTCAATGCACTGAAAGAGGTATGTTCAGCATTGTGCTTATAAAACGCATTATTAACAAATTCCCAAGTCTGATTACGTTCGAAATGGAAGCTCATCTCTTGTAATTGCTCTCTCTAAACCAGAAACAGACACATACTGGAATTCGCTATTGAACCACGACTTTTACGACTACCGGCCAATTTCTACAAAGTTATTTACAAGCAAATCCAGAATAATTCCTTTAAAGATTTATCTTGGTGCAGAAGCTCCTATTGTTCAATCGTCTGCTTCTCTTGGCTACACGTTGGGACAAGTTTTACACAAGCAACTTCCCAAATTTTTCCCTTCAGACGTGACCTACTCATTATTAAAGCCCGTTTTACATGGCATTGTCCTCCCCCTAACGGTTAGCACGGACATAATGAATAGAGATTTCTGTTACCCTGATGGGTTTCTTCACATCGTCTTGATACCGATTTCAACTTAAGGATGATTCACTTGCGAAAGAGAAATGGAGTTTAATTTTAATTACTTCAAATTTTCAAAATTATCTTATAAATGTCTCGGAGGTCAGATTATTCACAAACTTGTATGAAAGAGCTAATGATATTAATTATTATATATACTAAGAATAGTCATGTCTTTATATTGGGTGATTATCTATAGAAGAGTCATTCTAACAAAAACTTTTAAATCAAAAAGCAGAAGCTCAGTTTTCCAATTAAAATTCGTAGGAGACTTATTGCATATAAGGGATAGTGGCCGGAGCTACTGTTCCATTTGGTAGAAAGTTTGCTGGAACAGTCTCAGTAACTCCTTGCAAACGATAGTATTTTTCATAAGGAGACTCTCCTGCCTTAACCTTTGCATCATTGACATCGATACCAGGATGTCCATTTACGCTTAATAGTTTGGCACTCACTTGTTTAGTATCTTCACCTTCAACGAGCTTTTTCCAATGGGTTTCGCGTACAGAAAAGGGGCCAAAAGTTTCACGGTCTAAAGAAAGGTATTCGGATATGGCATTAGGACTTGTAGAACGACAATTTAAATATTCCATGTATATCTTTGTTAAATCCATTATAGTTCGAGGAGCTAACCTTGTGTAAAATCTTATGTACTTCATGACAGCAGAAACTCTATTATGATGATCGTTTCCATTTTCCAAGGCTAAATAAACTGTTAGTATCACAATCGCGTTATGCTATATATGTTTTATACTTACTTAAAGGTTGCTCAAGTTCGAAACGAAGATAGGAAATCCAAAAATATCGGCTATCCAGCATGGACGCAGCGTTCTGCGAAAACATACTTCGAGCTAACTCGCTGTTTCCTTCAATTTTCCAAACCAGTTTTATATCTTCCGTAATTAGAATTGCAGTTGAACCAGGGTCGCAACCTCCCTCGTTAATTATGCTTCTTAAAACAGCATGTGCATTTGTTAATCCGGCCTCGCCAGAGACTCTCCTTTCAAGATTCGCCCAACCCAAAGCTGCTTCTAGGTTTCCAGGAACTAAGATTATAAAGTTAGTACGCGTAATTCAGTTCAAGTTCACTCTCACATACGTTGAGTTAAAACTGCTTGGTAGATTGCCCTTGCTGAAGCAATATTTCCTAAAGATTCTTCAAACAATGCATATTGTATCCGGATTCCTGGTCGAGATATAGATGCAAATATACAGGCTGCGCGCTCATAAATAATACGAACATCCTCTATGTGACCAGGCTGGGAAAGCATCCACCGAGCAAATCGGAACCAAAACTCATCGTAAAAAGCGCAAGCAACTAAACATTTTTCGTAAAGATAATAGATTCTAGAGAAATCGCCCTCTATTTCCTCAAAGTCAAGATACTTTCTCCAGTTTACCAGTTGTGGTTCATCTAACTCTTTAACGTGAAAGTAAGGGCGCTTAATTTCAGATTCAAATGTCCAACGTTTAGCAACCTCCAGCTGGGTTTTCTGAAATATCTGCAAATGAATGTTGTAAATTCTAGCACGAATTTTCCGTTTAATTTCTAGTTCACCTCTTTCAACCGTGATTTGTTTAGATCCTGCACTGACCACTTCTGGGGGTTCACGCAAAACGTCTGCCCGTATAGAACCTAAGACGTCGGGTGGTAGAAGGAGCTGCAATGGTTGACTTTGTGAGACTTGCACAAACCTTATTTTTGTTAGAATTCACAATTACACACGCTCACAAACGTTTATCATACCTTTCAAAGTAACGAGCGTATTGGTGCAAAGGAATATGGACAAGTCGCTCCAGGATCTGGTAGACGAAATCGGCTCTTTCTTGTCTTTCTTCAAATTCTATATATTTATCCCAGAATGGATGTGAAAGAAAATCCAATCCAATCATCTCTGACCCTTGCACGAACACCCTTGTTTATTTGTTAGTAAACAGTTTATTACCATTATTAAGAACAATCTCTTTGAGAAAAAAATTTACATACTCTCTAACTTCATTAGGATCATGATTGGTTTCCATTTTAAATGAACAATAGTTTGCCCATAGATCTACCGAGTAGGGAATACCGGCAATGCCTCTTTCATAAACCTATTCAGCCGTCAGCAGATGTTCAAGCATTTTTCTAAACTTCTTATTTATCACATACCTTTTCAGAAGCTTCTGGTCCAGCGACAAAAAACTCAAAGTCTGCATACTTTTTCCAATACCCAAAAAGCAAAGGAAACTTTGTCAAGAACCTATCGTAGACACTCCGAAGTGTATTTATAGTCTGTTTTGAGAAATTTCTATCAATTCCTCCTTCTATTGTTTCGGTTGCACGAATCAATGCTTCCCTAAAGCTGGGTTAATCATGTTGTTCTTTCCTATGTCGACAAAAGCATACCAGACATCGAAATCATCCGGATTTTTCGTCACTTGACGGTTTAATTTATCCCATTCTGTCTCTTCTGCTATGTAAATGTCCCCGTAATCCATGTTCGCCTAAGATGGAGAGACGCGCAGGTTTTGGTATTTCTAAAGCTGTTCTTCTCTCACCGAAGAAATATTCTATTAACGAGTTACTCGTATGCATAAAGTGAACCCTCCAGCACTACTACCTCTGTTCTTTCTTAAATACAAACTACAATATCATTCATTTGCAAACTGTATACTTTCACTAGCATCTTCTTTATTACTTCTGATCACTTGGTTGAAATCTTCATTTCCTCATACCTTCCATTCTACCCTACACATAACATAACGACTGGAATTTATACAGACAAACACACTTTTAACAAATGGGAAAAGGAAAAAAAAGAGAAAACTTCATAAAAATCTGAATAAAATTATTTTATATACTCAACATTTAAATACCAATGCATTAGACCTCATTTAAACAGAAATAAAACGACGTTCAAAAACGCTACAAATAACTGAGTCGACTGTGTCTATATATTAAAGGACTGAACCTTCAACATTATAACCTTTTCCTATAAACAGAACAATTCTTCAGAAAAGACAGGCTTTGAATCTTTCCATTTTTTAAAACAATGTATGTATTTTTTTGGCAATTAGTTCGATATTCTTCAAACTAATATAGTTTATGCAAAGTCTTCTTCGTGAGAAGAGTATTGAGGAGAAGACTCGGTATTAGAAGCACGTTCAACGTACTCAACAGATTCACCACGAGCACCACGGCTCTTTTCGCGGTTCTCACGGTCAGCCTTCTTTTGTTCCTTGTAATCAAGCTTGAAGTTAGTGGAGTTCCATGGTTTAATATCAGACATATACAATTCGTTAATTTCTTCCAAACTAAGACCTTTAGTCTCCTTAGCAAAGAAGAAAATAACAATTGCACCAGTCAAGTTGGAAGCAGCAAAGACGTAGCCGTACTTGAATCCAATAGAGTTTTGAATGAAAGGAGTAAAGAAAGAAATCAAAAAGTTCCAAAGCCAGTTAGCGGAAGTAGCGACGGCAGCACACTTGGAGCGGTAACGAACGGGATAGGATTCACCAACAATAACGTAAGCAGCAGGGGCCCAAGTTTGAGCGAAACCGAAAATGAAAAGACAAGCGCAAACAATCATAACTGCACCAGCACGGGTGTTGGAAGTTCCGTTTTTGTGATAAAGAGCACGGCTACCAACGGCACCATAAATCCAGAACCACATGGATTGCCAGAGACCACCAATAATGAGAGGATTACGACGACCAAAGTACTCAAGAGTAAACATACCACCAAAAGTACAACCAAAGTTACAAGCATCAAGAATTAAAGCAGACAAATAAGGAGATTGGATACCAGCACCCTCGGCAACTTGGAAACCATAGTAAAAGAAGTAGTTGTTACCAGTAAGTTGTTGAATAGACATGACGAACATACCCAAGAAAGTACGATAGCGAATGTTCTTACCAAAGATACTAGGCCAAGAGCAAGTACCACCAGCAAATTCCTCGTCAATAGACTTTTTAAGACGACCATATTCTTCTTGGACTTCGGGGCTATCAGCAGGGATTTCAGAACTCTCAGAAAGGACCTTAACAGCATCCTCATCTTTACCGATTTGAATAAGATAACGTGGGGATTCAGGCAAGAAAATGATACCAATGAAGGTGATGATACCCCAAATCAAATTGACACCCATGGAAACTCTCCATTGAGCAGTCTTGTGAAGCTTATGGGTACCCATATTCACACA
Organism: Schizosaccharomyces lindneri; assembly: GCA_029532395.1. Taxonomy (NCBI): domain Eukaryota; kingdom Fungi; phylum Ascomycota; class Schizosaccharomycetes; order Schizosaccharomycetales; family Schizosaccharomycetaceae; genus Schizosaccharomyces; species Schizosaccharomyces lindneri. The sequence goes on along the minus strand of JARFMH010000007.1, from coordinate 95,374 downwards.
TGCAGCAATGAAAATACCACCGGTGACGAACAATTGATAAGTAACGACAATGGTACCACGGATGGAAGGAGGAGCAGTTTCAGATTGATAACCAGGGGCCAAGACAGAAAGAGCACCGATACCAAAACCAGTCCAAATCTTAGCAACGATAATTTGAATCCAAGAGGGAACAGTGGTGACTTGAATAATGATACCAATAATATAGACACAAGTCCAACCGATAATGGATTTACGCTTACCATAACGATCAGCCAAGGGAGAAGACAAAATACAACCGGTCAAAGAACCAATGTTGACCATACCGACCAAAAGACCTTGACGCCAAGATGAGTAAGAGTAGGAATCCGTAATGGGATCATATCGATCCGCATAACGTGTTTGAAAGTCTCTCATGTTAGTGACACCACCAATAGAACCGGTATCAGCACCGAACATCCATCCAGCCATGGAGACGAAAATCAACATGATCATGGTAAAGATCTTACCACGCTTAAAGTTCAACAACGACATTTTGAAAAATTTCTTAAAGTATCTGACTTTTTAACGATGAAAAACGAAAAGAGAAAGGAGAATCAACGAAAATACCGAGGATCCCAAAAGTAAAAACGAATAGTAAAAAAAATATCTACAAAAGAATAGTACTATATTTTCGAAGGAGCGTGAAACTCGATGATAAGCTCAACGAAACTTCCAATAGAAAAAAAGAAAAGAATGAGATATCTCAATGGAAAAAGAGAGTATAGATATTTAGGGTACTTTTTCCAAATAAAAACACACCTTTAGGAAATCTGTTAGATTTAGTGAATTAAAAGTAAGAATCTAACAGCTTTTTTCCAACCACACAAGGCTTATTGCTCAATGGATACAAATGGCCTCGAAATCAGTTGGGGAGAATAGCCCAAAGATTTATTAAATAATTTATTATTCTTTTTCGTGTTCTCTATTTCTCAAGACCCCAAAAGAACTTGAAAAAGGCTGTTGAGGTTAGAGATTGTAGGTTGGTGGAAGAAAAAATCCCGAATGGGTGCTCTGACTCTTATATAGATATTCGGTAATTTTCCCCCCGAAAAACAACTGCACTCATGTAAATTTCTTTAGGAAAAACTTGACATCTCAACGTTAAAACTTTCAGCTTATTGCGTCACCAATAAGAACAAGGCAAGCAAATTAGATGTCATCGTGACAGTCGGATTGGTTGTCTGATCACACAAACAGTCACAGACAATGTGGAGAGCCAATCAAATGGCAACTGAGTATTGGAGTCTCCATGGTATCAATAGAGACAAATCTGCGCGTTTCAACCACGATACCGCATCCTTATTTCGTCTTGCGGGATTTTACCGAACCATGATGAACTGCGCAAATGACAAATAACGGGAGAATCGTAAAACAAAAAGAAACGAAAAAAGAGTCTTATTGGAGTGGAGGGAGTGGAGGAAAGATCAAACAAAAAGAATTCGAACCCAACTAACCTTTAAAAAAAATTAAACAGGAAATAAATCCTTCCTCCATCCTTTCTTCCTTCCCTCCTTCCAGTTACTAACAACTATTTCTCCATAACCTTCCATTAGATGCTCTTTGAAATCCCGATTGTTCCCCATCTTCCATCCCGTGTTTACTAACGTTTCGTCTCGCTAACTGTTTATTTCATCTCCAATTCAAATTATCTGCCGGATAAACCTTCATGACACTGTTTTGCTTGCTCTATCGTAACCAGCCCTCTAGATAAGTTCTTGATGAAAACACATTGTGTTTTTGTAAACCAAACTCGATATTTTCACTTTACATGTTTCTACCAAGAGAGTGAATCGAAGAGAAGCAAGAAATGGGCCGCTTGTCCCTTAAATACTGAAACCGTTTGTTTATAATCGTTAAGGTTCCATAGCCTGCCCCTCTTGTTAGAGGAGAAGAACCCAATGGTCGCATTATTCTGTGTGGAGATAGAACTAGGCTTTCCTTTCCCCCACTCAGTGGTTTGCAGATAAAACTAAGTTTAAGTTTGCTTGTCTTATGACTTTTGATTGGCTGACATGAATCCATCGAGCCAATCAGATGCATCTGTAAAAACCTTCCTGGTTCTCCACGATAAGTTTACGAACCTTTTTTTTTCTTTTCCAAAAAAGGTAAACAAAAAAGAAATAAAACTATTATTTTCTACAAATTTATAATAAAACGAATTCATTTTCTTATTCTACTGCGTCTTTGACCTTTTCTCAAAGAAAAATACTCTGAAACAAAGAAATTGTGGCAATGAGTGCCTTTGTTCTTGACCCGCATTTGTTACCCCGGATGCAAAATGCGTGCTGTTACGCGATTTTATCTCATTGGCTGGTTATCTCCATGTACCCCACATCTTAACAATAACGAACCGGTTATGCCGGGTAAGTGACTGGTCGTTCTCTAGTCGGAGGTGAATATGTGATGAGGCCTCGGACGAAGCTAATTTTGGTGTAGTGCACTATAGCTTTGCAGCGAGTACGTTTTACTTCGGAATATACATTGCGCGTTTCGACATAACTTTCTTAAAAAAATTCCATAGACAACGTTAGAATGCATTGGTAAACAAAGGTGTAAGAAGAAAAAATTCAACTCAAACAAGAGTTGAAGCTACAGATGGACGATTTGTAGTCGATTTGTAAGACTAGAAATCCTTAATTGACGTCCTTTCCTTTTCTCTTCCTTAATTGCTTTTGCATGTATATTGAACGTACTGCTTGAAATGTATAGCTTGCTTCAACTGTCAAGGCATCCTTCTAGCATAGGAACTCTTTGCTTCGTTTCGCTTCGCGTCAAGGAGCCTGAAACGTAGAGTGTAACATAAATATGCTAACAACGAAAAAAAGTTACTTTCTTTCTTTTTCTTTTGAACGGGTTTCCCCTACTACTACTAGTACCATTTCTCAGTACCTTTCCTTTCCTTGTACCTCACTATTCTCAATCCCCAGTGGTATTGTTCCAACACGCGCTTCCAAGGGACAGTTGTAGAGTCGTTGGAAAAAGGTTGTCTGTATTCCTTTTCTTTCATTTCTTTATGAACTCTCCATCCGTAGTGGAAAATCAAGCGCCAGAGGGTCGCCCCGAAGAGGTTTTGGGGAACCCATCTAAGACGCTGTACATTCGAAATATCGAAGAAAAAATCCGGATTACCAGTATGTAAATTGCTCTTTTATTTTCTTTTGCAGAACGATTTTTATTTTATATTGCTAACCGGTGTGGAAAAGTGTTGAAACAAATTTTGGAACACTTGTTTGGAGCGTACGGCAAGATCCTCAGTGTTCACGCCAGAAAGACACTGCGTATGCGCGGGCAGGCATTTGTGGTTTTTGAAAATCTTCAAGATGCTAGCCGTGCTCTTCAAGATTTACAAGGATATCCGTTGTATGGAAAACCTATGATGATTCAATTTAGTCGAACCAAAAGTGATGCCATCATCCAGCTTCAGGACCCAAAGCAATTGGAATCGCATAAACTGCAACGTCACGAACGAAGAGGTACGGAGTTTTTTGTCGTTATGGATGCTAAAGCCTGGATCTACAGATGCAAACAGAATGCATTTGGGTCAAATCGTTACAATTACAGTGGCTTTGCAGTACATCCAACGATGAAATTTATTTTTCTTCTCTTTCTTATCTTTATTAACAAATTTACAGAACATTTGAAACGTACAGGTGCACTACAACCACCTGCACCCAAACCTGCTCATAAAAAACAGCCCGTAAAACGTGCCGCTGCAGGCGAACGGAAACTCAATATTAACGAAGATCTGCTTCCTCCTAACAAGGTTCTCCTACTTCAAAACCTTCCGCAAGAGGTTACGGCTGAAATTCTTACACAAATTTTTGAAGCATACCAAGGTTTCCAAGAGGTTCGTATGGTTCCGGGACGCAGGGGAATTGCATTTGTGGAATATGATACTGAAAGAGAAGCCGGTGTTGCAAAAAATGGCACAGCGGGTATGGCCCTCAGTGGCAGTCAGGTCAAAGTAACCTTTGCCAGAAAAGCCTCTTAGTGTATTCTTCGATTATGAATGGACCTGGAATCATGGTTATAGTTTTCTTTCTCTCTTTCCTTTTCTTTCTGGTCTTTCTATGATCTTCTTAATGATTGAAGAAATCGAAAAGGTTGTAACTCGAACTCTTCTGGGCTCGTTCAGATAGAGTCGAAATGACTTCTTTAAGATGTGGACAATACTTTAAAGCCGGTGTATTTCCCAGAAGAGCCTTTCATCAGCTCTACATTCCCTTTTTTCATTAACGACTCCAAAACTTTGTGCAGTAGACCTTCCTCCAAACAATCCACTTCCTTGCATTGTTCCTGTAATTCATAATAGGTGCAAACAGCACCATCTCTGCCAGTGTCAAATAACTATTTTTGTTAGTTAATGTGATATAATAAACTCCAATGATTTCTTTTATCTATCCGATAGTTATAGCGTTGTATATACCCATTTTGTAATCATATTTCCCCATTCAGCAATAGAACGCCAATACACCCAAAATGTATCTTGCGGCTCTTTCTTTTGAGTCCATTCAGCGTAATTCTGCTTCACCATATCTTCTACAATTTCCCGGAATACGGGTAATGGCAGTGTTCCTACATGACCCATCAGTCCAATGTTCTTTCTTTCACACAATTCCAAACTTACGATGAATACTCTCATTATTAATTATTGGACTTTCTAGTAATCCAGCATCAATAGTTAACTGAGTAATTCTATGCTCCCGGCACCAAATGTGGATCCATTTTTGCCAAGCAGATTTTTGGGATTGCCAAGTGTTTTCATTCACTTGGCGAGTAAAAAAAGGAGGGAAGTTATAAATTGCTGGAACTTTCATTTTCTTGCACGTCTTTATTATTTTTTCCTATGGAAAGTAGGCTTCATGGATTATGTTTTCTTTTCGTCACTACAGGCATAAGAAACAATCCACACCCCAAAGTGTTAAACGTTAGAATAGAAAAAAAAAAAAAAAAAAGAAAAGAAAATTTGTAAGTTTAATGAAAGTGTACGAGTGTTGCCAACAGGTGAATTGAAATGCGATCTTTCTTGTAGATAGTAATGGCAGTTGACTTGGGATATTTTTACAAGACAAGACGTGTTAGGCACAAGCATTGATATGTTGATTCTTATTTCATTGTAATCTCTAATAGTTTATAAATATATACTTGTCATTAGGATGCTTTTTGTTTCGTTTTGGCAGCCGTGTAATAAAATATCTGATGTTCAACATCGGCTGCAAAAGCTATACATCTTGCTTAATTCAATAGCACTAGAGCTTCCATAGTCAATTTGGATATATTATGAAGAGAAACATGTGAAAACACAGATGAGAATTGTTTGCTTACTGTCACTCCATGTAAATTCTTACTACTCCTAGTTTATACTCAAGTTTCGTCCTCTATATTTCATCAACAAAAAGTATACCGGTTTAAAAATACCTAAGCTGACTTCATCAACCATTCGTTGAAGGTTTCGTAAATTGGTATTTTTATTCATCGTGTCTTGGATCTAACGAACTGTATCTTGTCCTGTGCATCAGACAAATGACTTTTGTCAAATACGAATTTATAAAAGACTCAAGGATAGTTCTTACCCTTCCACACTCGACTTCCTCGAGCAACAATCGTTCTATGCATGAAAACTATTTGAACCTTTGCAAACAAACATCATGAATTTTCCCCGTTCTATATTTCAAAAGAGAAGACCTTTCTATGCCGCATGCGGAAAACCATTGATTATGAAACGATGGTTTGTCACGTCTATTTTAGGATATCTTCTCTAGAGCCTACAGTTCAAACGGTTAGAATCCAAACGGAAACGAGTATTGAAAAGTTGTTCAAAAGAGAAAGCTTACCTCTATCATAATAACAGAATTACCGCGAATGGTAACAGACCCGATTTTGACTTTTTCACCGTTTGCTTTCTCTTCGGTCGTGTCTTCAAGGACAATGTTCAAAAAAATCTTTCATTGTTAATAATTTATTCATACAAGTAATACCTTACATCGTAGCCACGCAAAACGCCATATACTTTGCGAGAACCGTTCAACTGAACAAAAACCTGCTTGTCCAAGTACTACCGGAGTCGTCAGCAAAAATCCCATTCCATTTCAAACACCGTACTTTTTTCAAATCGGGAACACTAGCTTTCGACATCTTCCGTCTATCCTAGGTGGTTTTCTTCTTATTTTGCAAAAGCGTCCTCTTCCTAAGGAAATTGAAATACTACATTTGTCACCTGTTACTTGTTACTTACTTTTGAAACAGCTGTTGTCAAACAGCAAAATGGTTATTAATGGAATTCGCTTACTATGTATTTGGGTTATTCACTTTTTGAGAATAATAGATGAAAAATAGGGGAGTATATTTTGCTTATTCCTTTAGGCTATGGCTGGCTGGTATTGACAAGCTCGCTAGTGACTCATTTATAACAATTTTTACATAAACGACGGTAACCTTCCAAAGGAAAAGGATATAATGAGTGAAAATGAGAAAAAAGAATCATGGAGAAAGAAACACCAAAAGTGAGAACCAACTCCTATTTCCATAGAATAGACGCTGAGAATATCATAACATATAGGCGTATATATCAGGTGGAAACCAAAAAGAAAAGAAGCAAACTAACGGCATGATCGCAATTGCAGCATAGTTGGTATTTAGGTAAATATACATAATAACAAGCCCTAAAAGAGCCGAATCCCATATCCATTTTGAATCAATCGCATATCAAATGTTTCGTCGCCTATGACAATTATTTCTACCTTCTCATAAAGAGAAGCAATAATTAAAGGCTTAGTTTTTTGAAAAGGTAAAAATTCTAAATAACTAATTTTTTCCATAAAATGAAAAGCCGTTCCAATCTACTTAAGCATTAGGGTTCCAACCAAGTGCTTTGAGTTCTTCTAAAACCTTTCCTTCGGACTCTACTTTCTTAACTTGAGTAGCCTCTAACTTTTCATTCTTGTCCAAACGTGCCTTCAGATCGTCAATTGCACGTAACTTTTTGCAGAGGGAACGAATCTTTTTCTCGTCACTCACTTCAGCAGGAGGTTGTGGAGGTGCAGCCTTCTGAGTGTTATTAGATTTGTTCTTTTTATTGTTCTTTTCGGGAGCTGGAGCAGCACCGGGAACGATACGTTGACGAGGAGCGCTTTGTAATTTCGAAGCACTGTTGCTGCTTAAGACATCAAGCTCCTCACGTTTATAGGAGAATGTCGAAGCTTGGCCTCTGGCACCAGGGGGGCGATAAGCACCTGTGGGCTTGGCGGCAGGCTTGGAAGAGAGCTTACTTGCAGATTCATGAGCTTTTGGAGCAGTAGGTAAGCTAGAAACGTTTTGGGAATCATCCACTAAAGCAACGTTTACAAGGCTAGGTCTCCAGAGTGCCTGATAAAGTTCTACAAATTCTTCATAAAACATGGGTGCTCCTGTGATGTGCCAAATCTTAATACTATTGTCAACGCGAAGTCTAGGGGAAGTTACAGCCGTCAATAAAAATTGGCTATCGGGACTGAATTCACAGAAAGTACTATTGGCAGCTTCCACGGTTGTAATCTTCTTCATTTGATTGAGGCGGTCGAATATATCGATGCTACCTTGGAGATTTCCAAAACCAGCCAACATAATGTACCTTGAGTTTGGTGAAAACAAAAGTGTGTTACGAGGGGCAAGAGGCAAAGTATGAATAACGTTGGCACGACTGTCGTAGATTGAAGTCTTTGCAGGCATATAACCATAAACAATACCAAACTCCTTAGAATTCGAGTTCCAGGCGACATCATGGATTGGACCTTCGCGATCCAAATCAACACGGCAATCAAATTGGCCAGTAATTCCCAATAAGTATAGGTTTGTTTCACCATAATAGTTCTTATTTGACTTATCGACATCAGTCTGGGTCAAAACCAATAGAGAAGTACCTAAAGCATTCCATTTGAACTGAACCTTGTCGGCCTTGAAGAATGTCTTCTGAGAAACAGGTCTAGTAAAGTTGGGGATGCTGTAGGTACGAACAGATGCTGGTGCACCCTTTCTTTCCGGGACAAACACCGCAACGACATGGTTGCGACCAGGGGATAAAGCAAAGTCGCTCATTCCTTCCACACGCAACTTGAAAACTGGAGGTTTTCCTAGGTTGGAAGTATCATAGAAATGAATCTCGTTGGTCACTAAACGAGCAGCAAGCTTCTCATCGACGGTGTACTGCAAATTCCAGCCAGTTTGGTTACGTTGGACGAAGCTGAAAATCAAATCGCCACTGTCAGTGTTCCAAATCTTCATATTTTGCTTGGGATTTCCATCAGCTTCCTTGCCAGGACGTTCCCATGTACCTAAGAAGTTTCCGAGAGGTGAAAATCCTAGCTCGTAAACATTAGTTACTGGTAAAATCGTCAATGTTTTTCCAGATCCGGCATCAATGATAACAACATTATTTGGGCTAGCGTATGCAAAGTATTTTCCGTTGGGACTATAGCAAGAAACACGCACTATTTCATCAACTTCTTCAAATTCAGCTGGCTTAGTGAAGTTTTCGCTAGTATTCACGAGCCCAATAGCCTTGGTTGACCGAACTATACAGTTAGTTACTCCTTCTTTCAGTTTATTATTACGAACAAGCAAATTGATTTTTTTGGGACATCCTTGTAGATGTTGTTTAAATGACAATAGATCAAAATAAATTAAAAAAGAAGTTGTATAGTAACGGTTAGATTTATGTCCACCATGCTAGTTTAACGATGGGGAACGTAGGACTGCAATTTAATGTCAAAGCCAATTGGGAGATTGAATATGAAAAATGATTTAAATGAAGTCCTAGAAATCATAATCATCTATTTTATGAATTATTAAATAAAATATACATTTTTATATAGATAATAAACATCCTCGCTCAATGTTTCCAGTCATAACCTATTTCAAATTGATGAAGAGAGAGATCTATTGTACAGAGATGTGCATCTAAATTTTAGCAATCATAGCCATAACTAGTGTTTTATGTTAGGCAAATCGTTCTTTAATGTGTTAATTTGTTGCACTTGCAAAGCATGCAGTTTTTCTAAAGCTGAACCGATTAGTTTGTCATGCTTGGCCGTTTCTTCTTTGGCAGAAGAAGTTTGAGAATTTTTCCGTTTATCCTCGTTCTTTTTTCTTTTAAATTCCAAGTATTCTAACGAATGACTTAAATTAGAATTATAATTTTGTATTGGGACCGGATCTTGAGGTGGAACAGAATACCATAATACATTACCAGAGTCATCCTTATTGAGAACATTCACGGTGTCAACGTTGATTATCGTTCTATCATCAATGCCTTGTCCAGAGGCACTACCATCCTCTTTTTGGTGAGTTCCTGGGATTATAAAAGCAGCCGTGTATGAAGGGAGAGGCGGCATTGTATGTAAGTTATATGCAGTACCCAAGGGAGTCGATAGTCCAGAAAGATTGCCAACTGATCCAGAAGTACGTGTACCTTGTGGTGTTATATTTGCTTTTGAATATTGGGGATTCATCTTTGTCCCGTATAGATTAGATAAATTTGCAGGCTGCGACACAGGAGTAGCATCTTGCGTACCGCCATAAAAAGGACGCGCTGGTAAAGAGCCCACATTGCTTTGATTTCCCAAAGGGTATCCACCTGCAGGACCATACATACCTGGACTTGGCAAACCTATTCTTGAAAAATGGGATTGTGTACGGTCCGAATGAGTACTAGTCTTTCTAGCATAAGTTGGCATTACAGGAGGAGTACCAGCGTTCAAATGAGATGGTTTCGGCGTTAAGGAAAATGATTCAGAGGGGGACGGAGAAATAACGCGGCTTGGATTCAAATTATCATCAACATTTGTAGATGTTGGCAATATAACCCCTTGAGCAGGAGCAGCGTTCATACTATTATTACCAAATAGGGCCATTTGCGTTTGAGTATCTGTCATTTGGGGTCTTCCCGACAATAGGTGAAGCAAAGGACTAGGAACTTTATTTGGCGGGATAGTGTGATCAAAAAGTATCATTTCGTAGTCGAAGCCTCGAACCTCTTCAGGCATGCATCCTTTCCATGATTTTATTTTGCTGAACTGTTTCGTATCATCATTGTAGCGAGACTCACAAACAAAGACTGGAGTTGAGCGAATCCCTTTAGGTCTTCCACGCACATAGCGAGTAATATACATAACAAAACACCGTTCAATTATATCTGAAAGGGGATGATCCCTATAAAGAGATGTTTTAAACACTTCATTTTCATAGAAGATGCGATCGGCACGGTGCACGGTTTGCTCAGGGCGGAAATACCAGCATACGGTAATCCAGGGAGTTTGGTCAGCTGAATTCCATATTTTGAAGATTTGTGCAACAACCGGTTTATTAAAGTCAGATGGATTTTTTAATAATATCCAATCACCTATGTTCAGCGGGGTACCTTCATACATAATGGATGTCTGAAATTGCTTGTCGTATCTCTGAGAAGTATGAGAAGAATCCACATCATAGGCACCACCTTCAGCATCTAATCTACCCAATTCCATTTGAATTACATCTGCCAGGTACTTTTGTAAAAAATCTGCATCGCGAAATACCTGACTAGAAGGATCGTTAAAGGACTTTGCATTATTGAACATGAGATTGAAATCTGAAATGAATTCATCCAACGATGAATACTGATTTTTGTTTAATGTCTTTTGAATCACATCGAGAGCCATGGGACGTTGAATTGCTTGATAATATTCAGGAAACATTCTTGGATCCGGTAAGCGCTCAAATGGTGCAAACAATTGCCTTCCATTCACGTCTCGATACCTGCGGACCTGACGCATTATTGCTTTTGCTTTTGCTTCTAGAGGAACCGTAGGTTTCGATGGGAATTGTTGCAATTTCCTATGCTTGACATTTTCTTCGTTCGCAATTGATTCATCTCGAGCAAACTTTCTCTTCAATTCTGTGTCTGCTTCCGCTTCTTCCCCATACAGTTCTGAATCCTGATCAGATGGTTGTTCTTCATGCTTTATTTGTCTGGGTGCCTCTGATGCGTTCGCAGAAAGCCCGCTTTGGGGGGAACTGGAAGTAGGTCGAAAAGTATTGGAGGTCGTGCTTTTTTGACTCATCATAGCATGGGATGCTTGAGCCTGAGGCCAAAGAGTCATGGCTGTGAATCCTTGCTGGTGTAACATCTGCAACTGGAGAATACAAAATTCTTCTAACATGCAAACGAGACTGAAGCTTTGCGAACCGTGGTACAAAAATTTAACATTTGCGATCAATTGAGCGATGTCAAAGACGAATTCTGACAAATCGCGATAAGCAGAGCTTTCAATCTTCAGTTGGATTGCTTTCAAACAGGTTGGCCGGTTGCTAGCAAACAAATCATTCGGATTGTCCGACAATGGATTCGTTTCAATTACTTTAGAAAGTGAGTTCCCACTAATTATGTGTTAGATCATTCGCTTCCTCTCATTCATCCATTAAGCAAAACGTACGCATTATCCTTGGCACTTCGAATTCGCTCAAGGAAGTAAATAAGAACTTTATGGGTTTTTACATCCTCTCTATTGAAATGTTAGTTTATATAATGATGGTTGAAATACCACATACGTAGAGGAACCTACGTTTCCAGACATAGTGGAATACGTCCACGTTCGAGTGTGGATTGGAACATGGGACAATTAGAAAAATACCTTCTAGTGCATTAGTTTATTTACCGACATCGTATGTGTACCTTAATACGTCTTTGCGTGTTTGACCGTAGTTGAAAAGGTTTACCGATGTTTGAAAAAGAGATTCTTGTTTTTAACGAGTGCACGCTTCGATTCGTTAGTAAATAAATAAACAGGCAGAAGAAATAATGAATATTGTATGTATCAATATAGTGTTCTTTTTTTTTCACCAGTTTTATTTTTTCAAGGTATTTTGGTAATATGTTCGAAAGGAAAATGATTTGGTTCCAGATTACTTTCAATCTTTTTAAGATGGGTAAAGAGTTGAATGCAATTTGTTCTAAAAAATGGATGATGTTGAAGTTATCGAGAAGTAATGTTTAAAAAACTTTTTTTGTGAATTGAAAATCCTCCAGAAAACATGTCGATGCCCTAATTCTTTTCCATTAATGCATATTGCTTGAGAGAAAGGTAACTTTAGGAAAATTTGGATGCTCGTTTACAAATCTTAAAAAAGAAAAATGTTTTCATATATTTATTTCTATTTCCTTTTTATTTTCTTAAATTGAACAAGAGTCTTTCCCGGGCTGATCGATGGCGATCAGTCTGAAAGAATCATCACTCCGATGTCCTCAAATTCTGTTGTACTCAAATACATAAAAATCAGAAACGAAGAATCTCATTGTGTATAATAATTCCCCTAATTATTTAATAAAGATTAATTTCTAGAATTTATGAAGCTATAAGTTGCGTTCTCGTGGATAAATTATGGAGATTTATCAGAAACGGTTGAAAAATGTTTACAGTACGTTTGACGAAAGCATATATACAAAATCAAGCTCTCCGCCGAATTCATTAGCACTACAGGTTTTCCAACAGCTGGATGGAGCTTCAATAAGCAAATATCAACTACGACTAGTCATCCAGGAAATTCAAAAGTTGGAAAACAAGCAACATGATCCCCTCTATTGGTCTATCTTGGGTCGATGTTCTGCAAATTTACATATTATGCTGTTAAAAAAATTAATGAATGAGACAACTGAACTATCTGATAATATGCACTATTGGGAGACCGTGGACAAAAATTGGATTTCACGCTTATTTTATTTAATCCAATCTTTCCCTAATCGTTTATGGAAAGCCTTCCGTCAGTCAGTAGGTTCGACACTTCGATCCCCAAACTTCTCACAAGTGTTTAAAAAAAGCAACTTTTTCCCAAAAGTTAGTGCCACAGACATCCAGTTTTATGCACGTGAAGTATTTATTTCTCGAACAAACGTTCTTTCACTGATACGCCATGAATATCGAAGCAATGCCAAGCATTTGCGTACGTTACGAGATGAAAATGCATCGAAAATTGGTAGCTTGAGTAGGGCCATCATGGAAGCGCGAATTTCCCCTGATGATTTAAATTTTTCAACTACTCCAAAGTCTAAAAAGTTAGATGACCTCGTGACCGAATGGATTGAGCGCCTGCTTACACTTTTAAACGTAAGTCCTAATAAAACTCGTGCAGAAGATTTCACGGCTATTTATGAAACTATTTTAAAACCAAGTGAACAGCAATTAAAAGCAAAAGAATATTATAGCCCTTCTGCCTTTGAAAGAAGTTGGTTTAAAATACTGACAGCTTTGCTGACGAGTTGGGTGACAGTTCGATTAATCACTAAAAACCAGCATAGTCTATCAGTTTGGATAGAGTATTTATATTCTACATTGGCTGATTTTATGAATAATTGGGTCTATAAACCTGTTTTGGGCATTTTAGATACCATAAGCAGTAATCGTGCGGACTCTCAGATCGCAGTGATTCAAACACAGAGCTTGGATAGTGATATGAAAAGTCTTCAACGCATGGTACTAGATTTTGTGAAGGATACTTCAACATCTTCCATAGACCTGGATCTCGTGAAGGCTCAAGTCCAGGAAGGAGACTTGACTCCAGTGTTACAGGCATACGAACATGATTTGAAAGCACCATTAAAAACGGCTATTGCAGGGAATTTAATTCGTACTCTTTTGATTCAGTTACAAAAAACAAAGGTGGATGTTGAGGTAGCACTGAGCGGCATTGATCGACTATTGAAGAGTCAGCAGCTCGTCTTTGCAACTGTAGGAATTACGCCCAGTATCATCTTTTGCTATGCTCTACTTAAACAGTTCCAAAAGAATTTTCTTAAAAAGAGCGTTTTATCTTTGTCAGAACGTCGTCAACGATTCCGTCAGGCGATGCGAGATGCGGAAAGAATATTGTTATGTTCTGGACAGAAGAAAACCTTGGATGACAAGAAATACGGACTACTTGTGTTTCAAGTCAACACAATGGCTGAGCTGTCGAAAGAGTTGGGAATTTCTAAGCAAATGCAAGAAGATCTTCTTCAAGATTTGGAAGATATCCAGACAAACGCTTATGGTGTATCTTCTCAACTCCGTGCTATTGACAGAATTTATAGATTATTTCATCCTAGCATTTAAAATGAATGTCTTGTGGAATGCGTTTTTAAGAGGATCTCAAATACGTAGCTCTGAACTGGATCACATTTTGTGTCTATTTCCCATCCTTTTTTTTTTTTTACAATCATTTACCAATATAATTGTAAAATTAGAGAAAAACTAAAAAATGCTATGTGTAACTTTTCTGACTTGAGAATCAATAAAATCTCATACAAATTCAAATATGAACGCGTTTCAGTTGATCATTATGTTTCTTAAGAAAAATGTTAAAAAAGCTCAGAAATTGAATTGAGATCAAATAAGTTTATTTATTTTTTTATTTTTTTTCAATTTACTTTAAGCTTATGTGTTTCCCGGAAGACTATGATTACATTGAATGATCCATATTTCAATGAAAAGAATATATCAATCAACCAAGACAGATACGTTTCAAAAGAAATATAGAACAATTTCTATAAAGAATATAGAGGAAAAAAAGTTAATTCGTTTAATTAATGGTATGTTTTCAAAGATGAGAGTTTGATACAAACATACGACCCAACACGACTCCCACACGTACTCACTGTAGGCACACTCAAGATTGTATTCTTTTTCTTGAACCACAGCAAAACAAATTGGTTCTATTTAAAAAAAGAATAATTGAAAGAACTAAATTGGAAGCAAATATTTACAAGCGAAGAGAGCTATTATATTCGTGGATACCCCGATAGATACATGAAAATTATGGATATGCACAAACCAGGATTGCGGCACAGTCAAATTAGTGAAGAAATTATAGAACAGGTTGAGCGCCAATTAGCAGAACCTCCATCGTTATGGCTGAACTTGACAGGTATGATGAGCAACACGATTGAAAATGAGGAAGCATGTAACTAATAAAGATTTAAGGAGCTCAAATCCTTGAAGGAGAAGGCCAGGATACCAAAGACATAGTATTACCAAATAATCGCTCTCAAGTCACGCACATTGCTGTCGATGTATGTGGTTGTGTTTCATAGAGGAAACGAAGAAAGTGTTGATGAAAGTCGAAAAAGAATCCAAATACTAATGAAGAATTATTTAGATTGGTGGCTCATTGGCAAAGATTCTTTACTACGTTCGTGACACAACATCACCGAATTCGTCAAGTTCAGAGATTAACGAAAAAGAAACTGATCATGGAGGAAGACTATCATTTGCAAAGTTTGAGACTTCTAAAATTGATGATTGCATAAATCTTATGAGACAACTAATTCAAGATCACGCACGAGAATCGAGACGAAAGCCAGTTACGGTTATGGCAACAGGAGGAGGTGCATACAAGTTTTATGATAGAATGTCGAAAGAATTGAACGTGGAAGTAATTCGAGAAGATGAAATGGAGTGCTTAATTACGGGATTGGACTATTTGGTATCATGCATTCCTGGGGAGGTATTCATGTTAAACCCCGAGACGTGTGAGATGGCATTTCAAGAACAATTCCATAACGGAAAATATCCACATATGCTTGTGAATATTGGATCTGGTGTGAGTATTCTGAAGGTAACGGGACCTTCGAAATTTGAGCGTATCGGAGGATCGTCTCTGGGAGGAGGAACGCTCTGGGGGTTGCTGTCGCTGCTAACGCATGCCTCGTCGTTTGATGAAATGCTGGAGCTATCAAAGAAAGGAGACAATTCAGCGGTAGATATGTTGGTAGGCGATATTTACGGTGAAAATATTGGCTATGAACGAATTGGATTGAAAGATAGCACAATTGCGAGTTCGTTTGGTAAGGTGTTTCGAGAAAACAAAAAACTGGACGAATTTTTACCGGAAGACATTGCCAGATCTCTGTTACTAGCGATTAGTAACAATATTGGTCAGATTGCATATTTACATGCACAAAAGCATAATGTCAAAAATATTTACTTTGGAGGCAGTTTTATCCGCAACCATGTACAAACGATGCATACGCTTACGTACGCCATTCAATTTTGGAGCAATCAGACAATGAATGCATACTTTTTGAGACATGAAGGTTATTTAGGAGTATTTGGTGCTTTTCTTAAATATGCAAGAACAGAAAATAATGTTCCCGTTCCTCCCATCTCTTAATATCCTTTCTTTTCTCTTTCTCTTGCTCTTGCTCTGTGTTTTTTCTTCTTTTTTTTTCCCGTAACCGGTTGTTTTTCTTTTATTCTTGAATCGACAAAGAAACTTGGTTGTCGTGTTTCCTTGGTGATGTATGGCACATACTTGAAAGGAAACAAGCAATAAGAAACAAGAAGCCAGATTTCATAGAATCCCTGGGTTGGATCGATAGTAATGTTGTTGATAATGTTGACGGGTTTCATGATGAATAAAACAAACGAATTTTATTTCAGTAAGGGTTACTTGGGGTTTACAAGATTCTTGTAAGCTACGTGGTTATACTCCGTTTCCTTCTCCTTCTTCATTTCGGTTTAATCTCTATTCTTTTTCTTCTAATTGTTCAACAAAACCAAACCACTCAAGCACAAACACAGTTCCTTGCCAACCTTTTTCTTCTTCTACTATTACTATTACTACTACTACTACTTCCTGAAACCACTACTACGCAAGAGCTCACTATCTAATTTAGCAAGCTTCGCTTCAATATACAACATTCTAAAAACCCGATATTTTCCCTCTTTAACATTATATATAATGCTATGTATTTGTTTACATGATATATTTGTTTACAAGGGTTTCTTACCCGCATCCTCAACTCACCCTCTCCCTCACACTCTTCCTCTACCTCTTCCCTCATTGACATAGGTATAGCTTCAATTGATCTCTCGTTGACAAATACAAGCATTAAATGAATCATGGATACTTCTATCCTTCAAGCATGATGTAGATAATACAGAATTCTCTCCATCAGGACGTTTGAAGAAGGAATCCTTTCATCAAACCATTCCTTCTTTATCATTCCTACTACCTTTTGACTCTCATTCATACGCAATCCGTATCCTCCTATCCTCCTATCTTCATATCTTTTCAATTCTTTTGTTTTACACAATCTCGGTGATTCACTTGTAAGTCTATCTCTTTCTTTCATTGACAATTCTCTTGCTGAATCTACAATGTCAATAGGTGGCCGTCGTTGATTGCCTTTGTTTACAAAGATGAAACACTTTTCTCAATCGTACTGCGCTGAGCCACTTGAACGACAACAATGCGTCAGATACTCTGTTTCCGATAAGTTTGATGCCTCGCGAATGGGTACTCTACGTGATCCATTGTTGGTATTATCAATATCACGTTCTTAAACCTTGTGTTTATCTTAAACCTAATAGGTGGTAATCGTACCATCATATCGAAACCTTATCGAGTATCTGGACTGAATAAGACACATTTCATTGTGCGGATTGATTCACTTATCTCTCTGATTGAAAGAACAAGGTTAATCCGGCATTCCATTGATTGCTTTGAACAATATGATTGGATCGGTTTCTTCGCTTCTCCTTCTCGGATTTAGCGAAGAGGACATTTGATTGGCTAAAGTTTGGCCACATGGTTATCTGGTTGTAGCTAAAAGCGAATTTTCTTATCTGAACAAATCATTTTTTTTGTTTAGATAAAGACGTTTTTACCACGAGACACGTCTATTTTCTAACGAAGCCTTCGTGCCTATATAAAGGGGCTGTCTCTGCGGATTTTTTCGCACTCTCGCCCGGAACTTACCTCCAACACCAACAAAGTAGAAATACTTTGTGACTATTATTTTCACTTTTCTTTTTCATTCTTTGCTAATTTACACTCATTCCCTGATACAATATCCAATCCATCATCCGTTTTTAAGGATTGGTAAAAAAACTAAAAAAGAAATTCTTTTTGTTTGGTTTAATTGCCTTGATTTTATTTCTTTAGTTGCCATATCTTTTGAAAGAAAGAAAAACTAAAGAAAAGATTCCTCAACGTCCAACTATTTGTTAATATTTTATTTTTAACTTGTTAATTTATTGGACTGTTTTGTGGTGTTTTTCTTTTTATTTTTAATCCCTTTTTGAAGTCTTGATCTTTGTGCCACTGTTGTTGTTTTACTGGACTTTTTCATTTTGTTTACATTTTCTTTTCTTTATTTACCCCTTCCGTTTGTTTTTGGTAGGTAGTATATATATTTTTTCCCTCTGGTAAATTTTGATTCTTTACCATGAGCACGATCCCTTCGAATGCCGCTGTTGATGGCGCGTTCGACATTGTCTCAAGCACGAATTCCTTTGAGAAAGACGATATTAAAAAGTACCCCGAAGAATCCGCTGTGATTGCTGATGAACAGTCTTTGTACAGCCAAGATTCCCCTGAGAAGCCTATTTCTGAAGGAATCGTTGTCGATGGCGAAACATATTTTTCTCCTACCGACGAGGAATTCACGACCCTTACCCGTGTTCCCAGTGGTGTCCCTTTTGCTGCTTGGGTAATTTGTATCGTCGAACTTTGTGAACGATTTGCTTACTATGGTTTAAGTGTTCCTTTTCAAAATTATATGCAATTTGGACCCCATGATTCAACAAAAGGTGCTTTGAGCCTTGGTGAATCCGGTGCTACTGGTCTTTCTAACTTTTTCCAATTTTGGTGTTATGTGACACCCGTCTTTTCTGCCTTCATCGCCGATCAATTCTTGGGTCGATATAACACAATCTGGATTAGCGCTGCTATTTACTTTGTTGGTATTCTCATTCTTACTTGTACCGCCATTCCATCAGTCGTGGATGCTGGAAAGAGTATGGGTGGTTTTGTTGTTTCCCTTATTGTCATTGGTATCGGTACTGGTGGAATTAAGTCAAACGTCTCTCCTTTGATGGCTGAACAACTACCAAAGGTTCCTCCTTACGTTAAAACTTTAAAGAATGGAAACCGTGTTATTGTTGATCCCGCTATCAGTACTTCCCGTGTTTATATGTTGTTTTATTGGGCTATTAACCTTGGATCTCTTTCTGTGCTTGCTACTACCAATTTGGAGCGTAAAACTGGTTTCGTTTACTGCTACTTGCTTCCCCTCTGTGTTTTCATTATTCCCCTAGCCATCGTCTTTTCTACTAAGCGTATCTACAAGCATACTCCCCCAGCTGGCTCTATCTTTGTGAAGGTTAGTCAAGTCTTTTATCTTGCCATTCAAAACAGGTTCAACTTCCAAGCCGCCAAACCTTCTTATCCCGACACAAAAGGTAAGGTTGCACTGAAAAATAATTGGGATGATTTATTTATTGATGAATTTCTTCGTGCTTTGCGTGCATGCAAAACTTTCCTCTTTTTCCCTTTCTATTGGGTTTGTTATAACCAGATGACAAATAATTTGATTTCTCAGGCTGCTGAAATGGATACTGGAAATGTTTCAAACGACATTTTCCAAGTCTTCGATTCCATTGCTATTATTATCTTTGTCCCTATTTGCGATTACGGATTATACGCACTTTTGCGTCGTCTTCGTATTAATTTCCGTCCTGTTGCTCGTATTAGTGTTGGTTTTATGTTTGCTACTGCCGGCATGATTTATGCATCCGTCTTACAATCTAAGATTTATCAAACTGGCCCTTGCTACGATCACTTTACTGACTCATGTACTTACAACCACATTAGCGTGTGGATTCAGATTCCTGCTTATGTCTTAATTGCATTCTCTGAAATTTTTGCAGTTATTACTGGTTACGAATATGCTTATACGAAAGCTCCTGCTTCCATGAAATCTTTTATTTCCTCTTTGTTTTTGTTGACTACCGCTTTTGGTTCCATTTTGTCTATTTGTATCTCTTCTACCGCTGTGGATCCCAAGCTTACTTGGATGTATGCCGGTATTGCTATCACTGCGTTTGTTAGCGGTATTGCATTTTTCTTCTGTTTCCACCATTACGATAACATGGAAGAAGATGAAAAGAAACTTGAGTATGCTCGTGATATGCAAAACCGTAAGCAAGCTGTGTCGAATGAGGTTGCGGAAAGCTATTCTTTCGATAAAGCACCTACAGCCGAAAACCCTCATGATCTTGAGACCTTTGCAGCTGTTGAAGAATCTCTGAGGGCTTGAGATGTTTAGAAAAAACTTGAATCAAGAAAAGAGATAGTCTTCTTTCCTTGATGTCTTCGTCTATGATGCCCATTACTGGTTTTATGCAATGGCACTTCTGCTTGGCATATTGACTCTGTATTTTTATTTTGATATCTGTTTTTGTTTAGTTTTTTTTTGTTTTTGGGCATTTCGGGTTTATTGATACATGATTTACCCCGTCACTACAAGTATAATTGATAGTTCATGTTGATTCTATTTCTTTTATTAATATCGTATGTGAGGGTATTTTACGTTTAGAAATTAGTCAATGAGCCGAATAATAAAATTAATCGAAGAAAAACGAATGCAAATATAATACTATCTATAATTGCACACTTGGATAATAAACAGTAGAGTTTTTATGAATATGAACAGAGGAGGTCAGGATGAACAAACAGTCAAGATTTAGTAAGTACAAAGAATTTACGGAGCAAAGCAGCATTAATATTCAGGCTTGCTCGAGACCTGCAATGATGATAGGAAGCTTTAATCACGACGATGAAGGCACGTACAAAAGTATAAACATGAAGACGCGACGCAGAAAGACAAACAATACCATTAGCGCGCACCTGTTAATAAAAGAAACTAAAAGAACGGACAAGAAATATGAATAATAATTATTCTTAAGAGTAAATTACACCATTCACAATTCCCTTGAGATGTAGAAGACAAGGATTACCTGCATAGATATGGACGATAGTATGAGAAAAGGGGGAGAATGGTAGAAAATCAAACGAAGGACAACAAGCCAAGCCGTGGAATAAAAAAATAAAACATAGCTTTTCAACGCGCTTCATTGCAACCACAATTACTCCTTCCATAGAAAACGTACAACAGCTGAGAGAATTAATATACGCGAAGGAACATGGTAGGAGAAGAAGCGCTATAATAAGAACGCAGAGATTTAAGCATATTCTTTAATGACTTCCTTTAAGAACTCTATTACAAACGGCATCAGCGGTTATTTTACCCTGGTCAACCAAATAATTTTGAAAATCTTCTAAAAGTTGCAATTGTTCAGGTGTTGTTAAGGTGGCTATAGCAGCGTCCAAAATATCTGAGGTAGAAGAATTTTTTTCGGCGATAAAAGATTGAAAATACATGTAAACAAAAACACCGTTCAAAAATTGGCAGTCAACGCGATCGGTTAAGCCACCATGACCAGGGATAGAATCACCAAAGTCTTTAATTTTGAAAGCTCTCTTCAAACCACTAGCGAAAAACCCACCAAAAGGAGCAACAAGGCTTGAGAAGGTAGCAAAGACCGCCAAGTGGAAATAGATGGGAGCAAAGGTTACTGCTTCGGGAATATGCAAATATTGCACCAACGAAGTTGGAACATTGTAAGTATGGGGTACAAAAACAGAGTTTGGTGTGCAAGTTAAACCAGTGAAGACTGAAGTTGAGAGATCTCTACTGGGACAAATAAAATAGTCAAATTGCATCAAAATAAAGGTTATCAAGGATCCAACAACGACTGTACATAACCAGCCACCCAGGAACCCTTCAATGGTTTTTTTAGGAGAAACCTCGATCAAAGGATGTTTACCAAACATCTTTCCACAAAGGTAAGCGAAGACATCGTTACATACAACATAGCAAACAGGGACAAAAAACCAGAAGAGACCCTCGAAAATGTTGTTGATGATAAAATGGGCCTGTCCGACAACCAAAAGCAACGTCATGTGGGTCCAGCAAAACTGAGAAAATTGAAACTTGTATTTACCCTTTTGAAGCGAAGCGACAAACAAAACAAAACCTAAATTCACTGTTAGTTTTGGACTTTTTCATTGCCAACGGCAATGCCTTACCCATAATATACAACATAAAGGAGATAAATCGATGATGGGATACTAATGGTAGTACATAAGAATCATTGACAAACAAATGGTGGAAGTAGGTGAATATGCTTTCACCATAGGCATAGTACAAGGTGGTCATTAGGAAATACCTAAAAAACAGTTAGACGTGGATTCCAAACGAAAAGAAAACCATAAAAGATTAACTATCCAAACCAATTCTTGGTGGACTTGCTTGCTCCCTCTTGCATTCTTAAATTTTTTATCAAACTTACCAGTTGACAAATTTTGTCCAAGGTAAATCCTTTTCGCGACTTGGAACACTTGCAATTGCAATCACTTCTTTATAAACGCCAATTTGAATCAAAGTAACTAATACAACAACCCAAAAATGACCCATCGCCAGCACTGAGAAAAACATTGCTATCATAATCAGCGTCCATACTGTACGCGTAATAAAATTTTGACTAGGCTTTCTAGAATTCAGTGCTTTCTTTGCTTTTGTCGATAGCTCGGATTGACCGTCATTCTTCATGGAAGGTATCATCAATTTTGAGGATTCTTCTTGGTTTTCCTTCTCTGCCAGCGACTTTTTCGTCGACCTTTTCCGTGCCATTTGTATTTTATTGAATCTGCTTTTTTATTACAGTAAAATTCCGAGCAACCAAATGCGTATCCAAACCGTTTCTTACTTAACGCGATATTGGCAGAGTAATGAATTTCACAGACCCAAGGGACATATCAAAAAAAAGCGAATTTGCGTTGGACTCCATTATAAGGAGAATGTCAAATAGTTTTATGTTAAAAGTTATTTAGGAGATGGAACGTTATATCACAATTCAAATAGTTTTCTGTGGAAGAGTATTGAAGAAGAAATGCTTGTTAATGCTTGCTTATGTTTTTGTTTTGTTTTTCTCTTTCTTTGAATAAAAGTATTTTCTTGCTTAGATTTTATATCGTTTAATTTACAATTTTATTTGTGATCCCCTGTTAACCTGACGATGCAAAGTTATTTCACATTCCAAGCAAGCGTAAATAAATTTACATGGTCTATGATTTTGTTCTCTCTAAAACCAAAATCAAATTTACAATATTGTAAACATCCATTTCAGAAACCCAGCTTTTTATCTTTCTTTGCAGTCATCGTAAACGTTTGACGGTTTGCCGGTCGGTTTTGAATGAGAAGGAACGGCAGAAGAAACTAGAAATAACCATGATTCATTAATAAAACTTCTCATGACATCCCACGGATGAGCTTTATTTAAACTTTTGTTTGGAGCGAAACAATCTTTGCCTTCATAATTTGTATCGACTTGTTTTGTTGAGTTAATAGTAGCTTTAATTGGTCCAATGCAACTGGTTCTATTGAAGATGATGCACGAACGGAAGGTTTGGAAAATGCCGTTTTAGATTGCATATTTCCATGTTGTAAAAGTGGCTTAATGCTTTGAAGTTTTCTCTCCATACCCCGTTCACCCAATATCCGCTCACGATAACGTTCCAACTCCTTCGCAAATGCTTTCTCTTGATCGCTCAAATCAGGGGAATGGATGTTCATACACCGTTGCAATACAACATCTGCACGTCCTTCGCATTCCAAGACATGTTTTTCAAGGTCAGCAAAGCGTTCTGGATCCCATTCCTTTTCTGACACAACATTCGACCGTTTCTCAAGCTTCATTATATGATCGCGTTGACGTAGAAATTCTTCTCTTTGCAGACCCAAACGATAGTGTAATGCCACGATACCTTGGTGTATTAAATCTAAATGGTCACGCATGCGGTTAACAGCCGTCCCAAGAAAACGAAGAGAGTACGGGGACACGCCAAGCTTTCCGCCAAGTTCAGGTGGAACGATGAGGCGCTCAGGAGAAGTCTGAATGTAAGGATTTTCAAATGGTGTTTGTATCAAGAGTGATTGATACATAAGGTTCCGAGTATCTTTTTCACGATTTATGCTCATTTGAAATGATTCCGACAAGTCTTCGTTCGTGAAGTCCTTGTCTATGACGGGCATATCCAAGTGCTCAGATTCATCTATCACCGTAACCTGACGGTGTTTAGTCAAGTAAAGAAAAGCACTTCCTAAGGAGGGATATTTTATTTGTGTACAACCAATAACCGGATCTGCCGACGTATTTAGAGGATTTGTATTCACACGTTCAATCACTTCTGTAGATTCAGGAATGGATGATAGGATATCAAGTAATTCCTTTTTGTCCCGAGCATTTTTGAAATGTAGTTTGTTTTCATATAGCAACCGTAAATCTCTGACCCATGATTCCACATCGATCGCATGAGCGCCATTTGCATGGTAAACTGTGAAAGTTGAAGGAGAAAAATGATCGTAATGTATAATGGTGTAATCCGTCTTGGTGGTAAATGGTTTAAGCGTGTGAATTGGGGAGAGGATAAGAGGTTTGGAGGGTTCGTTACGTTGAGAAGGTAAAGACCATTTCCCAGATATTTTTGAAGGGGACAAAAAGAGGTCAACTTGGCCAGAGGCAGTTGAAACAACTATCACATCTATCACTGGCGTTCCAAGAGAAACAATATCACTGCAGTTATCCAAGATATCATCACCGCGAAGAGGTTGAATTAAAAAGGGTCCTTGTAAAGCCGGTAGGAGTGTAAAATCATCAGGACGCTGAAGAGCAAGAACATTTGAAAAATTAGAAAACTCATTGCTGTCTTCTAACGAAAACCCACTTCGAGAATTAAGTTCCGAAGAGAGAGCCGCATCTCCAATCAGCTTTGTAACCCAGCGTAAAAGTTGTTGCGCATTCTCTGAATCCACACAGGTTTGATGGTATTCAGCAACTTCTGATGACAATTGCTGAAGCATTGTACGTGAGATAAGTGCATGTCTTGGCATAACAGGACAAAGAGCGTAAACGTCTCCACTAACCGTCAAAATATACACAACAAGAGCACCCCAGCTACGAGTCGAATGGTTGAAGGTAAAAGAAACAGGGATATGTTCTTCCGCATCAACATCAAAAGCATTAGAAGGTTTTTCGGTGAAAGATAGTGGAATTGCATAGTCAGGATTACGATAACCATTCTCAACTTCATATAAAGTTAAATGTGTTTCATCCAGTAATACCAAAGATCGGCCAGATCGTCCCAAAGGATGAAATTTAGCGCAAATTACTGGAGAAGTCAGGTTGATGATTCCAGCATAATAAATAGGTTTTTCTGAAGAATTAGTCGAGTGACCTTGCAAACCTTTAAAACCTAATGAACCAGCACCACCAAAAATTCCAGAAGTATTGTTGGAAGATTGATTGAAAGAGAACGAAGAAGAAGATGGTTTTTCATCAGCTTCTGAACGCAATCCCAAGACAACTATTTTCGACTTTCCAACAACAGCCAAGAATTTTCCATTAGGGCTTATGACAAGTTGAAAGATTGTGAAATTTAATTCAGGATGCGTTAATCTCGTAAATGAAGTTGTTTCTGATCCTCCTTTATTATGCTTTACGTGTTCACAATCCACAAGTCGTACTTCATTACCCACTGCAACATACAGTTTCGTGTCAAAAGAACACACTTGCTTTGGCAAAGGTTCTAGGTCATTTGTAGCTGCATGAATACTTTTGAATGCAGGATGTTTCTCCAAAAGATCCGTCCATGAAAGATGCTGCGACATGTTCGGTGTCTAATTTCAGCTTCACCTACTTTTGACAGAATCCACATAGAGCAATATAGCGTATTGCGGTATATCAAAATGGTGCTTCGTTGGAATACTGTAATCAATAAACAAAATAATTATAAAAAAAAAAGAAAATTTGGGAAAGAGAGACAGTAAAAACAAAGTGTGTATGGACGTTAATTAGAAGGATAATTTTTCCATTCGAGCTTTATGAATATTTCTCTATTTCGAGGTGGTTTTTGGTAAAGTTGCTTCAATGGTATTTATGTTCACCAACTTTTAGCAGATTATAACACGGGCTGGGCTGTATTACTATTTCCTTGGTTAAACTTGTTCTTAATCTTTAGTTTTGAATTGATTCGGTATAGCCAGATCGGTTGAATTTCCGTTAAAGGATTGTTTCACTTCTTTGCCCTCAGAAAGTACCTACATCAAGGCAATTGGTGAAATGGCATCAATCGCGCATTTAGACGCTCTTTCTCCCTACCTTTTACGCCGTTTTAGAAATAATGCTTCTGCTTTAGAGAATGTCAAAAAGAGCTGCTGCGTCTACGTTGGAAATTTATCATTTTACACAACAGAAGAACAAATCTACACGCTTTTCTCAAAATGCGGTGAAGTTCGAAGAATCATAATGGGTGTGGATCGCTTTGCAAAGGTATGTTTTATGAAAATAAATAAAATAGTTCTCGAGGTAGCTGTTGAGGACTACTCATACTGTTTTTTTTAGGGATTGCATAATATACTAATACTACCGACCTAGACTCCTTGTGGCTTTTGCTTTGTTGAATACTATAAAAATGAGGATGCTCTTGATTGTTTGAAATATATTTCTGGTACTACCTTGGATGAGCGCATTATTCGGGCTGACTTGGATCCTGGTTATGAGGAAGGACGACAATATGGACGTGGTGCTTCTGGTGGACAAGTGCGTGATGAAATGCGAGAGGAGTTTGATCCTGGACGTGGTGGTATGTAAAAGAATTTTACTCCCAACTATGTATTAACTCTATGGTTTTAGGATATGGAAAGTTACACAAGGCATCTGATAGTAGAACACTGGCTAATTATTCTTCCATTTCTTCTGCACCGATGGGATCCTCTTTAGAATTACAAAGCAATCCAAGGTATCACCGGTAAAGGGATGAATGGATTCTATGGTGCAGAACAGCGAAAAGCTGATGCTTTTTTAAATTACGAGAAAAAGATGAATGATTTTTGCTCATTCGTAGACCTTGTAAAGTTTTAATATTAAAGAGCAACCCTATGAATATTACCAATATACAGAGTAGTAGAGGTTGAATGAAAAAGTACAAGAAGAAGAAGAATATTGTAGACTACACATTCATTTCATTTCATCTAAAGCATTATTTGTCCAATTTTTTTATATACAAAAACGTCCGTTACTTGTGTAAAACACGTAGAGCATCATCCCAGGTTCGAAACTTTTCACTGATTGACTCATGTTGCAAGCCATTCTCAATTTCATGATTCTTAATAACTTCCCAATCTTTCCACGTAACTACAGGCTTATTCACAGTGGATCGAATTCCGTCCCAACCAGCTTTTGTGCCTTTTAAGAAAGGCTCTCGCGCAAGCCAATCTTTGTACAATTTGTCTGCGGTGGAAAATGAATCCATCATTGTAGAAGCAATCACTCCGACAGGACCATTCTTCACCCATCCACTCACATACATGCCAGGAGCAATGTGTCCATCATTATTGAGAATAACTCCACGACTCATATCGAAGGGAACGCCAAGTTCTTGCATACCGGGGAGGGGCACACTTTTGTATCCAATACTACGAACAACAGCCTGAGCAGGAATTTCGACGAAATCATCTGAAGAATTGGATTCGTTGCGAATAGTTTCTGTCTTTTGGAATCTGACTTTTTCCACTTGACCATTTCGACCAAGAATTTCAACAGGAGTGAGTCCAAACTCAAGTCCCCAAGACTTAGGTGGATTCTGCAAAGGATGTGAGGAGGGTGAAATTTTCTGAGCATCTTTGATTTTGGATTGTATAAGTTTAATCAAACGCTTACGAGCCCGGTCAAACGTACTGAGGGCCTCTTCTGAGAGAAATTGAAGAGAAGAGGTATACTGTGGAGCTAAAAAGTTAGCAGAAGAAAGAGAAAAAAGCTCTCGAAGCTCCTTTATAGTAAAAGACACAGATGTCAAGTCTCTTCTACCAACTATGTGCAATCGTTCCAGAGCGCTTTTGTACAACTGCTGGACAAAGAGGGGATTAATATCGGTGGGAAGCAGATGTTCGGGTTTGCTAAGCATAATTCGGGCAATATCGAGTGAAACATTGCCTTGACCGATGATGACGAGATCTTTGAGACGAGACAGAGATAGTCCAACATTCTGATGTCGAGGATCACTATTATACCAACCCACTACTTGGCGGGCGCTGTAGACACCGTCTAGATGTTCACCGGGAATATTAAGGAGTTTATCGGAGGATGAACCATAAGCATACACAAGAGCATCGTAATGTTGTGAAAGGGTAGAGAGAGGAATATCTTTGCCAATGTGAATATTTCCTAGAAAACGAAACTGATTACTGTTTGCAATTTCGGTAAACTTGTGTTCCACTTGCTAGAAAAAGAGAGAGAGAGTTAATATATGAAAGAAGGAAAGCAAATAAGACTATGTTCAAAGAATTAACAATATAAAAATCTATCATACCTTGACTTCAGGATGGTCCGGAGCTACGCCGTATCGGACTAAGCCAAAGGGGACGGGGCTTGCTTCATACATATCAATCTTAATAGAAGGATCATTTCGAAACAATCGATGAGCTGTATAGAAAGCCGCCGGACCGGAGCCTATAATACCCACAACAGGACTTGAAGGCTGCGTAGAGTACCTACGAACCAAGGGCAACCACATCTTGGACATGGTGGAGTGAAAATACGGATCAAGCAGACAAGTGAAGGACAATGCTATTTCGGTGAAAAAATTCCTGGAGGGATTCAATAAATGAATGCACGAAAATTCGTTCAACCAAATGCGATCACTCAACTACCAACGGCAATTTGTTAACGCCCAAAAAATCACAAAGAAACAAAGCTTCAAAAGGAAACGAAAAGCAATCACCAAGGCAACAACGATGGATGGTTTTTATGATGCTGATTTCGAGAGGCTTTTGTTCTCAACACAAGACTGGAAAACAAAGCTGCCAGACGTCGTTGATATAAGAAAACAATAAAAAGAAAAGATATATTCTGTTGGAAATACTAAAAACGAAGAATGCTACGATTGAATTGTTGCACTGTCTATTCTTGGCATATACCAAGTTTCGGTTCCTAGGAACCTCTTTGTAAAAATAGGTATATGGTTCTATATATGACTACGAAAAGGAAACCAAGATTTTTAGATACTGCCATTGTTACAAAGAGGGATACAAGAAAACTAGAAAACTCTTGGTTTTACGGGTTGAAATAGAATTATTGGCAAGGTGCTTTCTGAAAAATTATATAGGATGACAAGGGGATGATGCTGGTACGAAAATGCAAAGAATTGAGAGGAAGAGTGTTGTCTTTGACGAATACGTCAAGACCAGTTGAATTCATCAGTGTCAAAAGACAAATTCAGACACCAAATCTAAAAGATGAAGCTTATATAGGTTTTCTGTTTTCTATGATGTCTCAATGGAGACGAGGCAAACAAAAATCTTTTCGACTTGTCTTGTCTTGACTTTTATGCTGAAGCTCAAACAAAACAAAAAGTCTATCACGAAGGAGAAAAACAGCAACGATCTTCCAACGAATCTAATTCACCATTTGCTTATTAATTACTTTTTTACACTTTCAAGTGGACCAAAGGACGATCCTGAGACATCAGTGAGAAATGAATTCTCTACCCATGTATTCACTACAATGCCAAGAAATCATCAATTACCCTTTCCCTGTCTCTATTCTTTTCCGTTTTATATTTTTCCATTCCATTCACGCTCAATTCTTTCTCAATGCATCGAATTTCTCTTATTTCCTATTGGATATTTCTCTTTATTTCCTTTCCTTTCCTTGGGTTATTTGGGTTATATTCCCTATTTACCACAATCTCATATCTGATCACTCGATATCGCGATATAAGAATATAGGTATCATCAGTGTCACGATAGCACTGTTCCTCCACGTCTGCCCGTACCTTGTTACTACGGTGAACTACCAAGGACAGCCAACCACCTTCTCTTAGCCACTAATATAAGCATTTTAACGATTTTCGTTAAATAAAGCCAGACTCAGAAAAACCAGTATTTTGGAAGTCTCTGAGAACGTAAATTCAGTTGGATTTGATATTTCTGGGTTATTTGCCTGGATCGGCTACGTATCTCGTGACAGCAGTTGGGTTCGTGAATGTTTAAATCTTAAGCGAAACAACTCCTCCAAAGAACGGTTTTCATCGAAGTCTGTTTCCCATAACATCTTCTGTCTACTTGTCTCTCACATCCACTTTGTCCGTGAAAATAGCGAGCCGATCGGCTCCGTCTTCTGAACCGTCCCTACACGTCGGGAAGGATAAAGCTTTCAGTACTATCTTGTTCGTTTCTGGGCGTGATTGATTTAGTTGCTTACTTTCTATCATTTTCAGCGAGGATCTCTCGATATAAATTGCCTCTGTAGTTCATATTTCGACTCCTACTTGCAAAACTTGTGTTTTAATTTGTGAAATACGGTCCACCCTCGGATTGCCATCTTTGTTGATAGCTTTTCTTTAGTCTTGCTGTGGAATTTCGACTTTGCATATTCTTAGGAAAGGTATAGAGCCATTTATTGTATGCTTGATAACCTACAAGGATCTGGAACTTTCAAAAGCAGCATAAAGAGTCTTGTGTACAATATTTTCTTTATTTACTTTTCCTTCCCATTTGGTTTGCATTGCATAACGCGCCTTAGCTGAACAATCATCTGTAGTTTTTTTTTTATTTTTTTTCCTATTCATTTTACAGTTTGTTGCATTTCATTTTTCCTTTTTTTGACTGTGATTATTCCTAAAACCCTCACTTCCTATAGTTAGAATTGATCTTGGTTTAAAATTTGAATCGTTTGCGATTTCTCCCCCTTTCTCACTTTCGTTTGAGCGTTATTGATTACATCGTTTTTCCTTTGTTTCGGTAATATTATCTCCTCTATGAACTCCATTCCAGACTCTTACTCACTAAAACAAGATTTTCCCGATGCTCTGGGTGATTTTGTCGACCCTTCTCACCCTCAGATGCGGATGAATTATAATCACCCCTCAGCATCGGCGTCTGTGTCTTCGGTTCCTCCTAGCCAACCCGCT
Source organism: Schizosaccharomyces lindneri (assembly GCA_029532395.1). Classification (NCBI taxonomy): domain Eukaryota; kingdom Fungi; phylum Ascomycota; class Schizosaccharomycetes; order Schizosaccharomycetales; family Schizosaccharomycetaceae; genus Schizosaccharomyces; species Schizosaccharomyces lindneri. The sequence continues at coordinate 64,498 of JARFMH010000007.1, read as the reverse complement.
GCTACGAGTTCTGCACCTGACGTTGATCCATCTACCGTAAATCCTTACGTTCAAAACACTTCTCTGGACATTTCCAGCCCATTTGATAATGTGACCCAGGGATTGACCGGTGCTGACGCCGAAGCTCTCGCTGAGTATTGGCAGAAAGCCATCGATACTTTGGAAAATAATGACCAGGCCATCAAAACATTACATCTTCCATTGGCCCGTATTAAAAAGGTAATGAAAACCGATGAAGAAGTCCGCAACAAAATGATATCCGCTGAAGCTCCTTTTCTCTTTGCCAAGGGAAGTGAAATTTTTGTTACTGAACTGACAATGCGTGCTTGGTTACTCGCAAAGAAGAATCAACGACGAACCCTTCAGCGATCCGACATTGCCAATGCCATCTCAAAATCCGAAATGTATGACTTTTTAATAGACATTATTTCTAAAGATAATGTTTCTCCTGCTCCTTCAGTATCTCAATCTCAAGTTGTTAACCAATCTACCGCGATGCCCTCAGCTCCCTCTGTTTCTGGAATCCCCTCTTATCCTGGACAGTCTGGAATGCCTTCCCATTCAATAGGTTACCCTATGGGATCCGGAGGTGTTCAACCTGCATACTCCTCTCAAATGGCCGCTGCTAACCAAAGGGCGATGCACTATGGCTCTCATCCAGCCTCTGGGTATTTGCCTGTGCAAGAAATGGAACAATCTCTCATGTTTAAACAACCAGGTATGGGCCCTGATTACCAACAAATGCAAATTCCTGATGCTTCAATGAACATGGCTCCCGTGAATGCTCCACGTCCCGTCATGGTCGCTCCGTATATGGCTGAGCACCTGTATCGATACCCTCCAACTCATTTAGAATCCGGAACGTCTGCTTTCCGGTTTCCCTCAGGCATGAGGTATCAGCAAATGGGGCCTCCTATACAAGGCTTACAAAGGGAAAATATGGGACCTTCGCATTTACATGAGCATCCTGCATATGCACATCCTCCTCATCAGTCTTCTCCGCCGCAACAGTATGAACCTCAACCTCCTCAACAAACACAACCACAACAACCCCAACAAAGATTCTATCCTCAACCCAATCCGATGTTTTACCAGTCACATCAACCTCAAGGCCTTCACAATCCGAATGCTGTTCCTTATCAAAGTCAGCCGCATCCCATGTCACGGTTTTCTCAACAAAACCAGTAAAACTGCTTTTTTTACAAAATTTTTCAAAAGTTCTTTTTATTTAATGCCTTGAGAATGCCTTGAGGATTATATTTTGTTTGCTAAAACAAACATTTTAATTTGCTATATGCGGAAACATCCCAAAAAGATTGTTTCCCAACCTTTTAAATTCTATAATATTCTTCTTGTTTCGGAGTGTGTTTTACAAAACGTAGGTACTCAAACATTACTTAGAAAGACATGGATTCTATGACACTTCTAATTATTATCTTTTTGTCTATATTTTGACTTGATCTATCCTCAATAAACCATTTTTGTAGTGACCTGAGAGCTATTTTAACAACTCAAACTTATCTTTCTGTTTTCTTTTAACAATACAACATTGGTTTTTTCTATTTCCCCAAGTTATATCTACTTTTCAAGACTCCGGGCTAACAGGCCAACCTGATATACGTTTTCCACCAGAACATTTGCATACGGTATCTAATTATATTCAATGACCTACATGGACTCCTTACTGACGACAATTTTGAGCATTAATAAAAGGGGAGTGATTATTACTATTGTCTAACTGCTAAAATACATTTAGGCCCTTCAAGCTAAACGAAATTCATAAAAGAACAACTAAGACTAGCTCAAAAGGCCACCAACCACGGCCACTGGAACTCGAGGTAATGAGACCAGCGGTGCATGGCAGCTTATTCTACTCCTGCACCAGAACTACACAGTTGATTAAGGAGCAACTGGTAGGCAGAAAGAGGAGATACTTTTGCTGATATCTGCAAACTGTTTCAGTTATTCAAAGTAACAGCAAGTTGCACCTAGAAGATTTTAAACTATGATGTCTACTATCCTTCGACTAGAAAAACATAAACTCCGTCTAGCAACCCACAAGCTGCAACATTACTGCTGCTTTTGAAACCTTTCTGTCTTCATATTGATTTCTTCAAATCATAAATTCGAACAATAAACAATATGAAGAACGTACAGAGTCATTGAAGCCATCATCTCCATATAAACCCTGGCCTGTATATCGTGACTGTTTTTGTTTTGTAGGAAATTTTCACTAGGCGCTGAATCAGCGGGATCTCGGTTTGTGAATTATCAAGGATTATATCTTTGCAGTTCTCTCGCATAGTCTATATTATTATATATAGAAAAAAACCGAGAATCTGCGAATATTCTCAGTTTGTCAAATTGAACGAAACGTCCATTTGCAAACTTCTATAATATAAAAAAAGGAAATATTTAAAAATGCCTTCAATTTTGCTTCTTGGTTCTGGATTCGTTGCATTGCCAACATTGGAATACTTGGCTCAACGAAAGGGAAATACTGTAACGGTTGCATGCAGAACCCTTTCTAAGGCTGAAGCCTTAATCAAGGGTGTTCCCAACTCTAAAGCTATTGCTTTAAACGTTGCTGACGAGGCTGCTTTGGAAAAGGCTGTCTCTGAACACGATCTTACTATTAGTTTGATTCCATATACCTATCATGCAACTGTCATGAAGGCTGCCATCAAGCACGGCAAACACGTTTGCACCACCAGTTACGTTAATCCCCAAATGGCCGAGTTAGAGGAATCGGCTAAGAAGGCTGGTTCCATTTGCATGAACGAAATAGGTGTTGATCCTGGTGTTGATCATTTGTATGCCATCAAGACTATTGAAGAAGTCCACAATGAAGGTGGAAAAATCAAGTCTTTCGTTTCTTACTGTGGTGGTCTCCCTGCTCCTGAAGACTCCAATAACCCTTTGGGTTACAAGTTCTCTTGGTCTTCCCGTGGTGTCTTGTTGGCCCTTCGTAACTCTGCCAAGTTCTATGAAGGCGGCAAGATTGTCAACATTGAAGGTAAGGACTTGATGGAAACTGCCAAGCCTTACTTCATCTACCCTGGTTATGCTTTCGTTTGCTATCCTAACCGTGATTCTACTGTTTTCAAGGAGCGCTACCAAATTCCCGAGGCCGAAACTATTATCCGTGGTACTTTGCGTTACCAAGGTTTCCCCGAATTCATTCACTGCTTGGTCGACCTTGGCTTCCTCGAAGACACTCCCCGTGAGTACTTAGACCCCAAGGGTACCGCTTTACCCTGGAAGGAAGTCACCGCCCGTGTTATCAACGCCGCTTCTTCTTCTGAATCTGATTTGGTGAAGGCCATCTCTGCTGCTCACCAATTCAAGGATTCTGATGACAAGAAGCGTATCATCAATGGTCTCAAGTGGCTCGGTATGTTTTCTGAAAAGACTGTTACTCCTCGTGGAAATCCTTTGGATACTTTGTGTGCCACTTTAGAGGAACTCATGCAATACGAAGAAGGTGAGCGTGATATGCTTATCTTGCAACACAAGTTCGAGGTTGAAACCAGGGAAGGTAAGCCCCAAACTCGTACTTGCACCCTTCTTGACTATGGTGTTCCCGGTGGTTACACTTCTATGGCCAAGCTTGTTGGTATTCCCTGTGGTATCGCTTCTCAACAAATCCTTGACGGTGTCATTAACACCCCTGGTGTTTTGGCTCCTAATGATATGAAGCTTTGCACTCCTTTGATTGACGAGCTTGCCAAGGAAGGCATTGTAATCCATGAGGAAGTCATCGACCAAGAATAAATGACGATCTCTTAGTTGTGTATTACTACCCCATTTGCTTTATGTTTAATAGTCCTTACTTTGTTAAATAGTCTGGCCGTGTAGTTTGAATGAACAAATAATCCATCATTACTATAAATAAAAGATTATTATGACTCCCGAAGCTGCATCAAGACGTGCATATGAAAATTGGATAGTTCATTAGTTCGTACGTATAGTATAAAAGATTATGCCACTATCGTAAACTGGCTGCCAATGTATCCAATTCCGCTGTATATTGTTAATTAAAATCATAATTGATCTTGCATACCCTTTTTTTCAGCTTCCTCCTCCTTTGAATTCATTTTCCACCAGAGAAGATCAAGACCGTAATATGTAGTCAAAGCGAACAACATGACCTTTCCTAAAGGTCTTGCGTAGTTTTTATAAAACATTATCTAAATACTTGTTAGTTACTGTAGCTCTGGATATGCCTTCACCTAAATTGACTTTGCAAAACAAATCATAGAATTACTTACGTGTGGAGATGGCTGTTGAGCTTGACTATATAATCTTCTCTGAATAAGAAGAGGTTTTGAATATCCTCGTTTGAAGAAAACCATTCTTATAAACTTTTACTTGGTTTCCTAAGATGTCTCTTGTGAGTACGCTTGGTGAACGTCGGTACCAAATAGAGGGTAAACACTTGGTCAATTGAGTTGTGATAACCAATACATTTTCATACTTCCAATGCTATATTATAACAAGGAATTATACAATTTATTAAAAAATGGGTTAATAACAATTATTAAAAGTCTTTAAAGATTGGAGTGTTCTATTAACTTCATAATATCTGCTGCATATATGTATAAATCTAATTCAAAAATTATTGAAATAAACACATAAACATAAAGTTGATTTAGAATCCCAGCACTCGCATTATAGAAGTTCCGACTATCAGCAAAGCAGTGAATGATATAAGAGTAGCTGGGATTCCAGCCTTTAAGAAATCGGACACCTTCAAATAACGCTTTCCCATTTCATTTTCCATCATAATGGCTGTCATATTTGGAAAACCGCTGGTCGGTAATGCCATTGCAATACTGCACATTAAACCACAAGCCATTACAAATATACGAGGATGGGGATCACTTAACCGGCTACCGACTTCGTGAATGACCGGCAAAACAATCATGGCAGCCACCATATGCGAAACGAACGTGGCTACTACTAATGTCAACAATGAAAATACTAACAGTACCTTGAAAGTATCCAAGGATGAAACTGCATTTCCGATGTTAAGCGCTATTAGCTCTAGAAGTCCGGAGGAAGACACGGTTTTACCCAAAGCAACACCTCCCATTGCTAAGACAATAACGGTCCATAAGAAATTATTAAAGTCCTCTTTCGTTAGCAGACCAGTACCAAAGAAGACGATAATAGGGATTAAAGCAATTACGCCCATGTCCCCAAAAATCTCATCATAGCGCCGTTCAAGACACCAGAGTATTATTGTTGCAATGGTTACAAAAGATATAAACGATTGTGTTTTAGTAAATTTATCCCTGGTCGGACGAATCTTAGCCAATACAACGCGTTCTGATGAAGAAGACAGAAACAGCAAAAATACCCAAACGCCCAAGACACATACAGTACAAACTGGTATGGATACTGCAAACCACTCCCCCCAACCAGGTGAAGGATCCATGTTTTGCAGTGCAATAATATTTTGGGGAGAAGCGATAGGAGAGGCCATACCTCCAATATTTGATGCAAGTGCGATGCCAATGAGTAATATTTTTGCATAATTAGAATCAGCTGGAAGATTCCTCAAAAGCGGTTGTATGATAGAAAAGCAAAGAATTGGAGCTGCAACATTACTAATCCACATGCTGGCAAACATAGCCACTACCATATTCATCAGCAATACATTTCTTGGCTTTTGACCAGCACGGGCGAGAATGGAAGTGGCGAGCCGTTTCGCAATCTGATACTTGCTCAGTGCAGCAGCGATCGTAAAACCTCCCAAGAGCAATACAATCGTTGGATTCCACATAGAAGCAAATATGACTTTTGTTGACTCTTTTCCAGGCAAAGGAGATCCATCCTCAGCACGTAAAATTCGTAGAAAAGCGGTAAAGAAGGGGACGAGGAAAGACGTAACGAAAAGAGGGATAGCTTCCGTAGCCCACAGCAGGGAAACCAGCACAAGGAGTGCCATGCAGTTATTTTGTTCTGTATTATCAATCATTGGGTACATTAAGATAGCAATAAATAAGGAAAATATAACGATAATAGTGAGAAGTGTAGAGTTCAAAAAGAACCTTGGAATCTTGACGTGTCCAATTCTGGTACGAAAGACTATGTATTTAGAAGCAAGCGGGTCTTTGTCGTTGACTGACACTACCGATTGAAGAGCCGAAATGCGTGCAGCCTCAGTTCTGCGCTCTATTGCAATCATCTCTCTCCAGACGGTATTCCGCTCCCAAGCAACATATTCGCGAAGATGCCCACGAAGGCGGCGAATAGCAACAAAAGTGTCACCCCGGCAACACAAGTTTGCGTACCATTCAGTCACTCTATTTAAACATACTGTCAATGCATCACGAATTTCAGTCCGGAAAGGGTACGTTTCATTTATGTGGTGCATATATGGCTCACGTAAGCTGCTTCCAAGAGTTTTGTCATACTTCTTAAGGATCTTTGAGAACCCTGTCCAGTTAAGCTGCACATACGAGATGAGATCATGAATGGAAATGTACAACTGAGTAATTTTCCGCTTCAAAGAAACAAAGTTTTCATATGCCATAATATCAGAGGGATACTGTTCAACCAACAAATGGTGATGATCGCCTGTATCTTCCTCTTCTTCTTCATCATCATCATCATCGTCTTCATCGTCCTCGGGAGTGCCTACAGAAACGTCTTTTTGAAGAGCTGAACCCGAATGGTCAGATTTTAAAATAGCAGTAGATTCTACTCGAGACACTGGCGGTGGATTACTAAGGTTTCCGTCACTGCCAGTGGCACCATTGACATATACTTGATGGTCGGAGGCCGTAGACGTCGGTACCTCTTGACTGATGGTGGAGTCACGAAGATGTCGAATATTTTTGGTATCCTTTTTGGATCGTATAGTACTTCGTGCGCCATCTCCACTGCTGCTTTGTTTTCCAAAGCCATACTCTAATGCATAGTTATCATACTCGATATTCAGCTTTCCAAAGGTCTCTTGGATTTCCCGCTCTTTCGGGACATAAAAATTGACTATTCCATCAAGTTCTTTGTCGAGGCTTGAACGAAATCGGTCATCTGGAAGTGACTGTACTTGATGGTTTAAAAGTCCCGTTTCTTCATCCACTCTTTCTAACGGACGACCCACTTGCTCATGTTCAAGAGCATATATACTTCCAGATCGTTAGTTTATACCTTCATACTCTTGTTTGCAAGTACAACACATAATGAACCTTTCCACACGAGCTCTAGTGCTGCGATTCCAAACATTTCCGAGTTACTTACAGCTTCTTTAGATTAGAATAACTATTCCCTCAGGTCTGCATTAGTAAATTTGTCGCGAAACTTGACTTCTCCTACTCCTGAACTCAAACATACGCTATGTAGCTTTCCGACCATTCCGGAACGGCATTGAATTGAAGACTGTGTACGTATGTTAACAATTGTCAACCATCTCTCATATTCACTTCTATACCTGTGACTAAACTTCATTGAAAGACACCGTCTTGCATTCCATACAACAAAAAAAGAGAGCCACCTTAGACGTTCAGTATAACCGTCGAAAAATACTTTAAATAATGGAAATTTAAAAAGTTTTTCTAAATACGTTATTCATGTGAATTGTTATTGCGCACAACTCTTTGTCCCTTAGTTGAATAGGAAATCCGTATAGTGAAACCATACGCAATACGCAAAATTCCTTAGAGCAGAGAGGATATTCTCTAAATATCAACTTGGCAAAAACAAGCCATTGCTTGCTTGAATTGGATTACAAGGCAATAAAAGAACGGAGATTTTGTTTTTTTAAGAGCTTTATTTAGAAAAATAGATTTATCAGTTTGTGGTATCGAAACCTGCAGTCTTTGACCTTACTGAGAACACAATGGCTGAAGTGAAAAAAGTCCCAAGAAAAAGGTTTGTTGGAAAAAACGTTAAAAAAGATAATATATCTGGAACATCGAAAGATGTAGAGGACACACAGCTGGTGAATACGCGCGTCAAGAGTTCAGGACGAATGGCAACTCGGATTCCCGAAGAAATATTGAATGATAAAGGCATCAATGAAGCAGTAAAATTGGTATGTTAATATATTTGTACGAATCATTAGTCATTGGGTTGCAAGCGCATCGATGATATTGGGTCTTGTGGAGAAAAAGTTTGATATAAAACTAACATTATATATAGCTTCCTCAGAATTACAACTTTGAAGTTCATAAAACCATTTGGCACATACGCATGAGAAAAGCAAAACGTGTTGCTTTACAGCTTCCAGAAGGATTGTTGATGTTTGGATGTATATTATCTGATATATTCGAACAATTTTGCCAGGTAGAGACAATTGTTATGGGAGACGTCACTTACGGTGCTTGTTGCATTGACGATTTTACAGCCCGAGCTCTTGGGTGTGATTTCTTGGTTCATTATGGTCACTCTTGTCTTGTACCAGTGGATCAGACACCAATCAAGGTGTTATATGTGTTTGTCGATATTAAAGTTGATTTGGGCCACATTATTGGATCTTTAAAACAAAATCTTCCTTCAAAATCAAGACTGGCTTTGGTTGGTACGATCCAGTTTGTTGGTTCCTTAAATACAATCAAAGAAGAGTTAGAGAAAGTAGAGGAAGATGGTAAAGGAGGATTCTATTCAGTGATTCCTCAAGCCAAGCCTTTGTCTCCCGGTGAAGCTCTTGGATGTACGTCTCCATATATTGATAGAAATGTGGTCGATGCTGTCGTTTACATCGGTGATGGTCGATTCCATCTGGAATCAGTCATGATTGCCAATCCCGGACTGCCTGCATATCGATACGATCCCTATTCCCACGTTTTAACGATAGAGTCGTATGCCCATGAAGAAATGAAAGAAATCCGACACTCGGCAATTGAGAAAGCCAGGAGTGCAAAGAAGTTTGGCTTAATCCAGGGTACCCTTGGTAGACAAGGGTCACCAAAGGTTTTGGATAATTTGAAAGAGACGTTGAGAAAGAGCAATAAGGAGTTCGTAACCGTATTGATGTCTGAAATTTTTCCAGACCGTTTAGCACAATTTACGGATGTGGATGCTTGGGTTCAAGTTGCATGTCCTAGATTGTCCATAGATTGGGGTTATGCTTTTCCAGCACCGCTTTTGACTCCCTACGAAGCCTCGGTTGCCTTCCAAGCTGCACCATGGCGTGAAATCTATCCTATGGACTTTTATGCAACGAATTCATTAGGCAACTGGACTCCTAACAATCCTGAAAATCGGCCATTGCCACCCAGGAAAAAAGTGGAACGTGCTGCCGCTTCTTAAAGAAAATGAAAAAGGAAATTGTAAGTATAAAACACAGGATCACACAGGATTGACATCGGTGAAGGCAGGTCTGTGAGCATAATGCCGATTGCACTCAACCAGGACGAATTCAGCGTTTCAATAAAAAAAAATAGGGCATAGAGGGTTATGGTTAATTATTAATAAAATTTTGCAATGTTAATTCTTTACTACTGGTGCGATCGTTGTTCAATAGAATAATGACTGGCTATTGAATGACCGAAGCGTTCTATGATGAATCAAGAGTCTTCTTTTTATTAATTAAAAATTTTTCTAAAATTATCAAGTAATATGTTAGTTTCTTTCAAATATGTGAAAAATTCTACAGTAGAGCGATCCTGCACTGGGTAACACGATTTTTCACCGTATTTACTTCCTTCATTTACATAGCCGCAACAAATCCAAATTTGTTAGGCTTCTTTCTTTAATTGTTTATATTCCTTCATTAAGTACGTATATCCTGAAAATAGTAAGCATTGAATTGCTTCTGGCATTGTTTATTGATAATGTTTTGATGTTTAAGTAATGGCCGACGGAATTGAAAAGTTCATTACTTGCAATCTTTTAATTTATAATTGAGAAAAGATCTGTTAACACGATATTAGAGAGAGGAAAAGGTTAGATTGCTGCGGGTTTCTGTTTTTTAATCATTAATTGGTTTACATAAAAATTGCTTCCACATATACAGCCATTCGTTCCGAAATCATCACGATTAACGTTTATTATCGTTAGAATTGTATTGTAGGTGCTTTTCTCATTTCTGAAGGAGTATACTATCATGGATGGAATGCAGATGAATTCCACCGGGGATGTCCCTATAGAGTATGACTTTGAGAATTATGCTAATCACATGAACAAATATTTGTATGCACACATTGTTTGTATGATGATTGCCTACGTTCTTATTCTTCCAAGCGGTATCGTTCTGGCCATGGCCAAAAGCAAGGCTCATATTCCCGTTCAAGTGACCTACGTGTTAGTAACCCTCGTCGGCTATATATTTGCTCACCTGTCTCACCATCATGCTTCTCATACTGATTATTATAAAGGAAATATTCATCGTCCGGTAGGAAGAGTCTTCATGTGGATGACATTTTTGATTGTGATATTTGGTATTGTTACAGCTTTCATAAAACGAACGCTCTTAAAGAATTCTTCTCCCGATCAATTTCTTAATCCACCATCAGCTCATGGAAGGAAACCGGAAGAATCAATGAAAGATACTCTGAGTTATGGTGCGCCCCTGTTAGAAAACGAAGACAGTCAAGAAGACTTGGAGTCAAATTACGAAGGCACAAGTCCTAGAGACAATCAGTCGACATTTGCTTTTACTAACTTGAGAAAAGCTGCTGTCCCAAAAGGGAAACTTGTTTTATTGTCGGTGTTGCGTTATACCCATAGAATTTTAGGTCATTTATGGTTGTACCTGGGTTTTTTTGAGGTATGTACGGGAATTGTTTTGTTTGCAGGAATTTTTAAAGGAAGTCATATTTTTAATGGTCTTGCCCATTGGATAAAGGGAGGCCTTTTTTTATGGTACGGAATTCTATCCTTTGGAGAGTACCTTGGTGCTTTCGCTGAATACGGATGGGCTTGGAATATACGACCAAAAATAAGTCAACGCGGGTTCAAACGCTTCGTACCAAGCAAGGAAATGGTCGAGTCTTCTATTCTTTTCGCTTACGGAATTTCCAACGTTTGGTTAGAGCATCTTGGTAACACGGACGGAATCTGGAATCATCACGATATGCAACATGTCTCCATCGCTTTTATGCTCTGGTGGGCAGGCTTATGTGGTATACTTGTTGAATCAAATATGGTTCGCAGATTTTTGAACAATAGCTTGTCTTATGCCTTAAATCAGTCTCCTCATGAAGAAGGAAGTTCTACTTCTGAAGAGAGCCCTTCTGTTTCGTTAAATCTTTTTCCTGCGCTAACTATATTTTTTACTGGTATTATGATGTCGTCTCATGAACAGAAAAGTCAAATATCTACTGTTATTCATGTCTTTTGGGGTAGAATGCTTTCAGCGGCAGCCGTTTCTCGTGCGTGCACATACGCTTTACTTTATTTGAAACGGCCTAATTCACCATGGCCAACTCGTCCTCCAACAGAAATCATTACTAGCTTTTGCTTAATATGCGGAGGAATTTTGTTTATGGCATCTACTTATGATGTGGTTAACAAAATTCGCGTCAATGGATTATCTGCTATGCTGCTCATGAATTTAAGTGTTGCCTTAACTTGTATCATTATGGGTCTGGAACTTTTCTTCTTAGGACTGAAAGGATATGCTCTTGTAAAACGAAATTAATTAATACTAACATAATGAATGAAGGGCGTAACATAACCGCCCTTTGTTGTCGTCTATAGATTGTATTAACATGCTGAAACATGTTTTGCAGCACAACAACGGCATTAACATAACTAAAATGACAAAAAAAAGTTCAAAAAAATATTTAGACAAACCTCTTTCCTTAGTATTCTTTTTTTATTTGTTCATTTAGAAATTTTTAATTTTCAAGGCAAAATTCAACAATTTTGAATCTGCCCTTTTATTTTCCATATTTTTCACATATACAAAACAAACGACGAAAGAACAAAAATCACAAAATCAGATATCCGAACCAAAAACAAAAAGCATCAGTTAGATGCATCGTAAGCTTGCTTACGCTTCACACGACACCACATGCCTACATTCGAATCGGTGATAAATTGGTAGATGATACCACTCCAACTCTTACAATCAGGAATGTTGTTATAGAACTCAGGAGCTAATTCACGTACCTTGGCGATACGAGTCCAAGCAACATAAGGAAAGTCATGATGTTCGATGTGGTAGCCGGCGTTATAGACAAGAATATTAAGTGGACCATAGTAGCTGAATGTTTCTAAGGGAGTATCCTTGCCAGGACCTTCCTGAATTAAGCGAGTGCGAGTGACATTGTAGTGTTCACTAAGAAAATGGCCTGCGGTAGGATGTAAGCTGCCAGCCATGAAGGAGCTCAAGAAAAAGTAAGCCATAGATCTCCATCCTAAAAATTTGATGATCAAAAAGTCAAAAATGAATTGGACAACTACGTTCCAAAAATGTAAGCTTGTCAAAGGGAGCTGACGAACAAACATAGGACGAAATGCATAAAAAAAGAGTTGGAAAGTGCAGAAAAAAGCCTTTCCAAGGACATTGTCAAAAAGGACGAGTTCCAAGGAAGTTGGTAAATCAGTGTCGAAGCCATCGACACCTTGAAACCTGTGATGCTCCATGTGGTAAGGGCGAAAGCTAGCAGAGTATGGAGCACCCACAGGAAGATTTGCAATAAAAGAGAAAAGGCGGTTATGAACAGCGCGTTTGAATCCTAAATTGTGCGAGAGTTCATGGATGGCTAGAAAGACGTTTTGGTTACAGAATGCACCAATGAAGTAACCAGTGAGGAGAAATTTCCAGTTCCAAGGATTTGTCTTGGATAGCAAAGTCGCGCAAGTTAGCTGAAGGAAAACGACAAAGAGAACTACCCATTTCGTCTTTGGTTCATATCCGTTTAAAGAAGCAACCTAAAATGGCGTTAGTACCAATTTTTTTGAGAAGGCATTAACGAATATAAAAAGAGATGCAAAAAAGACAAACAAATTTTTGTTGTTTGGCTTTCTTTAATCGGCATACAACTTGTTATATCAACCATTTCTTACTTACCTCTGGATGAGCCTTGAGAATGGCAGCTCTCCGACTTTTGTGTGGTTCTTCCGTATAAGTCCAATAAAAATCATGAGCTTTAGCAACATCCTCCTTTACAGCATCTTCATTAGCAACGTCTGAAGGGACTGTACCATTAGTAGCATTTAAGCGTTTCTGCGTCATTCTTTTGTTTCTAAGGCAGGCGGAACAAAAGATGAATAAATTTAACAAAAACAGTAAAAATAAATAATAATAATGTAGAAAATCAAAGCAATGTTTAGATTTTCTCCATAGGATAACTTCACTAACTGAAAGTGGTTAAAGTAACGTAAAGATGCCAAGTATACGTGGCGCTTATATAAGAAGGAATAGCATGTTGAGAGCCGTTGCTGGAAAGGAAATGGTCGGTAAATTACCAATCTATTCTTCATTGACAATATTTCATATTCAAATGATGCCGAAAAACATGGAATAGATCCGTGAACGGACAAGATGGTATGGTATCGTCGGTAGTTATAAGAGCGTATGTATGATCGGAATTTTTAAAGGTGAGCAGAAAGGTAAACGTTCATTAAAAATGAAATTCTCGCTTTCATATTTTCCAGCCATTTGATGCGATTTTGCAACTAACGTCAGTTGGATGAACACTTGAAGAGACTTATGATAATAAATGTCATGTCCTAAGAGATCTGAATAGACAGTTAGATTTGACAAAGGTGGACTTTTCGTTCGTTTTCATCTAGCATGCCTTGGATATACAATTGACTACTGCATTTGCCTTTAGTTGGTAGCATCGCATCTACAGTTGGCACGAATTTTCAGTTTTTCTAAATTTGTTTGTTTAAAAGAAGGTTTCTTTTTTTTTTTTTTTTTCATAAGGTCTTTTAATCATCGCTCTTGGTTTTACTCTCGACTCTTGGCACGAGAAATTATTTCTACAGAAAAAGCAACCTCTTTCTCTCCGGCTAGCGTTTCTGTTGTATCGCACCTGTTGCATTTTTTTTTTGAATTTTGAACACAATTCTTTTGAATAATAACAAAATGACCATGATTAACGATGATATTTCGAAAGAATTAGGAAATTATATGTTACGAGGATATACGCTTCTTGACACTGTCTGTCCTGAATGTAAAAAGGTTGTTACACTTTAAGAAAAAATATATCTTATTTCAAAGTAGACCTCTTTACTAACAATAACAGGTTCCTATGATGAGGTTGAGAGACCAACCCATGTTTTGCGTTGCGTGCATTGACAAACCAAAATCAGAGCAATTGAAAGAAGAGGACCTGACCTTACAAGAACCATCATTGTTGGAAAGCTTTCCTCAAGGACCTGATACTGTACAGCAACAAAAGCGTTCTTCTTCTCAGGCAAACATTGAAACTCAGCATGTTCAGATGAATCAATCCTCTCAAATAAAGAGAGAATCCGTTTATGTGAAGCTTACTGATGAGCTGGAATCCCAACTGGAAGATTTTCTGCCAATTCCTCACGATGAATCTCGAGAGGTCGCTTTCCAACAAATTGAACGCATTCTCCAGCTCATTGAACTCACCAAAAACTTACAAGCCAAAAAGTAGTTTATCAATCTAGAGAAAAAATAAAAATACCATTCACAAATGGTTTCATTTCCTTCTTTTTTTACATGGCAGTATTTTGTTGTACAGTCAACCCTATGTAAGCAATACATATATAAACCGTCAATTCATTTCACTGAGAATACACACTGATTAAATATAAAAACAAGAAACCGTAGGTAAACGATTATTCGTTACATATGTCTAACTACCATTTTTTCTTTACAATATTCTTCTTTTATTTTCTTTTATTTATTAACGCACTCAAAAAGACTGCGGTATATACTTTAACGCGCCGACAATGTTACTGGCAATAATAAAAAACTAAATCAATTCATCCTTTTGTCTACAACAATGGCTAGAAAAAAATCCAGAAGCAATTCTGTTAAAAATCAAGTTAAAAATGATCAACCCATAGATGAACGAGCAAAGGTGGACGCCATTCAAACATACGACGATGTTGCGGATTCTGAAGATGAATTCTACAAATCGCAAGACAAAATTCTCTTCGATGGCGACTCGAATAGGAAGGCAGATGAAGATCAAATGAGTCTTAGTGATGAAGAAGTGCTCGGTTTAGAAGGATCCAGTGATGAAGAGAACGAGCAAGATGTCGAAGGCGCGACTTCTGATGAAGAAGAATTAACTGGCCAAAAGAAGGGACCCGCTGATGAGGAAGAAGCTTTGGATGAGAAGGGTTGGGGACGTTCAGCTAAATCTTATTATGGAGGTGATGACTATGACAATGAAAATTATGATGAAGATGATGAAGAGTTTGATGCTCGTATGGAGGAACAAGAAGCCCTTCGTCTTCAGAGGAAGCGTCTTGAAAAATTGACTGAAGAAGACGCAGTTGATGATATTAGTCAATGGGCCGATAAGTCAAAGATAGATTCTTCTCAGTACGAGGATGGTTTAGCTACAATTGAACAACTTGACCAAAAGATATCACCAGAGATGCCCCGGTCAGAGTTGCTTAAGATTCTACGTACCAAGAATCCCGAGTTTGAGCTCTTCATGGAAGAATACAAAGATCTTAAGCCTTCATACAAAGAATTAAAAGAAAAGTTAGAAAGTACACCCACAGCTCTCCTTCAAGCTCAAGTGAATGCCTTGGGTGCCTATATAGCTTTTCTTACATTCTATTTCGCTCTTTTGCGCGGTGGTGAAGAGGATATAAAGAACCATCCAATCATGACTGATCTTATTCGCTGTAAGCAAACATGGGAATCCTTCCGCGATCTTGATGATGTTCAAATATCCAAGCATGAATCTCAAGAAGAACAAGCAACGAACGATGACTTGGAAGGCTCAGCATCAGAAGCTTCTGAAGAAAACGAGAAGGATGACAATCTATCAGATATGCAAAATTCTGCGGAAGAACTAGACGATGAAGAGCAGGTTGATGGCGGAAGAGAAGCTTTTAATGACGATGAAGAAAAGGAAGACGACGAAGACGACATTACATCGAAATTCCGAGAGGCAAAGGCCAAAGGTGCTCAAAAGGCTCTCGACAATGTCGATGATTATGGTGAAAGTCTTATGTTAGATTCCATGGATGCTGAAGAGAAGGCTGCCAAACGACGTTCTCTTAGATTTTACGCAAACCAAATTGACCAGAAAGCAGCTAAGCGATCCAGAGCCCAAACTGATTTGTCTGGTGACACTGATGTGCCTTATAAGGAACGCCTTTATGAGCGCCGTCAACGTTTGTTACGTGAAGCTGCTGCACGTGGACAAGATCAGGCCCAAGGCGCTGATTTGGATGAAGAAGATCCTGAAAACGAAGGTCTTCTTCCAAACAAGGATCGAGAGGCTGATTCTGCTGATCAAGATGCTTTAGAATATTATAACTCTATATCTTCTAAGTCTAAGGGCGAGAAACGTAAGAGAAAAGAAGATCACAACTATGAGCGCGATTTGATACGGGCCTCAAGACATCCTGAACTCTTTGAACTTGGTGAAGGAGATAAACGTGGAATTACTAGGGACATTGCCACAAATAGAGGCCTTACTCCTCATAGACCGAAAGAAAATAGAAATCCTCGTCTTAAGAAACGTATGCGTTACGAGAAAGCGAAGAAGAAGCTTGGAAGTAAAAAAGCTATTTACAAAGGTCCTCCCAAGCATGGTTATGGTGGTGAAGAAACTGGTATCAAGGCAGGCCTTGTTAAAAGTATTAAATTTCAATAAGTTTGATTTGATTTTTGGATTGGTTAAGGTTGGTTTTTGGGACAGTATGAGTTATACTTAATTGGATTAAGCAGTCTTTACGTTGGTATAACTTGTTTTTTGATACATGTTGCATATATCTGGGTAATTAATAATAATCATCTTACACCCGTCATAAACAAATTATAAACTGTGAAATTGTTTGACAACAGTGAATAGATTAGAAAGCGACAATTTGTTTTCATTCGCTTCGTACTAAGTAAGTACACACGCTGGGCAAATTCAGAAATGTTATTGCATTCCTTCAGTTACTATTTGGTAATTTACAGAGTATGTTTCAGGAAGAGTGTATGTTTTTGCAAAAGGACTGTTTCCATTATATAAATAGTGCTGAGAGTAATAAACGATCATATGTTCAAAACATAGTAAAGGGCTGGGTAGGTAAGCTCTTAGAAATGTTCTGAGCGTGAATTATAAAGTAACAAGAAAAAAGAAAGTAAAATTTAAATAACCAAAACGGAAAGAAACGCCAATGAACTCAAGATATCATTAAAACAAAAGCCATTACTTGGCAAGCCGAAGCCTAAGAAGGGCACGGACGTCCTGAACGTATTGCAAAGCATACAAGAAAGATAACAAGTTTAATAGATCAACGTCGCTAGGATCGCTAATCCAACCCTCCACCGGAATAGCATTCTCTTTATGAATATCATAGCTGGCAGGGGAGTTGTCAATTATCATAATACGTGACAAATGAATTTTACATACACTTAAGTCTTTAACAAAAGAGCTATCCACAAGCGTGCAATGCTGACGATAATACCGCTCTACAAAAAGCTTCTTGTCTCGTTCAAGATAATCGATAATGGGGTCCGCATACGGTTGTACGGAAGCTGTAAACAAGACCAAATGAAACCACTCGCTGACATTCGCCAAAAAATAATCCAAGTGAGGTCGTTTATGTATGTAATACAATATTGGGTGCTCACCAGGAACATGTACTTCTATCGGTTGACCAGAGGTAGTTCTACTACCGCGAGAAACTGAATGAATCAAGGTTTCATCCAAGTCAAGAACCAAAGTCTTCTTTGGAAGTTTATTGGAAAGCAGAGGTCTTGGAATTCTGTCGGCGCAAAGAGTGATGTTGCGGATGCGCATATTTGATGCAGATGGCGATTTGAGTGGATCATTAATTATAGTGAAAGACGCTGAAACATTAGGACGACGCGAGAGTGATGAAGAGGAGGAAGACGAAGAAAAGCAAGGTAATGAATTTGAACCGATAACAGGACCCCGAGTGTTATGGCCAATCTTTTTAGATGGTAGTTCTTCTGGTAGTTGGCTTATGGGATCAGAGACGGTAACGATATCTTCTTCAGTTATAGAATCAGGAAGTAAGCGACGGACAAGAGGTGTACTATGGGAAAGAACGTTGGACTCGGAACGAAAGTTTGGATAATGGTTTTGACGAAAAGATGGGGTTGAGTAAGATGAATACATCTTTGGACGTTTAGGACGAGTAGGGAGAGTCGTCGGGCGACGTCTAACGGTTTGAAAGGCAGGAAAGAAGATGATACGACAAAGGCCCCAAAGAAAGCTAAAGAAGGTGACTTTTTTATTTTCATCCACAAATTGCATTAGCGTTGTCTTTAAAGTATGAAGAAACAACGAATAGATTCGTTTTATACATATGCGAAGCCAATATGCAATCACTCGCATAATATTGGCATGCCGAACCTGCACAGAGCCATCTTCTTCAATAGGAGCATTTTCCAAATTTGTTTTGATATACTGTTGATTCTTTATGATGCTTTCAACCGGTGTTTCCTCCTCAAAGTGAGCGTGGTATTCCTCTTCCTTCCTTTGCCCCTCAAACGCAGGACTTTTCTCATTTTTCGATGATTTTTCTAATGGTGTAGCAAGAATTGCTTTGTTTATTTCATCTGATATCTTTGCAATTGAATTCATTCCAAGGGATTCAAACCATGCAGTTTAGAATTGATTCAAGCGTCAATCCTTTGGAACTTTTACAATTCAGAACTTATCTACACACAAAAATATCTTTCCCAAAATACGTTTTGGTTAAGAGCAAGATATAACATGAAACTGGTCGTCAATCACCGGTGGTACGACTTATATGGTGATGAGCAAGAGAGTAGTATGTACCTAGAACAAACGAAAGTAACAGTTCGTGACAACTGGAGTTATTGCTTCAATGAACAAAAAATTTCTTCTTTCTAAATAAAACAAAATCCTCTAAATTTAAACTGTGAGAAAATAGCCTGTAAATCACCAGCAATTCTTACATGTTAAAAAAAGAGTATCATATTAATGTAAGATGATATAATGAAATCGATGAACGAAAAAGAAAAATACAAGGATTTTTGAAGTTAAACTAGAATTTGTAAATACAAGTTAATAGAAGGATAAGGATGTAGCACGAAAAGAGACGTGAATCGGAAGTTATTTTTATTTACACATTTGTTTATG
Organism: Schizosaccharomyces lindneri; assembly: GCA_029532395.1. Classification (NCBI taxonomy): domain Eukaryota; kingdom Fungi; phylum Ascomycota; class Schizosaccharomycetes; order Schizosaccharomycetales; family Schizosaccharomycetaceae; genus Schizosaccharomyces; species Schizosaccharomyces lindneri. Next base: position 45,305 of record JARFMH010000007.1, on the reverse strand, counting down.
TCACTTTATTTTTTGGATTGCTACCCATTCTTTGGTTTTCTATAACTAAACACCCACTCACCCTCGAGCAGTGCTCATACAGAAAGAACACTGACCTCGATGTCAACATGGCCGGCTGATGCGATCTACAACACTTCTTTTATTTCATTAGACTATGGTTTAGTTGGTGCTGGTCAATTACTAGATCCCAGCGGGACTCATCGTGCTACAACAGTTGATCAAAACAACTGGGCTTTTACGCGTTTTCCTTTTCATACAGATAGTGGATTTGTACAAACAAAATATACATGGAAAATACTACCAGGAGATTCCAACTACAAGTTTCCAAACATCGGACGTCTTTCTAGTGAAGCTACTTCGCTGGCATCAAGTGCAAACGATGCAATCCGGACGGACGGTATTTTCCACTATATTCCGCATGAGGTTCTATATCCTTTGACTCGAGAGTCCCATCTTACAACAGAAGCAGGCAAGGTGTTTGACCCATCGATTATCAACACATCGGCTATTGGAATTCTTCCTGCTACACCTCAAAGTCGGTTTCTTCCTACACAATGTTTTGCTTTCATTCAAAATCAAAAAGAAGAAGGAAACCATTTTTTGTACCTTTGCAAACCGTCTGCGTGGATGTTTGAGGCAACCCCGAAGCTGCAGTCTGCCTTGGGTATGGAATCACAACCCTTTTCTTTACATGTTCCGGCTTTTCACTTACACCCATATCCTTCGTGGAAATTTCAGGAACCAATTTTGCAGGTGATGTTTGGGCCTGAAGCATCGGCCCTTCTTTACGTACTAACGGCCATTGAAGTGGTACTATTCAAAATCAGTTATCATATTCTTTTTCTTGAACAGAGCGATTCTCCCGCTTTTATTTCTGCTATCCCTTTACGATTTCTTTATGCAAAGGATGTTTATGATTCCGATGCCTTTGTCCATATGTCTTCGCACCCTTCTGATCCTTCCCTTTTTGCTACCGTCTCTGTGTCAGGGAATTGGAAATTATGGCAAATATTAGAAGATGGTTACCGAGAATATTTATCGGGCACTTTTCAAGCCACTTATGATGCTGCTCTATCTCGTTCTCCATTTGCCAGTAAGCATGATGACACAGATCAACAAAAAGCACCATCGTCTTCTAGAAACCGATATAGAATACTTTGGGAGGCTAGTTCCTTTGGACTGCTATTAGCAAATGAAGAAGCTATAGTACATATTCATCCGTCGAACCCCTCTACTCCGAGTCTGTTATATAAATGTGACAAGGATTCATCTATTATACAAGTATCTTCAGAGATACTGCATGTCGCATCTGAATTTTTTATTTTAACCACAGATGCTGTAATATGGATGGATATTCAGCAACCAATTCAACCTCTTCTGGTTTGGAAGCATCATCGTAGCCGCGATCCTACCCTCCAAATGAAAGTTTTCAACCCTTTTATCGAAAACATCTACGTATCATTGTATTCAGGATTAAATGGAATTATTCAGGAATTTCACTTCTCTAAGGATAGGGATCTTGCTGCCTCCTCTGGACCACCATTTCTTCTCTTGCACGATACTCAAGTTCCTATAGAATCATTAACAATGCAACCATGCTTTTTCATTGATGCTGAGGATGGCCAATCTACGCAAGATTCACGCTTTGACTCCCCGTTTTGGTCAGTTATTGTTCATCGTTCTGATGGTTCCCTAACCATTAACTTACTATGTGAAAAGAGTTCTTCGGACTTGTATGAACTAGAGGAGGTAAACGATTCGACCCGACATTTGGCATCTTTGAAGTACTTAAGTCTAGATGACAGGGAAAAATTAGATGTCGATAATTTTGAAAAAGAAACAGAAGTTTATAAAGCATATGTCGTCCATCCTTCCGTTAAGAAGTTACAAAATTGGCTAATCTCTGAGACCAAAGAATCAAGCCTAATTTTCCTTAATGACTTCTCCATACAACTAAAACACGATTTGCAAGATAAGCAAATATTATTTAGTGAATCGATAGTGACTTTATTTGATTTATTGCAAAGTAAAAAACTGTCTGCTCAGTTTAAAGAATTGAACGATGTTGTGGATTATATAAAAGGTACCGCCATTCCTGAATATTTTCCGCATATCTTTCATTTAAGCTCGCCCTTAAATATCAATGATCCTTTACACGCTAAAGAGCTCCTCCTAGAAAATCTGTCTAGAATTTGGGTTACTCCATTGGCTTCAAATACTGAATTCAAATCATTGATGGATTTTAGACTGAATACTTTGCATCATATAATCAATTACGTTTTAATGTCTTCTGTTGGCTTTGCTAAACTACTTCCTGGTTCTACTGAAGATGTAAATCTTGAGTCTTTTAAAAGTGCTGAGCTATCTTTCATTTCACCTTTTCAAAGTAAGCAGCCTGTGAAACTTCACGAGGATGCAAGTGAAATGCTAAAAGGATGGACGTTAGGAAAAGTTAATACTACATATAACATCGGTGATTCAGCCGTCGATATATCTGAGCCATTAACCAGTCAGACCCTTGAGTTTACTGAGCCTTTATTGTCGTCCTTTGTCCTTCCTTCCAGTCAAATTGCTACAGTACATTCAGAAGACGCTCTTCCTCCATCACAGTCATCATCCTTTCCTGAATTTTCAAGCCAGGCTACCCCGGTCATGTCTCAGGTCGTCACGGGTAAGTATGGAGCAAGACCAAAAAAGAAGAAGAAGAGGAGCGGTTTTTAGAGGTCTCATTTTTGTAAAATTAAGAATTGTATAATACATCTGGGATAAAGGTTATGTTACGTGCATGCAAATAGACAAATCTCACCTAAGGCACACGGATACACTGGTTTGGTTTTCGAACATTTGTTATAAGTTATTCAATCATATTACCGATATAGAGGCCATCTTCTTTAATTTTTCTTCTATTGAGTAATAGCATCTTCACAAATTAGCCAACCGAGTAAACATAACTTCTGCGTATAACTTTTCGTGTAATTTCAAAGGTAATTTCATTGTATGTCATGACTGAATTATTTCAGTTTCCAACTTGAAAGTAAATATTATCGTTTTAACCTGAACAATTTGGCGTATACTACATAACCCGCCGTTTGTTTAAATCTTTACTACTTAATCATCATTTCTTGCCAGAAAGAGTCGTGTTTTATTTATGAATATTATAAATATATCATAGTAAAGCTTGACTACTTGGAGTAACTATGTTTATTCTGCAAAAGATTTTACCACCCCGGTCATTACATCTGTTCCTGTCTAAACGCGTATATACAATTCGTTATTTTGGAAAAGTTCTTCGTCCATATCAAGAAGAATGCATTAACTCTTGCATTGCGGCTTTCCAGGCAGGAAAGAAAAGAGTCGGCATATCTTTGGCTACTGGATCTGGTAAGACCGTAAGTTTATATTTCCTAGATTACTTTCTAACAGTATCAAAGGCTCTTTTCCCACATCTCGTTCAGAAGACACCTGAATTAAGAACCAATGCCAATCAATGTTTAATCCTTGTGCACCGAAGAGAACTTGCTCAGCAAGCGTATGCGACTTTCTTGGAAAATTTTGATAAAAAGGTAAATTAAATTTCTACTCAAGATCATCATTCTAATTTGAAAGGACATTGAGGTTGATATGGGCTCGCAGCATGCTACTGGCAATGCTCCTATTACTGTGGCTTCTCCCATGTCACTGAAAGGAGATCGATTAGAAAAATATAATCCTAAAGATTTTAAACTAATTATTGTTGATGAAGTTCATCATTTGGCAGCTCCAACTTACCTTCGAGTTTTAAGGCATTTTGGGGCGAACGAAGCAAATTCACAAGTCTATTTAATTGGTCTCACGGCGACCTTTTACCGCGCGGATGGGAGATCTCTTAGTGCAGGGGTTGATGAAATTGTATACCATAGGTACTGTCATTTATAATGAATCCATCACTAACACTTGCAGACATTTTGTTGATATGATAGGCGAAAACTGGTAAATTTCAATACTCTATTTTAACAAAAATTTCTAACTATAATAAGGCTAGTTCAACAAAGAGTGATTGGAATAAATTGGTCGCCGAATTTGAAATTAGCAGAGTCAACGAATCGCGATGATTGCGAATTGTTTGAGCGTGAAGTTCAATCAAAAACAGCTATATTTGAAATTCCTCATGCCTGGATAAAGCATGCCAGTAAGTCCATATTGTTATTAATAATTATGGTCTCGCTAACTGGAGTAGGAAATCGCGCTTCGACACTTGTTTTTTGTACTACAGTAGAGCACTCGCTAAAAGTTTGTAATGCTTTTCGAACCTTAGGAATTGATGCAAGAATTTTGTCTGGTCGTACCAATTCTGATGAAAGGAGAAGTTTAGTACAGGAATTTCGAGAGAAAAAGTTTCCCGTGCTTGTAAATTGCATGGTATTAACTGAAGGTGCTGATATTCCCAACATCGATTGCCTTATTATTGCTCGACCTACAAATTCTCCTAATCTATTAACGCAGATGATTGGAAGAGGTTTACGCGTGTCTCCTGGTAAAAAAGATTGCTTAGTATTGGATTTCTGTGATTCTTTCAATCGCGTTCCTCTTCACATGCAACCTACTCTTTCTGGAATTTTAGAATTTGATTCGCCGTCTACCTCTAACAAAAGAAAGGATACCGCCTCGCAAATTGCAGACCATGATCCGGGAACAGTTGGTCTTCATAGCACTCTTCACTATAAAAAGGTTCGACAGCTTTCTGATCTACTAAAAGACATGGAAAAGAATGATAGGAATATATATTCAATTTCGCCTAACGCATGGGTGCCTTTAAGAATGAACCGATATGCTCTGTCAACGACTTCAGGAGCACTTGTTGTCGAGGCTGACATCGATTCCGGAAATTATAATGTCATTGCTTATGAAAAGCAAAAATTGGGTGAACATACTTATAATAAAAAAAAGGTTATAGGAACAAATATTATTAGCCTCAACTTGGCAATCCGAGGTGCTGACAGCTATGCCGAACGCTACAAGTTACCTTCTGCTTTAATTTTAAGAAACGCTACTTGGAGAAAAAAACCCGCCTACAACTCCCAGAGAGAAATACTGGAAAATAAAAAAATTCCTTTTGATAGAGATACCCTGACAGCCGGTACAGCCGCTGATATGATCACTAGGCTAATTTATGGCAAGAAGACCACGAAACGTAAGGATCAATTGAAAAACTATTTATTTAATCCAGGGCAAATTGGACGCTTGAAGGAGTTTAAGACATATGTTCGGAAACAATAGGTATCATAAATAATTTGAATTCATGGATCATTCACCCTCAATAACCATTTTTAAAGAGAATTAAATAGATATTTCGCATTCTCAATCCTTTTACCCAATTCAGTTTTCTTTGTTTTCTATATCGAGTTTCAATAACGAAACTAATTTTTGTTCCCAACCGGCAGATTGAAATTCTTCGAACTCAAAGCAAGTCTCCCGGCCTAAAACGAAATCACCCTGCTGAGTACGAACTAAATCCACCATATGGGCTTCACTTCCAATATGATGGGCAAGGTCATGTATAACCGATCTCACATAAAATCCCGAAGAAACACTCATATCCAAAACCGCAGATGGTCCAATTGCAGGACGTGATCCACGCTCCAAATCAGTTACCTCTAACTTTCTTTTTTTACCCTTTGGTTCGTTTTTGTTCGTTCCGCTATCATCTTCTGTTTTGGTAATACTTTCGTCAGAAGCTGATTTGACGGCAGAAGTTTCTTCAACATGGGATTTTTGAGAATCATCTTTGTTTTCTTGAGGAGCGTTATGTTCTTCGGCAACCTCTGAATTAGTATCAACCTCCTTCTTTTCTTCATCAGAAACCGGGCGTAAGAGTTCTTCAGACTGGATTTCTTCTTTGCTTGCAAATACATCAGGATCGTTGTAATTATGCTGTCCTTTTTCGTGAAATTCCACAAGTTCAAGCTGATCACATTTCATGGGACGAGGTTTTACACTTTCAGGAAGGGGTACTCCTTCCCGTGCATATTCATAAAGGCGTTTTCCTTGTATATGCAAAGCGGAATATAATGGAGGAAGCTGAAGAATATCACCACGAAATGCTGCTAACCCATCTGCAACTTCTTCTTTGCTAGGAATCTTTGTAGCAACGCGGATGATTTTTCCAGAGGAATCATAGGTATTCGTGGAGCATCCAAATAAGCAGGTGGCCTTATATTTTTTCACACAAGATAATAGTTGTGGTAACTGTTTCGTTCCAATTCCTAGACCAACAACCAAGACTCCTGATGCCAAAGGATCGAGAGTACCACCATGACCTATTTTAATGTCATTGCGCTTCCATTTCTTGCGCTTGCTATTTTTATCGTTGGGATGAGGAGGGTCTGATTGAAAAAACTTTGCCAATTCACTCTTAGAAATAATTGCCTTAATTTCTACAAATTACTTATTTAGTAAACTCCTTCTAAACGAATTAGAGATTGGTGCGCTCTCGTATGCTTAACTTCTCCAACGATCATTCCGTACCATTCAAACATTGAGCTGAAGATTTACCAGACGGTTTATTAATAGAGATGAGTCCTCCCTTCATATTGTGAGCAAGACAATGGCTGACTTACGCTGAATGAAACAATTTTACTTCCTACTAAGGGCAAAACCATTACAGCTATTTTTACGAACTGCACTCCAGCTCGCATTTTCCTGAAGTTTTAGGGTAGGGGTGGATTTTTGTGACTGCTATTGGGAATCCACCAACAAAAATGGTAGAACACTGAAAGCGTCAAATTCTCCGTCTACAGAAATGGCTTTCGTTAAGCAGGTCAAGAGCAGCCCTTACTTTTCACGCTTCCAAACGAAGTACCGCCGTCGTCGTGAAGGTAAGACCGACTACTATGCTCGTAAGCGCTTGATTTCTCAAGCCAAGAACAAGTACAATGCACCAAAGTACCGTTTGGTGGTTCGTTTCTCTAACCGTTTCGTGACCTGCCAAGTTATCTCTTCCAGAGTTACCGGTGACTATGTTCTTGCCGCTGCTCACTCTTCTGAGCTCCCCCGTTACGGTATCAAGTGGGGTTTGGCTAACTGGTCTGCTGCTTATGCTACCGGTCTCTTGGTTGCTCGTCGTGCTCTCATCAAGATTGGTCTTGCTGACAAGTACGAGGGTATCACTGAGCCCGAAGGTCAATTTGAACTCACCGAAGCCATTGAGGACGGTCCTCGCCCCTTCAAGGTCTTCTTGGATGTTGGTTTGAAGCGTACCTCTACCGGTTCTCGTGTTTTCGGTGCCATGAAGGGTGCTTCCGATGGTGGTTTGTATGTTCCTCACTCTCCTAGCCGTTTCCCTGGTTATGACATTGAATCTGAGGAATTGGATGACGAGACTCTCCGCAAGTACATTTATGGTGGTCACGTCGCTGAATATATGGAAATGCTTATTGATGATGATGAAGAGCGCTTCCAAAAGCAATTCTCTAGCTTGATTGCTGATGGTATTGAAAGTGATCAACTCGAGGATATCTATGCTGAAGCTTTCTCTAAGATCCGTGAAGATCCTAACCCCAAGAAGAGCGACAAGGATATTTCTGCTATCAAGGCCGAATCCCTTAAGTACAAGCAAAGAAAGCTTACTGGCGAAGAGCGCAAGGAGCGTTTCAACGCCAAGGTTGCTGCTGCTGGCCGTGTTTAGAAAGGTTAATATCTTATTTACAATGCTATATATGGTTTTTTGAGGCACTAACCAAGCTTGGTTTCGATTCACTGTAAAAGGTTCGTAAATTATTATTGTAAACTAGCTTTTGTAATCTACAACCACTAGAATGTTGAAAAATGTCCACGAGTAGAATGCGTATTCTCAAAGGTGTTGCTTGCTGAACGACATCCGAATGCGTTAAGGTGTTAGTATAATTGTTCTGTATTTATTTTTCTTTTAGTCTGTTTTCATTTGAGATTGTTGGCTATTTTTAATTGTTAAATTTGGTAACATCCTTTTTTTTTTTAGACAAGCTTAAAACTGCATTGTCTCAGTTTACCAACGGTAATCATCATATCTCCATCGTTTATAACTTATTTTAAAAAACAAGCTAGGGCTTTCATATTGTTTGTCAACTTGAAGCATTTCATACAGAATAAGAAAATTATATAGGCTATTCGTATTGTCAGTGCTTTTGTTACCAGTGAATTTTTTTGCAAGTGCAAAAAAAAAAAAAACTTCTCATATGGACCCAAATCAGCAATCAGATCGTGTCCGATCTTCTCGTAAGTCTTCAATTTCTGAGTTTCAATAGCTCATTATGTACCCATAGTCCTTGATCAATGCAAAACGTTTCTTCCTCAATTGAAAGAGGCAAATGAGGAATTGCAAAATTCTGAGGGCAAACATGACCTTCAGGATCTTTCAAATGACGAAAACTACATAGAAATGGTATGTTGTTTTTTTGAAAACGGAAGTTGCTAAGATGTATATAGGATTTGGCCCTAGGAGTTTTGGAAGACCAGTCTGCGAAACATAATGACCTAGAACAAGAATCATTGAACGCTGAGAAAGACGACGATGAAGTAAAGGAAAACCCACTTGAGCATCTTTTGAACATTTACCATCAACAATTGGAAAACCCGTCTGATAATGACACGACACTGACGGACTTCCTTGGAGAAAAACTTAGCAAAGCTGCTCAAGCAGATTTGGAGCACAAGCCAGAAGAATCAGACGAAAGCGATATACGTGAAATTGAGACAAAGGCTACAAAAAATCTATAAATACGAAAATAGAACATGAGAGGGGTAGCTTATGTTTGGGCTGTACAAAATTTCATTACCGGTTAATACGTATAAACCATATATAGGTGTAGATATGAATCATTTACTCGTGTACTTTGAATCAATTCTGATTCCACATTAGAGTTCGTTTAATACTTTCAAACCAATCGGCATCATCTTCTGAAGAATGCACGGTTGGGAAAGGATATCGTGAAATACGAACGGTCAAATAATCTCCTGGTAGTAGTTCAGTTCGATTTCTACCGTCGAAAGAAATCCTGGTGTAAAGTGGTTAGATAGTCAAGAATTTAAACTTTTTCAATCTTCCTCTCGTCGAGTGAACATACCAGCTGCTTTGAGAAGCATCTTGCGGAACAACAACATGAAGGGCCATTGAATCAGGAACATGAATAGGCCGTAAGCTCAGCGAATGAGCACAAATTGGACTGACAATCATGACAGATATATCAGGATGACAAAGCGAACCACCGGCCGCCAGCTATATTATCATTAGCATGACCAATTCTTGTTAGTACTACTTACCGAATAGGCAGTCGATCCCGTTGGTGTTGATACACAGAGTCCATCAGCTTTAACAGTCGTCAGATACTTGGAATCAACATAAAGCATTAAATCGCTCATTGCAGTATTAGGGCCTCTGTCAATAACGACTTCGTTCAAAACAACCAAGGAATTTGTAAAGTCGTGTGTATCAGTGTCTGTTTCACGCAAAGACTGTGATAGATGACGATCAATACTTATAAGCTTGCTCCTGTCACGTTTCTTCATAACACGACATTCAAAGCGAGTTCTCAGATGAATGTACATTTCCTTGCAAATTTCTGAGATCGAGTTTTTGTAGTTATTGATATCAAAGTGCCTATCATGCTGGTTAGCTCATATTTCTTCAATCCACGGCTAAAACCGTTTAACATACGTTAAAAATCCCAGAGTACCCATGGCAAAAGGCATGATTGGAGGAACTGTTCTTTGAAACAGTCGGCTTGTGTAGAGAACGGTTCCATCTCCTCCCAGCTATATCATAGTTAACATTTTGTGTCTATCATATGCGGTTGTACTTACTGCCAAAACCAAATCAAACAGCTGTGAATGTTTGGTACATAATAAAGTGGTCCAGTATTGAATTCTCTCGTGTTTTTGAAACACAGATTCCATACTTTTTTGAATAAATATAACAACGTTTTCCAAAGACAGTAGCCAGTCTATAAGTTCTCTTACTTTCTCCTCAACTTCTTCATCTCCAGGCTTGGAAACGATCAGTATGGACGTAATGTTTGGATGAATCGGCGTAACATCTATATACACATCAGTTAACAAAAGCACAAGTAGTAGCATTTTCTTACGAAGTTTTTTATTGATTGTCCGAGTCTCCCAAACCACATCACGTAAAGCTTCTTGTTCGTTTGCAGGTGCCTTTTTCCTCATGATCATACTGTCTGACACACTGCCAAAAATTTGAGCATGTACAGAACAATACGGAAAGCTCCCGTGATAGTCATTTTCTGTAGTGGGATTTGTTGGCAAACATGAATCATCGTAAGTCTCCATCAAGAAAATAGCAGTCCTAACCGACTCAATGAAAAAGTTTCAGAGAATTCAATAAATTAGTGCTATGCTTATTAATTTCCAAGTATTAATATGACCTAAAAGTAGTGGAATCGATAATTACAAGAAACTTTGCTAAGGGTTGGTTTGAGCGTGAAGTGGGCCACGGTAGCAACTGCTAACTCGACCACAAGCAATTCTTAGTTACGATTTCAGCAAATTCAATGCAATTCTATATTTGAAGAAGTCTACTATTGTAAAATAGTATTTAGGTGAAAGTGTTCATAATATTGACGTTATGCTACAATTTAGCGAATCGACAGGAAATGCAAATTGACAAAAATAAGTAAATGCCTTCTCACGGGCTTGGCTTGTATCTCAAACCATTCAAAAAGCTAATAAAGAATATACATATATATGTATACCTGTATTCATGAAAAGAGATGTCTACGCACTTAAAAAGTTTACTATAGACGTTTATGAGAATTTACATATAATGGTAATAATGGTAAGCAAAAAAAAAACGAATCTTTTGGAAAGTATGGCTCCTATAGGTTTCAGGTTTCAACAAAATGATTTCGTATACGAGTACACTTTACAGATTTCCTAAACAGCAGTTTTTACTGGTGCTGTTGAATGATGCATATGAAAAATCCAATACCAAGTACTTTTCCATTCACTGCACTAGGATCAAATCTATTTACTCCTGAGAGCGAACCTTGGCACCAGCGTTAGTGACCTTAACACCAAGAGCACGGGCCTTTTCAACAATTTCGACACGCTTACGAGCAGAAACATTAGAAGCAATCTCAGCAGCGTAGGTCTTATTGTGCATCAACAACAGTTCGACGTCAGCAACGTTGCGAACAAGGAAGGCCTTTAAGCCATTGGGCATGCAGAATCTGGTCTTCTTGTTGTTACCATAACCAATTTTGGGCATGCGAATGACACCCTTGAAACGGCGACGAACACAGTTGTCAATACCTCTGGGCTTTCTCCATGATTCACCGACACGGTGGAAGCGGTCAGACTGATGGCGTCTGAAAGGCTTGGTGTGCTTCTTGATAACTTTGACAGCAGCCATTTCTTTGGTGTGTGGTAAAGAAACTTTCCTTGACATGCATTGTTGTTGGTTTTGGGGGACTGTGACTGTTTTTCCATCACAGCTCCAGTTGTCCTCTTACCAACTACATGTGAAGTTAGTCAAGGCCTTGATGAATTAATACTCAAAAAAACTACACTCAATTTCTTATTTATTACTATTATTCTCTTAAAAAAACAACTAGATTTGAGACAGACATTTAAATCCATGCTGGATGTGAAGATTGGGTTGTTTAATAGAGCATTATCATAATCCCAAAACTTGATGACCTAAATTTTTTAATTATACTTTGTAAATCAAAGTCCTTTTCGTTTTTGTTTTTTTTTATTTCCTCTCTTCCGCTTTTGGATAAATCCTTCTACGATCAGTTTGTTTCACTAGAGTATTGTTTAGACTGTTATTTTATTCCTGTTCTGTACTTTGGGTCTAAACGTTTGTACATTCCTTTTTTGTTGTTTGAAAAACTTTGTTATATTTATTTTCTGTTTATGACTTATGAGTTTCCTTCAAAACGTTATCAATGCTTTACGAATGTATTTGCCATCGAAAAGTTCTTCAACTTCATGGATATTAGTTCTTTTGGTTCATGTTGTTTTCTGGGTACTGGCATATTATTTTAAATGGCCTTTCACTAGATTTGGGTTTTTTTCTTTACACGGCTTGAGACATACTTTTGCTAATGGTCAAACCGTGTCTATATCATATTTTGGTATACGAATTCGTCGTCCGTCAACTTCCAATCCCCACTTTATAAGTTTGATTTTCAAAGGCTTAAATTACAATTTAGTTACCGTTAATGATGATCGAAAAATAATTCGTGAATCAAAATCTTCAAGGGTCTCGAGTAGTAATTCTACACGTTCTAGGAATCTTTCTTCTGTTCTTGGAGAATTAGAGCAAAAATGGGTTCGATTTTTAAATGCTAGGTGGACAAAATGGTTCCATATATCTCTACAAGACTCGCAAATCAATATACCCTCTGTCGGTACTCTGGAGATAGGGAATTTATCCACCGAAGTATTGTCTAGCCGGAATACGTTGGGAATAGAAAATAGTATGAAAAAAGACTTGAAAGGCTCTTCTGTCGATTTTTCTTTACGGATTATGAATTTGCTTTACATTGATTGTGAACGTAAAAATCGTCAAATCACTGATTTCTTAGACATCAATATTACTAGTCAATATTCGACTAATGAATTATCTAATTCCATCAGCCTTGACAAATTTCGTTGCTCTGTTAAATTTGGAATCTTGTGCGTTGATTTGGACGGTCCTTTATTCGATTTCCTGAAACAGGGCCGATCATCCAGTAGTACATCGAAAGACGAGTCTTCTACCTTAGTTAAGGATAGTTTCGAAGCATTCATAGTGAAACTGTCAGAAGTTCAAATCCAGATTGGGTCACTTAAATTGTGGAAACAGAACATGACAGGTCTTGGAGCTACCTACGTTTTTAACGGTAGTGACTTAGGCTGTACACTTAATTTACTAAACATGAAAAGTCCTTCCCATCGAATGTTTTTTTCCGCGGACACTATAGTTCATCAAATATTAGCCTCAATATTGTCCTTTAATATTGAAAATTATACTCCAGGTCATCCTCCCCATTATCTGCTGAACATTCCCTTAGTTACTGTTACTTGCTTGACATCCTTATTAGGACAGTATGCAATTTATCCAAATACGCCGGAAAAGTTACGGGAGAGTAGCTTACGTATAAATAGTACGCTAACTTCTCCATCTCTTGATATTCGCCTTGAATTATTGCACGACGTTATGTCCTTGTTCCAGAAAAAGAAAGCTAGTCCAAGTTTAGAGCGTTCAGAAACACCCTATTTATATTTTCCTGAAACAAAAGTATCTATGTCTCTGTATGAGCCGGTGGTACGATTCATGATATCTTCCGAGTCAGAATCTCATTTTCCAGGCATGATTGTTGCAAATCTATCTTCAATGTTTTTAGAATTCAAGTACTTACTTTCTTTGGAACACGTATTCGCAATATACTCTTCTCTTCGACTTGCTTCGAACCATGTTCTTTATCATAGTCCGGAAAATAGGAAATGGCTTATAAACAGCTCTGAGATGATAACCTTATCCTTTAACTATTTTTATAATAATTACTTTGGTAATGTGGATTTATTCCTGGATGAGTTCAAAATACGAATTGAGGAAGAGGAGGTGGTTAAGTCTTTAAAGAAATTCTTAATTCTTTGGAGATCGCAATCTTCAAAACCTGCCAAAGATACTAATGAGTCAGCTCATGAGCCTGATAGATCAGTGCCCTTGCTTTTCAAATTTCCGAATTGGTTGAAAAGCCTTAGAATACGGGGTAGTTCAATATTTTTTATTGTTAAAGCGATTCGGCGTGAAATATCTGATGATCCTCGTGGTATAAATTGCCATATTGATCAGTTTGACGGATCGTTTGAACCAAGCAATCCTGTTGGCGCTCGCAGATTCAATATCCTTATAGGGATGTTTCAAATAAAATCAATGATTTACACGGATGAACAAACAGCATTTGAGCATTTATTACTTAAAGTTCCGAAGTCGAGCTTTGCATACTCTACGTTGTTCAATGATCAAACGAAGTCATCCAGATTGACTATGGAGATTGGTGTCCTTCGTGCGTATTTGTCATTGTTACACAATTGCTGTCTTCTTTACGCATACCAAGCTACTCGGTTTATATTCAGTGATGAGAATTCGCGAAATACAAAAGAAAGTTCTGTTGGTAATAAAAAGTCAAGCCTGGATGGCTTAACTTTTGATTTAAGAATAACCAATACTCGTCTTAAATTTGACTTGGATGACAATATAAATCTTTTGCTTGACCTTGGTAGATTGACTGTCTTAAAACGCGAAGATATGATTCTACCAGAGTTATTTGCTAAATTCATGCAAATACATACTCGTAATCCCGATGTCCCCGAGCTGTGGGATAAGATGTTTGCTCTTGGTGATTTCCATTATTACATTACCGGATTTGAAAGCCCAAGGAAGTTACACTTGGTTACTTGTGATTATATTTCTCTTCGTATTCCGCACAAATTTGTTCCTTTTCTAGTGATTGAAAGCGCCATTAACACAGTAAAAGCAGCAATACGTGTTTCTAATAAGCCTATTACTATTGATCAACAGCACGAACTAGCTCAACAGGGGAAAGAACCTCGTGTAGTTCCCCATGTGAATGTCAAGTCAGCGAATTTTAAGTTTGAACTTGATGATGATCCTTTTGAAACGCGTTTATCTATGATTTATCGGATTGGTTTGACCGAGCAGAAGATGCGTATGGACCGTTGGAATGCTTTTGAAGAAAGGTTACGATTACTGCGTACTGCTAAATCCTCTGCATCTGATAGTACAAGTGGATCTTCATATGATACTACTAGGTTATTCAGTAACGATGTTTCTGCGGATATTACTGGAGGAGTTATGGATAAGCGACTTCATGAATTGGGAAAAACCTTCCAAGATATTTTAGGCAATGAAGATACTGATACTGCTTCATTTTTGGAAAAAGCCCAGGTTAGCGAAGAAGAAGCTTGTCAGCTATTAAAAGAATACGATTCTTTGTCATGGATTTCGAATATTAGGCGGATAAGAGAATTTAGATATAATCGTTTACATGTGCGAAGAATGATAGATTGGCCAGATGAGGATTCACTCGAAAAGAGCATACATTTGGATGAGAAGTTGATCCCAGTACCGGTAAGGCCGCCACTTGCTGATATTTCTTTTAATGGTTTCAATTTTACTTTGGACAAGCCCACATTTCCGCTTGAAGATCTTCCCAAGTTTCTGAATAAGGTCGGAAGTGGCCAACCACTGAATTATGGATACTCAATCTATTTTCCAATGTATATTGATTGGAAGATGCGTAGAGCCAATTTTCGGGTTAGAGACTATCCATTGCCTTTGATATATATTCCGAGATTGGGCCAGAACCAAAATAAAGATCTAGCTTCTTGGCATTTTAAGAGTAATTTCGTTATCACTGAGCAGCTGGCCTCGCTTGAAGCCATCCGTGATGTTACAGTACCCGTAATTTCTGGAAAGGAGTCTTGTTCGGGTTTACCGTATGCAGTGAATGTAACTCGTACGGTTTCTCCCATAAAAACGTTTTCTGATTCTCGAATTGATATCAATACCTCGCTTCCAGTATTTGTGTTATGGGGAACATCCTATCAGCCTGCCATTACAGATATCATACGTATTATAGATACATTCACAAAAATACCGATTGATACGTCGGATCGTTTAGGTTTTTGGGACAAATTAAGATTGGTTGCTCATTCACGGTTGCGTTTTAGATGGTTAGAGAATGGGGATATATTTCTTTCCATAAAAGGTTCTAGGGATCCTTATATGATTCTTGGTCCTGGTGCCGGTTTCCAGTTCTGTTGGAGTGGTAATGTAAAATGGGATATTGCTTGTGATGATAATCCAGCAAATTTTATAGTTGTGGATAGTGATGAATTTTACCTTACAATACCCGACTTTCCCAGACAAATAAATGGAATCCTTGATGGCCAACCTTTACCGCCGAGGCAATCTCAGCATAAGCACAAGCCTCAGATTACTCTAAAAGACATGCGTTGTCGTAAAATAATAGCCAAATTGGTTGGTAAGGTGCGCTGGCGAGCGGGTTTTATACCTGAAAGGCACTGTGAACCGGACTGTGAGGTATGCGACGGTCAAATGCAATGTCGCTTGTGGAGCTTTAAACCGCATTGGGAAATAAAAACGATGATTCCAAAATATTGTCATGACAGCAAGTATGGTACGTATGATGCTTATCGAAAATTTCGGAGTCATTATATACATTGTTCCCTTGCTGTAGAGTCTCCCAGATATTTGGATTCAGAAAAAGCCTTTGAAGAAGTGAGAACGTACAACACAATACACTTAACTCCATTAGTATTTTCGCATTTTTCATTATGGTGGCATTTGTTTTCAAATAATATGTCCTACCCCTTAAGAAGAAAGCCCCTTTTTCCAAGTTTCGATAGTGGTTCTGCCAAAAGATTTGGCAGACATTTGGCTACCTTGAAATATTCTATAGAGTTGTCGCCACTTCTTATAAGCCATATGTATAATTTTAAAACTAGCAAAAATTGGCAGGATAAGACGGCGAGTGCAACAGGGCTGAAGGCAAAAGTAGAACATTTCTCGGTTGATTTACATCAGCGTTCAGAAAAGCATGAAATGAAAAATAAAGCTTTTGGAGAAACTCAAGAAACTACTTCTATGCGTGTTCATCTTGCAGAGATTGACTTCAAAACGATTGACTTAAGGGCTATTACTGCCTCCTTTGATGAAGGTGCCTTAGAAACTTCCAAGTCTATACCTGTGAATGCTCTTGATGGTAGGGATAAAGAATCCTTTTCTTTCAGGACAGTTGAAGGTCCATCTTCTTGGGTTGATATCGATGATTTTCATGAGGCAGATTGGTTATTGCCTCAACGAAATGAAAAATGCGCTATATATCCTCTGGCATTTTCCCCGAGATTCACTTATTATCGTCATACAAAACCGCACATGAAGAATGAAAAAAATGAAAAAAAAATAGTAGCTGATACTTGTCGTTTTGGGGATGAAAATACACACCGCTGTATGATGCCTGGTCACAAAAATCCTAGAAGTGTTCAATGCGAGCTTCTTAAAAAGCGCAGGGATGAACTCCAACAGCATATGAACTCAGAAAATGAAAGAGTCCAGACATTAGAAGAACTCATTCGTACTCAATCCTCCGTGGACTTGAAAGAGGAATTTCAATCCTTAAAGAAAAGAGTACTTACGTTAAATGATCATTACCGGTTGTTAGGGTTTTTATTGGAAAATATTAAAAATAATACAAAACCGTCTCAAGGTACATCTGGCCAAGTTGACTTGTCCTATGCAACCTTATCTGAAAGTGTCCATGCTTTTAATAATCGATTCGTTGCTCATAATGTTCAGATTAAGTGGAATAATTTCGTTAGAAATGCCGTCTTATCCTATGTTCACGAGATGGAAAGGGTAAGAGGATTCGCTTATTACATGTCCCAAAAGGCAATACGTTTCCTGCAAGACCTTCAAAAAGCGCCAGAGTTATCAGGTGATGATTATCTTGGGGATGGCTCTGATAATAATGAAGAAAAAGAAAATGCCAGGAACCTCCTAAAATTCTTACTGGAAGATGTAAACAAGAAGTTCGTTGTAAAAACCGATGATCTTGCTGGAAAAAGTTATCCGTTTGATAGCAAAACAGAAGGAGGGTCTAATACACATTACGATATAATACAAAGTTACGTCTTTAGATTTATTGCTCCACAGATTCAATTACAGTGTAACATGAACCCCAGGAAGGCTGTAATTATTTCTATCCAAAGTCTTCAGATTAAGATATTGAGTATCATTGATCCCGCTTTTCCTGTCAATGATATAAATTATCTTGTGGAAAGAAGATTTTTATGCAAAGTTAATGAGTCCCAATTTTTTATCGCCGATGCGAACGATTTTAAAGTATCGGATTCGGCTACGCTAGTGTTGAACAAATATGGTTGTGAAAGTAACTCTGTTTGGCCTCCTTGGGTCCCTTTAGAGACTACTTTCGACTTCGTACTGACGCCAGCGGCATTTTCAAGGTTTTTACATCGAGTCTCTTTTTCCGTTGTTTATACAAAGCATAACGATTTAAGACTTAAGGAAACTGTGCGCTCAAGAAGGAAGTTTTTTGAGGACTTAGATATCCATACAGATACTTTGACTTTCGATGTTCCACGTGTGGTGTTCTCGACTGACTCGTCACAATATTATGACCTATTCACAATAATCACTAATTTACTGGTTTATAAAGAGCCATCCCAGAAACAAAGAAGTCAACGTCTGGAAGAGATAATGTTGGCTGCCGACTTTAGTGATCTAACCGGTACTCCTGAGATGGTTGCTATGTTACAAAACAGGGTACACCATTTGGAAGAAGTTAAACTACAGCATCAATTATATGATGTGACCTTTAATATCCATGCTCATATTGCTCAACAGCTATTTTTGCAGAACGAGTTGCATCGTTGCGGGGAAGAATTATTTTACTTGATTGAGTCAATTGCAAGTGTACAAAGCCGTGGAAAGAACCAGAATAAAACTAGATCCAATCTCAGCTGGTTTATAATGGCCAACGAAGTTGTTTGGCATCTACTTGAAGACAACAAAAGACCATTTTTGGACGTAAGTTTACAAAATGCCACATTCAGGCGTATTGAAAACACCGACTCATCCAATACAAATACTCTGGAAATTGAGTCCATGAAAGGCTCGAATTTGGCGCCAGGTTGCCAATTTGAAAACATTATTTGCCCGTATTTTAACAGTGAGTTTTCAAATGAACAGCTGTTACAGCAGAAATTTATTCGGGTCCATTGGGAATTAATGGAGGCTGTTGCAGGTATTCAGGTGGTTCAGCATTTTGAAATAAACTTGTTTCCATTAAGCTTGCAAGTCGAGCATGAATTAGCAAGCAAATTATTTGATTTCGCATTTCCTGGAAATGAGAATAAAGGGAACTTATTTAGCATGTATTCCAATCGTACTGAGCATTCGGATACAACAAATAAAGATACGGCCGAAAAGACACCCGGTCATCCTTCTGGAAACGAGGATACTTCAAAAAATGACTCTTCGCAAGAACTAGGGTTAGAAAAGTATTTGGATTTGGAAGGAAGAAGCGAGTTACATGAAATGTTGAATCGCGCTGGAAATAATATGTTGATAGCTTATTTCAAAATACCAAGCGTCATGTTACGATTGAGTTACCGTGGTACGAGTTCTTTAGGTTTAGAAAACATCACTGGTTTTGTTTTCTCCGTTCCTACTATAGAATACCGGAACGAGGTTTGTTCATATCTTGATTTGGCTGTTTGGATCAAGCGCGACTTAATACGCGCCGTACTTTCACATTCTGGTAAACTTTTGGTAGACAAAGTGAGGGGCAGTCATAACATAAAAGCGCATGAACGAGAAATGTCTGCAGAGTTACTGAATCTCCAGCAATTATCCGCTGAGCATCATCATCCCGTGAACTTAGAAGGCCTGGCAATGAATGCTCAATTGGCAAGTCTTCAAGAACCTACAATTATGGACAATTTGGAAGAGAATCGATCAGTTGTTTCGGCGGCTAGCAGAAGGATCGGCAGTACTAGGTCGTCTGAATCGCAGAGCCGTTTTTGGGAATATCATGGTTCACGAAGCAAAAAATTGGCTGGTATTATCAAGCGACATATTCCACATGCTAAAAAGAGTGAAAAGTCTCGCGTGAAGAGTTCTGAAGGCAATGACAGAAGTTCTACGTCTGGTGCTGTTGACTCTACTGGCGAGGAACGATATGAAACTGTCAAACGAGAATTAGTTCTTGGAAACCATGAAAATGCTCAGTAAGTTAGCAAGCTTACTTTCAAAAAGCAAAATATTTCATTGATGAGAATTCAGACTTAGTTATTTATTTGGTTGACTATAATCAAAAGATGAAAATATGTATTAGTACTACTGTCAAGTTGACATGTTTTTTGATAAATATATTTATTAAGCTGGTAATGTGAGTTCATAATGGGAAAATTATAAATGAAATTGGACACTAGTCATAATTGTTTACCATTTCAATTCATAACAGTTTTTTTAATATTCCGGAAAAAATACAAAAATCTTTGAGAAACTAATTATAAATTGGTAAGTGTTTATTTTGTAATCGACTCAAAGTTGAAGAATTAGACGAACTAGAAGACATCCTCACATAAAAATTATATGTATATATATATATTTTAAATACGAATAAATATACTCTGTTAAGCTATTTATTCTCACTTAACACCTATTTGAACTTGGCGTTAAGTCTTGATTGATTCAGCATTGTATGAGTTCACCGACCAGCTATAATTACAGTCATTGAAGCCCATCATTTACAAACCCTATCGTATGTCTCAATTAGAAATGCTCATTTTTGTCTCGGATGCACAACAATTCTGTGGTTTTTTAATTTAATTTTTTTGTTTATTTACAGTCTTTAATAATATAATACTAAATGCAAAAGGTAAAATTATTATAACAGAGTCACTGTTATATTGATTTTGGAGATTCCTCTTTTCTACCAATGTAAGGAAAGCATCAAAAACGGATATCAATTGATTAAAGCGGTTATTAACAGGGCATTTTCCCTAGATTTTCCTATTATTATTTCTTTTTCCCTTGCAGTAAATTCTTTATGAATGAAAATCTACCCCACATAAGGATATATCCACCAAAAAGGTCGTTTGAGAACAATAATACAAGTAGGCAGGATGATCAACTAGTTGCTACAAATAAAAATGTCACAGGCGCAAAACGACAACCTGATCGTCAAAGTTGTAGGTTACCGTTTTTGAAATCGGTTCTTTTTCAATGATAAATAGCTAACTTACATATGTAGCTGAAGTCGAACGTAGCTCGAGTGCACGAAGTCATTTTACCTCCACCAATTCAGAATTTCCAAACAATAGTTCAAGAGATGGATTAAATTTATTGGACCCGCTGTCACAGCATATAATGAGCCGCACTCGCTCAAGCAACAGTCCATCTAAAGGAAGCGGACAAAATCAATCAATAGCATCCCCACGTACATCCTTTAATAATGCAGAAAGAAGAAATCAAAATAATTTATCCTCTGGATCCGAAAATGAAGCAACTAGCGGTGGTAATATAGCAGATGTAGAACCAGTTCAGTCGCGGCCAGCTAATGGCCGTAGATCTTCTATTTTTTCACGGATTCTTGGAAACAAATCAGGAATTTTTAATAATCGAAACCTTGAAGATTACGCTGAGGATGATGATAAAGATGCTGTAGATGGAATTTCAAGAGTAGAAGGAAATGCAGCAGACCCCTTTTCTTGGATCCCTAAAGAAAAAAACCGGTGGGAAGGACCTTCAAAGTATATTCGTGTTCGCTCTCACAAAACAAAACAAAAGTCGTTTGGTCATTTATTCTTAGCTCAGGAACTCCATTGCAAACCAGCAATGGCGAGTGTTTATAACCATTATTATAATGCTACCCCTGATCCAATACCTTCTTCGTCCGATATTCCTCCTATGACTTCCTCTTCTCAATCGGCCATGCAGAATACCGAAGACGTTCAGCATGACATAGGTCTTTCTGATGACAATCCATACATTGACGAAATGCACCCTCAATATCGCCCTTCTTACACTCACCGCCAAAACAGAGAACCATCGATACATTCCACCACGATAGCTCAAACTTTAAAAGAAGACGAGAATCCAGTAAACTGTGCAATATGGGCTATGAAGTTCAGCCGTGATGGCCGTTTTCTAGC
The DNA here is from genome assembly GCA_029532395.1 of Schizosaccharomyces lindneri. Taxonomy (NCBI): domain Eukaryota; kingdom Fungi; phylum Ascomycota; class Schizosaccharomycetes; order Schizosaccharomycetales; family Schizosaccharomycetaceae; genus Schizosaccharomyces; species Schizosaccharomyces lindneri. The sequence goes on along the minus strand of JARFMH010000007.1, from coordinate 23,558 downwards.
TGTCGGAGGGCAAGACAACATTCTTCGAGTTTGGCAAGTTCTCGATAGAGGTCAAGATAATAATAATAAGACCGACCCTTCATTAGACCCGGGAAAATTTAGGTCGAAGCTTGATTTAGGCGCCCCTGTTTTCTCCTCTACCCCTGTGCAACAGTATGTAGGACACACTGCAGATATTTTAGATATTTCCTGGAGTAAAAACAATTTTTTACTTAGCTCGTCCATGGATAGAACTGTCCGTTTATGGCATCCTCTTCGAAAAGACTGCCTGTGCTGTTTCGAACACTCTGATTTTGTCACCTCAATAGCTTTTCATCCAAAAGATGACCGGTTTTTTCTTTCTGGATCCTTAGACTGTAAATTACGTTTATGGTCGATTAAAGACAAAAATGTAGCACATTGGAATGAGTTACCAGAATTGATCACAGCAGTTGCTTTTAGCCCGGATGGGGGTCTGGCAATTGCTGGAACATTTGTTGGCTTGTGCTTATTTTACGACACCAGAGGTCTTCGTTTTCGTACTCAAATGCATATTCGAAGTTCTCGAGGAAGAAATGCAAGAGGAAGCAAAATTACTGGTATAGAAACTCGCACGCGAATAATTGAAAATATCGCTGGTGATACAGAAATGCTTGTAACTACAAATGACTCTCGAATTCGAGTGTATAATCTTCGTGATAAGAGTTTTGAAATTAAGTTCAAAGGTCATTTAAACGAACAAAGCCAGAATAAGTCTTCTTTTGGTGAAGAATTACGGCATGTAATCTGTGGTAGTGAGGATCATCAAGTTTATATCTGGAATGTTCCAACGCCGCATATGCAGAAAAGCAAGAAACAATGCTATGAGCACTTTAAAGCCTCTTTAAGGCCGATTACTACTGCTGTTTTTGTTCCAAGCCGTACGAAACAATTACTGTTATCGGCTGGCGATCCACTTTATGTTGCAGCAATCACAGCTCGGCGGACCTCATTTAGCTCGGAGGCCTCATTCGATCCTTCAAGACTAACAAGTAATTTACAAACTCCAATAAACTCTCTTCCACAGGAACTGAATAATGGACATATTATTGTATGTGGGGACTTAGACGGTCGCATTAGGGTTTTTCGCCAGGATTGTTCTTTCGAAGCTAGAAATTCCCAACGGGAAGGAAACAATGAGGGTTTTAGTTTACCTTCTTTCGTTAAGAACAGGAGTAACAACAATTCTGTTCGTAGTCTTAAAAATATGACCTTACCTTTAAATAGGTCGAGACATCCTTCTGTGTCATCCAAACGGACTTCGCAGAAAGCGGAGAAACATGAGGATCAGGATGAGGATACACCAAATGGAACAATGACGGAGGATCAAGAAAGGGTTCATGGTATGGATGATTCTGAAGCAATAAAGCGTGTTGATATGATGATGCTACAAGAAGGGGCTTCTTCTATGGCTTACTACTCGATGAACGATTTGGACGTTAACAATACCAACGTTTCTAGAGCTCTGAATTATGCAAAGAAAGATGGGACGAGAAGGGAAGATGTTGAACAGCCTGATGCTGTAAAAGTTGCTTCATCTTTAGCACCTTCTACCAAGGATAAGAATAATCGATTCATGATAGACAGAGATCGAATGGAGTGCGCCAAATGCGGTAATTATCTATTTTACGTTTATAGGAAATTGCGAGATATAAATTCATTTGCATACTCGGTTACATGCTCTCACTGCGGTCAAAAATTGTATGCTCCTTCTGAGGATTACAAGGATGATTGAATTGTATTTCTCAATAGAAAGCTTCCAAAACTTATACTAGGAAGATAAGGAAAAAAGCTTTTGTACTATTCAAAAATTAATTATTTTTGTATATATTTTAAATTTGTTTTTTTGCTTGCTTGTTTAATAAATGAGGAGTCTTACCTCTTTTCTCGTCTCTAACCTAATGATGATCGAGTTTGGCTCATTGTGATGCTTTAAAAACCAATATCAATATTAAATTACTCGAGATGAATGGTGCATATTTATTGATGTTCTTTGATGGTGGTCATTTAATTATTTTTTTTAGGAGCTCTCATTAATTTTATCGAACGAAAGACTTTCCGTATAAATGAGAAAAGCACTGTAATTCATGCAAGTTCATGTTTACTCTGTGTTTGGAAGACTGTTGCTCGCATCTCAGATGGGAATTGCTCAACGTACATTTAAAATTGCTTTCTAATATACTATGCCATTTATTTTTTTGTTTTTTGTTCTAATTTAAGCCAAACCTTTTAATAAGAAGTCTCGCTTGAATACTTTGGGTTAGAGTAAAGATCATCCTTACCTACATTTCAGGAAGGTACGGTACGTACATCTTCACAGTCATGAATTCATATAAATTTTACGAAGGAATGGAAGATGAAGATATTAATGCTTGTGTGAGTATCATATACAAAGTCTGCTTTGATCAATGTACGATTACGTTTTTTGAAGCTTTCAATAATTTCACCAGCACGAAAAGTACCTTATACTTATAGTAGAGAAATCCTTTTAGATTTCTATACCTTGTACTTACGATGGATATATTACAGTGTGAAGTTAATGGGTACTAGGAGTAAATATGGTCGAGCATATTCATTCCGTAAGATTGGTCTACTAAGAAGCAAATCCTTTAAACTTGGATTCTATATCGTATATTATACTATCCGAGTTCTACTAATAAAGCGTTTCGATAGTGCTTTCTAGATTCTACCTCATAAATAAGGACATCAAATATTATTTTATTGGTATTTAATACAAGCATTTACACAGATTTTCCAGGTTGTCTTCCTATGTTCCAAAGAAACGTAGCTTTTCATTCATGCGTTCTGTTTATATTCTTTTATACGATATCGTAGGATCATGCTTAGGTCTCAAGCACATTCAAGTTAACTTCCATCTATTAAATATATATATTACCGTTAATTTATATGGCTGAAGGAGCTTATAGAAGGATAATTACTTGAAAGAAAAGAATTTTTTGACTGAAATTGAAGTTTACAGATTTCAAACACCAAGTGGGTAAATTTTTACGGTGAATCAAAAAGCTATACCATTAGCGGAACTTTGAAGCAATTAGAGATGCGCACTTTATCGTAAGTACTTTTAAATTTGAAAGTATTGTGCTTACAAGTTCACAGATGTCAGTCTTGCCGCCGTAGAAAGGTATTTCCTATTAAGCCGCTTTAAACTAGTTTTATAGATAATTAACGTGTTTTTTTAGATTAAATGTGATAGAAAATCACCTTGCACAAATTGCACACATTTAGGTGAGCAATGCATTCACAAAGATTTGGATAATAGGAAAAAACGGCATCCCCATAGCTATGTTCAGGCACTAGAGAGCCAGCTGGCAACATTAGAATCATTTCTTACGAAACTTAAGGATTCTCCTACAAATGAACGGCTTAAAATGCTAGAGTCGGTTACGTTTGCGGATCACCTTAGCAGTAATGGACGTGAAAACAATGCTTCAGATTTGCCAAAGGATGATTCAATTGATTTCCCTATATCTCTAGATATTCGAGGTCCAAACACTATAACTTTCTATGGACCTACCAATATTTATGGCTCTTCCTTACGTCCTTCTTCCGTTGATGCACCGTTTCAGGTAAAACAACATCCCATGTTTTCTCCGGCTATTACGTATTGTCTTAAGTTATTTTTCAAGTGGCAGTACACACAGTTTATGTATATTAATAGGGAAGCTTTTCTCTTGGATTATTATCATCATTATCACGATGGTAGATACTGTTCAGAACATCTGCTATACGCGATGTGTGCGTTGGGGAGTCGAATGGCTCCAGAGGCGGAAGTCGTTAATTCCTCTGACAAATATTATAGATTATCTTGGGATACATTAATGGAATACGGTTTAGGAAGACCCCATATTACTTCAGTTCAATGTTTGCTATGTTTAGGATTCTACGATATAGGTATGGGGAATAACTCTCTTGGATGGCTATTATCAGGTTTAGCTTTTCGAATGGGACAGGACTTAGGATTTCAATTGGATCCAAGAAAATGGTTCATGAACGAAATCCCTGTTATTTCTGCTGAAGATGCTGCGGTAAGAAGCAGAATATATTGGGGTAGCTATGTTGCAGATGTGTTTATAAGCTTTATTTTGGGGAGACCAACTACATTAAAGAAATCTGATACCAGCATTCCAGGATCCGTTAATTTACCTGACTTTGATGGGATTGATGAGTTTAAATGTGATTTAGGACCAGCCGCAAAACCAGCAACTCTATTTGTTATGCTTCTTTTATTAGTGGATCTTAGTCATATCGCTGATGCTATTTTGTTTGACGTCTTTTCCCCTAGTGATTTTCCATATGGTATCAATGCTAGACTTCAAAACTTAGGAAAGTATAATTTAGAATTGATGAAGTGGTATTTGAAACTCCCAGATGATGTTCGCTGGAAGAAGAGTGATCTGAAAATTCATGGTCAAAATCCAGATATGCTTGCGGTATGTCTTTACTATTATCTCATCCGGATTTGTTTGAATCGTCCATTTCTAGCAAGAAAGGAAATTACGTCTAATGATATGACTTCAAAGGTGATTTGTTTGGATTCTATTGAAGATATTAGCCAGCTTCTTAAATCTTATCGTGATGCGTTTGGTTTCGAATCAGCATCTTTGTTTATGGTATATGCCGCAATAGTAAGCTGCAGCGTACTTATTATGTTAAGGAATTCTTCAGTTATTTCTGAACGCTTAGATATTGAAGAAAAATTGAGATTCTTCATAATGGTCTTGCAAAAATCGTCGAAGTCCTGGAAGTTAGCTGCCAAATCGCTCACGTTGATTGAAACTAGTTTAAAAGACGAGACTAACCCTACTCCTGATGAAACTTCCATGCTTCCTAATTTGAATTCAAGGATTGTTCCGGAAGAATTCCCCATATTTAACTATCTTGATGAGACAATTAAGAATGAGTTTATTGATGATCAGTCAAATCTTGCTATCAATAACGAAGAGTATCGATCTTTTTTTGGAGGTCCTCCAGTTTTTATGACATCTGCATCTCATAATAATTTGTGGAAGGATACAAACATTCCTTTCTAAACTAAATATGACGATAGCATTCACAAAAGCGACGTACGTGCTTTTTTAATAAAAACAGTGATGATATTTAAAATCAAAGATGGCCAAACATATCTTCAATACTGTGTACGATTAATAAATTTTTTGGATAAAGTCATCTTCTAGCATACAACAATGAACGAAGAGATTCTCGAAAAATCGAATTTGTTTCCCTGGTTATTCCTTGACCTTAAAAGGATGTCTTATTTATTTCTGTTCTACTACTAAAAATTACCTAACTGTATTGATGCAAGGAATATGGATTGCATTGAATATTTGATAAAATACTTTGAAGTTACAATAAAGTACTCGTTTATACTTTAAATTCTCACGTAGATCTAGTTGATGGAGGACTCTAACAGAGGAAAGAAAATTTATAGTATACAAAGCTGTAAATAAAAAATTCATACAGTTGGAGAACAGCCATGCACGAAGGGCATATGAAGCTGCTTCACGTATGCCTACATAAAAACTACTATACCATTATAATGTTAATAATAGCTTTTACGAATCTGTTTCATTAAATAATTTATTAAAATATACTTAGCTGGATCTGTCAAATCTTCCAAGCTGAAAATTTGGTCGATGACTTCTGCAATATTTATGCTTGGTAACAACGTCTTTATCTAAATAACCAAATTTCTATATTTGACAGCTTCCTTGTTAAATGATACGCGTATCAAGTAAGTAGTAATATCGTATCCTGGTTAGGACAGTGTAAGAATTATAACAGAAACGAAAAAATTCTATCCAAAAAACCAATACCCTATATTTACAGCTTGTAAGCATGTTTACTCCAAGCACGAATATGTTTCCCATATTTATAAAAAATGAAGGGAATAGGCACCATTGCCACAGAAATAAATCCTAACACACTCGTAGCCCAGTGATCCCCCAAGTTAAGGTACATTGGCCGTGCTGCGAGTGTGACGCCTCCACTAGCACAGTAACGAACCACGGTCGCTGCGGCAAGCGCACTAGGAGCAATGTGTTGATATGAATCGATAATGTAGTTGTACGAAACGAAAAATACAATCAGCAAAGCAAAACCGAAAAAGCTGCTAGCTATCATAGGCACAATCCAATGAATGTGGTCAGCATAACAAGTCCAAGCCAACCAAAACATACTTATAGGAAGGACAAAAGCGCCAATGAAAAGGGGATACAGCCGATCTTCAGGACACATTTCAATACCTCTTCTTCTGTAAGCCCATAGGTACTGTTTATAAGTTAAAGGAGTCAAAAGGCCGGCAATTACAATACCAACACCGACCGCAATAAATGACAGACCTAACTCTCCATAATTAAATCCATATTTGGAATAAATAATTGGATATCCTTCAAAATTGATGTAGTTAATTATGTAGACGACTGTGAGATAAAGAGTAAAGCAAACAACAATGGGCTCAGTTATAAAAAGGGAAACTGATTGAGTAGCTGCCTGAAAGATTGCATTTTTCGGATCCCGTTCGCGCTCATGAATTGTATAATAGGCGGGATTTCCGGTAATTTTGCGTAAGTATCGAGCTTTATAATCCAGAATCGTATCACCATGTGTTTCAGGAAATAAAAAGAAAATAAGCGCTAAGGTACCTGCGGCCCAAATCATATTAATCCAAAATAGCCAACGCCAACCCAAGTAACTCTGTACTATGAAGTCACCCATAATAGGACCTATAATGGGACCCAAATACGGAAAAGTACAAAACCCTGGAAGGACATAAGTACGCTGAATGGGAGTAAACATATCACCGATTGTACCGCCGGCATTCGCAAGAGGTGTACTTCCAAACACACCTTGGAAAAACCTGAGAATACAGATAGTCCAAATATTTTGGGCGCATCCACCGCCAATTTGGAAAATAGTGAACAAAAGTAAGGTCAGGAAGTATACGATAAATCTTCCGTAAATACCACTTAATGGGGCAAAAGGAAGTGAACCAAAGCCAAAACCTACCAAAAACGTGCAAGAGCCAACGGTGGACACGGGTACAGAGGCATGGAGTTCATGAGCAGCTTGTTCAACACCGCTCGAATAGATACTGGAACCAAATGTTACAACAATCGTAATAATCGAAGTTTGGATAATAATCCACCATTTTCTAGCCATCGTCCAGTTGGACGGGTTCATAGCATCATCTACACTATCCCAAGTCACTAAATACGGATCCTCCATAGAACCTTTATTTACAACATGGGAATCCGGTTCCCCTTTCTCCAAATCGTCTTGTCTGAGTGGCAATGATGCTCCTAATGAAACCACCGACTTGTCTTCCTGACTTATAGTAGTTTGATTAGCAGCAACAGCACCGTCAGATTCGTTTACTTTAGGTGACTCATTTCTTTCAAGAAACGGACATTTCCCTAACTTCTTGTAATGTCGATCAAATTTCTTGCCAGTTGATAATAAAATTAAATCCATTTTTACACAGACAAATCTTACTTACTGTTTCCTGGCAATCTAAAATGACCGGTATGAAAGAAATGAAGTAGGTTGTTGGTGAGTTTATATGCTGCGAGAGTGGGTCAGCATCGTAAGTTTTTAGTATTAGAATATAATCTATATAGTTATCTATATAATGTTATAGAAAAAATCCTTAGTAAGCATAATTAGGCATGCTAATTAACTTACGATATTACTAAGAGCTCGATAAGATGATAGTATTGTATTATCCAATTTTTATTATAACCGACAGAATCCAACAACGAACATGTACGTTTTAAAATAGAAATGCACATATAATTAGAAATCTAACATAGAAAGTAATGAGTCTCATTGATTTTGAAAAGTATATACCTAGTACCTCGAGTTGAAAGCTCAAATCTTCAGATTGGAAGATTTGACTGATCTAGCTAAAGTACACTCTACATAGGTTATTTAGTGAATCAGATCCCTAAAACTAATTACTATCCATTCAAATAGTATATAACCTATCCAATTCCAATACAGTATCTTATAATTGACTGTTATTTTTCCACTGATTGTTTATTCTCAGAAACGAGAGAGAGTCCTAACTGAGACAGAGACAAATTCATATTCAATTTGGTAAGTTGAAGCAAAGCATGTTTGTAAATTCACAAGACAAGTAAGCTGCATGTGGAACTTCTATGCTTTCCTTGGGACAAAGACCCATCTCTGTCCAGAGACAAGAGGCAGCTTCGAATCTCTGAACAGTATTTGAACAGTATTTGATAATCTTAAGTTATCTCTGCGTTTTTTTTTTAAAAAAAAAAGTCAACCTATTCATTAAAAAACGTATAACCATCTTCAAGAATAGCTTTTCAGACAACAAGATTCGCTTAGTTTTAACCTCAATTTAAGCGGATGATGTTCCATAGAAAACTTGCATAAACATTAGTAGGCCTTAAGTCGACTAGCAAATTTGACAGCACCGTCGTCCTAGCTTTTGCGCTTGCTTTTCCTTTGTCGCTTGGCAGTTAGCAAATCGGTTTTTTGACATTCATTCCCTATTGATAAAAAAACCCGGAGAGAATTATAAACCGACACGTATTGATAGAATTTCATAGATCGTCCCTTTTTCCTTGGCATTCGTATTTTTGTAACAACAAATGAATAGTCCCATTTACATCTTAGGAGCTGGTAGTATTGGAAGCTTGCTTGCTTGCGAATTAGCAAGTATACCTTCTATACGAAGTGATATTGTTTTACTGCTCAGAAACCAAACGAGAGCTGAGCAATTTAAGGCAAAACAATCATTAATGACTATTGAACGCAACTTTGAACAAGGGAGCCCTCTATATCAGAAAAAACTGAAAGCTAAGTATCCCGCTGAATTGAACGTGGATACGATTGAGAATTTGATCGTCACCACCAAAACTGTACACACGGAAAATGCTCTCTCTAACTACCTTCCTTATTTAAATGAAAAATCCAACATTTTATTTGTTCAAAACGGTTTGGGCGTGATTGAGCACTTGAAAAGAGTGATATGGACTAACGAAAGCAAAACACCCAATCTTTACCAAGGAATCACCACCCATGGATGTTTTCAGAGACAAGATTTTCACTTTGTGCATGCTGGTTTAGGGAATTTAAAGATTGCCAAAGTTCCCTCCGTCGGCATATCCTCCTCGACCGATGGTGCTTGTTCCATGGTGGAAGAACTTATGAAATCCGAAACTCTAAACACAAGTTACTTGCCTTATGATGATTTAATCGTTTCTCAATGTGAGAAACTCGCTGTCAATGCATGTATGAACCCCAACACTGCTATTCTCGATTGTTTAAATCGAGAATTATCCAATATAGAAGCAGTTAAGCTTCTTTTCAAAAACATCATCACTGAGTGTGTAGATGTATTTTTTAGATGTATACCAAATTTGTCTGAAAACGAAAAAGCTAGACGAACACTGGATATTCCTAGACTCTTAGACGTGGTGATGTATACTGGTTTCCAACTCTGTGGTAATAATAGTTCTTCCATGAGACAGGACACTTTATATAAAAGAGACACGGAAATCGATTCCATCAATGGTTGGATTGCCAAGCTGGCAGACGAAGTTGGATACCCAGCTAATGTGAACAAGACCATTACTCTATTGGTAAAAGCTAGAACACAGATAAATCAAAGACGCACCTAAAAAATTCGTGGTTTTCTTCTGGTCAGGTTCTATATCTTCTAAAAAGATCATTTGGTTTAGTGTTGTCGTTTTATTTATTTTTTTTATACGATTTCACAGGACACAAAAAAGGTTAACGGTCTAAATTCATCAAAGGTCGAAAGGAGCGTTTAAATAGATTTAAATCTTAAAACTGAAGGTGAAAATTCATGCCTTGGAAACTATTAACAACCTAGAATGTGCATAGAAAATTGTAGAGTGAATAAAGATTGTTCTTTTGTAGGAATAGAGACTTGTTAGGGAGTTCAAACATTACTCATCTTTCTAAAAACCAAGAAATAGATTCTTTTTCGTATCGTAGGATGAAAGGGAGTCCTTTTGTTGCGTTTCATCCATTCCATAGTAAATACATGCAAAACTGTTCACCGTCTCTAGAAGTATATGTATGGCACCACATATGCCAATACAATGAGAAGTTACATACAGAACGTTTTTGAATTTCAGACTCCATACCTAGCCTTCTAAAATCAAGTGCACAACCATAAGAACTCAGGCGAATTCATCGTCTAAAAGAAGTTTTCTCAACAAATTTTCTGATAAATACAGTCATTGAATCAACAATGGAATGAAATACGCGCTTTAAAGGATTGAGCGTCCTATGATTCTGAAACTTCAATCACATACTTTTTTTTTTCTTTAGCCACATTGCAAGCTCCAACAACTACATGGGGTGGAAACAACTAGAGATTGACAAAGTTCATTTAGCATTAATTGTTACTGGAGTATTTATAACATTTTTTTGTTATACATCTAGAATTATTCGAGAATGGTTGCTGGTCGGTGAAGCAAGTACGTAAAGAATGTTTGTTGAAGACTATGGTTGATAAGAGTCTATACTTAATGAAGGTCTGACTCTTCATGTTTTAAATTTGCTTTTCAAATAAGCAATATCAATGATATGCTTGAAATGAACTCTAACAAGGTATATAGCGCTGGGCAGTCTGGTCGGTCTCATCTTTGGACCACATGCTGCCAATTTAATTAACCCAAAGTCATGGGGGAATATGGAATATGTGACTATTGAGATATGTAGGATGGTCATTAACGTTCGGGTGTTTGCTTCTGGCGTAGAATTGCCAGTCGCGTATTTCCAGAATCATTTTCGCAGCATCTTTATAATGTTGAGTATGATTATGATCTTTGGATGGTTGATTTCTGCTGGTTTCGCTTATGCATTGTTTCCGAAAATCACGTTTTTAGGCTCTTTGCTTATTGCAGGATGTATCACTTCAACGGATCCAGTTTTGTCGGCCTTGATTGTAGGAGAAGGCCCCATTGGGAAGAGAATTCCTCAACAAATTCGTGCATTATTAATTGCAGAGTCTGGATGTAATGATGGTATGGCAGTTCCGTTCTTAAACTTTGCCCTGAAACTGTTGACTGTGAAGCCTTCCAAGGACGCTGGTCGAGATTGGGTGTTATTGATTGTTCTTTATGAGTGCACATTCGGGATCTTTTTTGGATGTGTATTGGGTGTATTGTTGGACAGATTGTTGAAATGGTTTCAAAAGCTGAAATTCATTGATGCGAACAGTTACTATTCGTTGTCCTTTGCTATTCCCTTGATGTGTTCGGGTATTGGCACTATTCTTGGGATTGATGATTTATTGCTTTCGTTTTTTACGGGGGTGATGCTTGCATGGGACAACGTGTTTGTTGATAACATGTCGGAATGCTATGTACCGCCGTTCATTGATCAAACCTTCAACTTGTTATTCTTTACATATTTTGGAAGTATTATTCCCTGGGAAAAATTTAACTGGATCCAAATGGAGCTTTCTGTTTGGCGGCTTATTGTATTTACCATTCTGATTTTCTTCTTTCGGCGCATTCCAGCTGTCTTGCTATTTAAACCGCTGATTCCAGACATTGATACATGGAAAGATGCCTTGTTTGTTGGTCACTTTGGACCTATTGGCGTATGCGCCGTGTATATGTCTTTTGTCGCAAAGTCCATGCTTACACCAAACGAAATTGAAGACTCAGTTTACAAATCTACCGAAGAGTTTTCCATTCTTCATGAAGTATTATGGCCAATTGTTAGTTTTGTCATCTTGTCGTCCATCATCATTCATGGGTTTAGTGTGCCGATTCTTATTTATGGCGAGAAATTGAAAAATTTATTGATACAACGACGACGCAAGGCGGATAATCCAACGATTCCAATGCACGAAACGCCAACTGAATTTTCCAAATCCAAAGAAAACCATCCTTCGTGAGCGACTTGTCGCACTTGCATGAAATACTTCCTCATTTGAAATTAAACTGGTTTCGCTTTCATAAATCTTACCGAACGAATATAAAAAAGAAAAATTCGCTTCAACCAATACATTACAGTATTGGATAAGTCTTATTTACCTTTTACTGAAAACATTTGAAACGAAGCCTTTTTTCATATGACGATAAAACCATTCTCGAAACATTAAACTGGATCTTGATTTTCTTTTACGTTTCATCTACTTTTTCTTAATTCTTTTATTATAATTCTTTATGGAAATACCATTTCCAGCTCAGCTCTTCCTTTATTTTTTTTTCTTACTCTTCCCATCTCTTAATGTTTACATTTTCGCAAGCAGACTTTGTGGTGTCATAGCTTATGTAATTATCTTTAAACTATGCTGAAGCCAATGCTGAGCGATGTCATGCTAAGATGATCAAACCCTTTACTATGATTTCTTTCAAATCAGATTGTTTGCATCCCAAATCGATGAAGAATGGAATGTTCCTACTTAGAAGACGATGGTTAAATAAAAGAAAAACATTGATTTTAGTTTCTTTCGTCGCGTCCAGATTTTTACGCTGTATGGTCTCTACATCTGACTGTGTGAACCTTTTAAGAGTTGAAACAGTTCCTTGAATAGAAGTTGGATTTTAGTTAATGAGTTTCTGCACAGTCCAGAGACTTGCTGAACTAATCAAGTAGTGATCCTTTGAATTATTTAGTCAGATCACTTTAATCACTTGCATCTTTTCATTTCAAGACTCTTACTTTTGACTAGACATATACTTCTCTCCTCTATATGAGACGACAATGTTTCTTTTGACAAAGTTTCTTTAAATCAAGAATTTTGTTGGTTACGTTTTGTAGGAAAGAACTCGTTTGTATTGTTGTGATACAAGTTTTTTCCTTGACACCTGACAGAGAAAGATTCTAGACAATTTCCTCTGAATGGAAGAATCTAAAACATTGTGCGTTTCTACAATTTAAGAAGCGAGGTAGAATTTTACGAGCTACTGTAGGATGCTGTTTACTGACGATCTGTTGCGGTATCCATATAACTAAAATAAAATTGTGGTCCGAAAGACTTGCCGATATATACAGTAGGAAAGAGGCGGCCTTTTTTTTCAATGATCAACATTATATACATTCAGAATCTTTATTTGGGGATGCAGGGATGATGCATGAAATGATTCGCGTGAATATTCCATTGATATGGTTCTATGTCTGAGAACGTGGAACGTACTTACTTGGGTATCATCATATCGTCTACGAATCGAGATGGGAAGAGCCCAGCCCCTCTTCTCGATCTTGTTTGTCGCAAAATCTTTGCGAAGTCTTCCGTTGTATTAGTATTGTTCATACTAGGAACTACGCTAGAATTATCCAAATGAGCTAGTGATTGTCTCATTTTCGTTGTTCCGATCCAACTCGTGTGTCCTCGAGTAGAGTTGCATCCATGAATTCGTTCATCCTAAAAGGTCGTGCGTGTAGTCGTTCATCTCACAGTCGGACCAGGACCAAATCATGAATCGCTAGTACATACATACGCAGAAGAGCTCGGAAAGACTGACTGCCATGAAAGAAAATAAACTCATAGGCATCTCTACCAAACATAAACAAAACAAAACAACAATAAAAGCAATAAAGATGTCGTTCTTTTTCCTGGAAAAATGACACTGTTATGATGTATACTCTCGTCGGCTTTCGGCATGTCTACTGAGAGAACGGAATTTGCGCTATCGAAACGTTTGTACACGTATTCTACCGTTCATACAAATAAAAAATTGTGATTTACATGAAAAAGGAATTTTTAAAAACATAAAAGACTTTGCAGGAATTATGCTAAAAAACCGGCTTAGCAAACAATGTAAACAAAACGAAAAAGCATCGTACATCATTGACTTCGTCATCTGCGGCTGGGGTAAGAGGGTTTCAAACGAGGCAGTGCTACTATACTCATTAAAGTTTCATGTTATCCTTCTCGTGCATTTTGATTTGACCAGGAATGCGTTTGCTCCCACCTTGTACCGCTTAAGTTGAGCAACTACGTAATGTGGAGAAATTATATAAACACCCTCGATTTCCCTGCCAAAAAGCCAAAAACCAAAAAAAGAAGCCCTTTACTTGAAACCTCTAGAAAAAAAACACTGTAAAAATAGTTGTCTCTTTTACCTTCTTTAGAAGTATTATTTATCGATTCGTTAATTTTCTCTTTCTCTCCATTTCTTTTAACGACTCTTTCCTGACTTGTTTGAAAAAGAAATAGAAAAGCTACTGCTTATTATAAAAAGAAAAACGCAAGGATCTTTTTGTATATACATTTCTTTTCCCCCCTTTTTTTTTTTCTCTTTTCTTATCTTTGTCTTGTCTTTAAAAATTCTCCCGCTTTGATTTAGCATCCTTTTGATTTTTTTGAATCCTTGCTTTCTGGGTTGCTTCTTTTTCCTTTTTTTTTTTTTTTTTTCACGCTAATAATACCTTTGACTGCTTTTTGATTTTTATAATCATCTATCTTTTCTTTCCTTTCCTTTTTTATTTTATTTTAAAAAAGCTACCAATTTAGTTATCCATCCTATTTCGTTTTCGAATTCTACCTCCTTCTTCCCTCCCAAAGTATCCTGATTAAGAAGTTCATTCTTCACTGTTTTCTTCTTTTATCGCTTTTATTTTATCATGTTTGGGTTTTTTCGTAAAAGATCAACCCAATTAGTTTTGGGTGCTACAGCTCTTGCTGGTGGTGCTTATACGGTTGCGGTCTTTTCTAAGTCGCCAAATAACAATGCTGAATATAACAAGGCATTCTATAAACCATTCCAAAAAGAATTGGAACCTCCTCCATCTCGTGAATCCCTTCTGGACCGTATCAAGTCAACTCCAAAATATGATGTTTTGATTATTGGAGGTGGTGCCACTGGTACTGGTGTTGCTGTTGATGCCGCTACTCGTGGTCTCAATGTTTGCTTATTGGAAAAAACTGACTTTGCTGCTGAAACTTCTTCGAAATCCACCAAAATGGCCCACGGTGGTGTACGATACTTGGAAAAGGCTATCTTTAAACTCTCTAAAGCCCAATTGGACTTGGTCATTGAAGCTCTTAATGAACGTGCAAACATGCTTCGTACTGCTCCCCATCTTTGTTCTGTATTACCTATTATGATCCCTGTCTACGAATGGTGGAAGATCCCTTATTACTATGCTGGATGCAAGTTGTACGACTGGTTTGCCGGTTCCCAGAATTTGCGTGCCTCTACCGTGTTTTCCCGTGAAATGACGACTGCAATTGCTCCTATGCTTAACGACTCGGAACTCAAGGCTTCTTGCGTTTATCATGACGGTTCTTTTAACGATGCAAGAATGAACACAACCCTTGCTATTACCGCTGTTGATCATGGTGCTACTGTTTTGAATTACATGGAAGTTAAACAATTAATCAAGTCTCCCGAAAACAAGGTCCTTGGTGCCATTGCCGTGGATCGTGAAACCGGTGTGGAATATGAAGTCAAGGCTACAGCCACTGTGAATGCTACTGGACCCTATGCTGATAAGATCCTAGAGATGGATGAAGATCCAAATGGAAAGCCTCCCAAGACCCCCCAATTTCCTCGTATGGTTGTTCCATCCTCTGGTGTTCACGTTGTTTTGCCCGAATATTACTGCCCTAGAGATACAGGTTTGCTTGATCCAGCTACCAAGGATGGCCGTGTTATGTTTTTCCTTCCCTGGCAAGGTAAAGTTTTGGCTGGTACTACTGATAACCCACTTAAGGAGGCTGTCTCCAACCCAGCTCCCTCAGAAGAAGATATTCAAGACATTTTGAATGAATTACAAAACTACATTACTTTCCCTGTACAAAGAGATGATGTATTATCTGCTTGGAGCGGGATTCGTCCTTTGGTTCGTGACCCTTCAACTGTTCCCAAAGGTCTTGACCCAAGCACATCAAGTACCCAAGGTTTGGTACGCTCTCACTTGATTTACACAACTGAAACTGGGCTTGTAACCATCAGCGGTGGTAAATGGACTACCTATAGAGAAATGGCTGAAGAGACAGTCGACAAATTGCTCAAGGACTTTGACTTTGAAAGAACCTTGAAACCATGTCAGACGAGACATCTGATTTTAGTTGGTGGTGAAGATTACACCAAGAACTACTCTGCCAAGTTGATGCACACTTACCATATTCCACTCACATTGGCAAAGCATCTTTCCCATAACTATGGTACCCGTTCTCCTCTAATTTTGGAATTATACGTTAAATCAGATATCAATAAGTTACCTGTTGTCCTTGCAGGCAACAAGAGTTTTACTCCTTCTAAAGAATCCGTTACAAAGAACAATGAATTATCTTATGCTTCATTCGATGAGCCTTTTACTGTTGCTGAATTGAAGTACAGTTTGCTTTACGAGTACACGAGA
The DNA here is from genome assembly GCA_029532395.1 of Schizosaccharomyces lindneri. Classification (NCBI taxonomy): domain Eukaryota; kingdom Fungi; phylum Ascomycota; class Schizosaccharomycetes; order Schizosaccharomycetales; family Schizosaccharomycetaceae; genus Schizosaccharomyces; species Schizosaccharomyces lindneri. The sequence continues at coordinate 7,193 of JARFMH010000007.1, read as the reverse complement.
ACCCCCGCTGATTTTATAGCTAGAAGATCAAGACTTGCATTCTTAAACGCAAGAGAAGCATTGAGAGCTGTTGACGGTGTGACCACGATTATGAAAGAAGAATTTGGTTGGGATAATTCCACAGCTCAACGCCTGAGAGAAGAAGCTAGAGAATACATCGCCAAGATGGGTCTACCTCCCAACTCTGATGATTCCTTAGTCCCCAATAGTAATAAGCAACTTGAAGTCTATTCTAGTTAATGCTTGTAACAAGTTCGATTTTTGTTATATGATAAGAAAACCCGCACTCATGGTTCTTTGGCTTTCTTGTCTTTGCTCTTGTCATTTTTTATTTCTGCTTTTTTTATTTTACGATTAATGCTTGCTATGATGTACCTCATCTGCAATAGTAATGAATTATTTTTTTGAATTATTTTATTTTGAGTACTTAGCATCTAGTTTGTATATGTAGTGACAAGTAGTGACATTGAAGCAGTAGGAAATGAATGAAAGTGGGAAGTTAAGATTCCTTTGAAATCATTGTGAGACGAAGCCGCTAGAAATAATGGTCCATAGTGAATCCAAAGTTTGTCTTATCAAATTTCCAAGAGTAAAAAGTAAGAGCAATTAATTATGTTAATGTAAGTTCGTTTGTTTCTATGGTAGTCATAGTTACGTAACATTTCATAGAAGAATTGTTTAAAAAGAAAAAGAAATAGATGAAAAAATCGCAAACATGCTGCTGTCTTCAACTCTACTAGCATTAGCAATTGCACCAACAATATGGGCTTTGGATAATGGCCTAGGTCAAACACCTCCGATGGGATGGAACTCATGGAACCGTTACACCTGCGACATTAATGAAAATGTGATCTTAAGCAATGCCAAAGCTATGAAGGAAGCTGGCTTATTAGAATTAGGTTACAACTATATTGTCATGGATGATTGCTGGTCAAAACGAGAACGCGATCCGGAGACAGGAGAAATTGTTCCTGATCCAGAGAAATTCCCGCATGGGCTCGAGAGTATGATTGAAGAAATCCATAACATGGGGTTCAAGTTTGGTATGTACTCTAGCGCTGGCAAATATACATGTGCTGGATATCCCGGATCGTTGGACCATGAAGAAATTGATGCCAAGAAATTTGCTGATTGGAAAGTTGATTATTTAAAATACGATAATTGCTTTAACCAAGGACGCAGCGGCACTCCCCTTATAAGCTATAAGCGCTATGAAGCAATGTCGGAAGCTTTAAACAAAACTGGTCGTCCCATTTACTATGCTTTATGTCAATGGGGTGAAGATCAAGTATGGAATTGGGCCAGCACTGTAGCAAATTCTTGGAGAATCACAGGAGACATTTATGACAGCTTTAATCGATATGATATTCGTTGTCCATGTGAGACCTATGACTGTCCCAGTTTACAAGGATACCATTGCTCGATCATGAACATTGTGAATAAAGCAGCTCCTTTGGTACAGAAAACTGGTCCTAACAGTGGATGGAGTGATATGGATATGTTGGAAATTGGAAACGGGGGCATGACTTATGATGAGTATATTACTCATTTTACCATGTGGGCTGTCCTGAAATCTCCTATATTTCTTGGTAACGATGTTAGCAATATGGCACAAGAACATTTAGAACTTGTGAGTAATCCTGATGTGATTGCTGTCCATCAGGATGTATCTGCCCCTGCTAACAGAATGTGGAAGAAACCGTTTGCTGACAGCTTTGTGCATCTATTTTCTGGATCGCTTTCTAATGGGGACTGGGTTGTTGCCGTTATTAACGAAGCTAATGTGCCGTTGGTAGAAATGAGTATCCTATTTTCTGACATTTTTATTGATAATCGTGACAACGCAAAGTTTGTATGGAACGCAAAAGACTTATGGACAAAAGAAACAACGACAGCAGCTCGACATTTGAACGCTGATGTTGCACCTCATGGTACTCAAGTTTGGCGTCTCCAGAAAGCTACACATAACTCACACAACTACTATTGGGTAGGACAAAACCAGAATTGAAACAAAAAGGGTTTTGTGTAGGATTGGCAATGGAGTGTGATATTTTTTAACCGAGAGAAAGTAGGAAGTGGAAGTGCAAAAACCTTTTTATTCATTATTAATTATAAAAAAAATGCTAAGAATTTATAGGGGCCTCAAGAAATAAATTGAACTATGACTTACTGTTTTATGAGCTGCTCTCGCTCCTTTAAGGCGGCAGCAACAGCAGGACGCTGAATAAGGCGCTGATGCCACGCATAAGTCTTTGGAAATTCCTTTTCAAAATCTATTTGAGGAAGGTCTTCCTTGAATTCGTGTCTGCCTGGGCCGAAAATTGCTGGCAACAAACTGTTCCAAGTCACAAAAGACAAGTCGGCGATCGTACATTTGTTAGCAACAAGGTATTCTTTGTCTTGAAGAATTGATTCTAACACACCGAGCACACGCTTAGTTTCATTCCTATATCTGGTAATGGCCGACGTAATAGGTTCTGGATGGTAAAAGTTGAACCAGGAAGCTTGTCCCCAGATGACACCTTGGCCGGAAGCTTGGAAGAAGAGATATTGAAGCAAATGATGATAATCGGGATGATCATGAGACAACGATATTTTTCTTTCCGTGTCGTACTTGTCCGTCAAGTACGCCAAAATTGCGTCGGATTCCCAGATAGCAAACTCTCTGTTTTTATGATCGACTAGTGTAGGCACTCTTCCGTTAGGATTGTAAGCAAGGTGCTTTACGCTCTTTTGTTCATTTTTCCCAAAGTCATAAAAGACGGTGTCGTAAGAAAGATTCAGTTCTTTTAGAGCAAGAGCTACCTTCCAAGGGTTCGGGCCGCCTTTGTGAGAAAAGAGAGTAAACTGTGCTATTTTACTAAGAGTATTTGAAGCAAACATTGGAAATAATGGAAATGGAGATCTCGAAAATTAATATTTTACACATCACTACGTCATATTAATGATTTTACGAAATTTGTTTGAATACGGAATAGAACATAGTAGTAGAAGGATGAAAAAAAAAGGTATTTATTTGTAGTAGCCAGGCTTTTTGCATTGTCTTTTAATATGGCGAAAATGGCGGAGTGTAAGTATTTATGAGATTCTACTATAACACACGAAAGCAATTGACGATTACTTTTTTTAATTCATGTTATCTATTTTCAATGTTAGCATCGTCATTTTCCTAGTGTTGTTTCTCTGTTTACTTTTTGTAATAAACCCTTGTTTGGATGATAGTATTACGAATAATTACACCGAGATTCCAAATATGTATTATTGTCACAGATGGACTATTTCTTGTTTAGAGAATAAACAAATCAGTGGAAAAATATGGGTCAGTTATGAAAAACTGTACTTAGAATTAGATACTTTTGTACTATTTACAGAATAGTAATTAGTTTCCAGAGATCTGATTCACTAAATAACCTATGTAGAGTGTATTTTAGCTAGATCAGTCAAATCTTCCAATCTGAAGATTTAGACTGAGAAGTAGAGGTATATATAGTATTCCATGTTTAGTAAGCCTATTAATACTTTCAATTATAGACTTTTGACAATTGTAGTCTTCAAAAATGAATATTTTTCATTTTAATAAGCTACTTGATAATACAATGGTATTATCGTATTACACTTATGACACCTCCCGTCCTAAAATGCTTTCACTTCCTTGAATTGAAAGATCTTGTTTTCGGTGCGGTTCAATGAGATGAAGCGCTGTGGTTATTGTAAGTTTATTAGGTGCCTTCGAATAGTGCTAGTTGGGATCCAAGTTACTGAAGAAAGATCATCATCTGCGAGTCTAATACGGTAGAGACAGTAAAACAATGATGGATTCTCCTTGTTATCGACATCTAGTATGCGATCGATAGTTATATTTGTAAGAAAATTGTTGGCATTCTCATCTGAATTGTATGGTTCGAGTTCAGACACATGAAATGATGCAGGGTACCTTCTGCGTATTTCGCGAGGAAAATGTAGCTTGTAATTGTTTTCAGCTATTTTTTCTCTGACTTTAAATGGTCCGACGAACGTGGGTTCTAATTTGTTGTTCTGATGGAAGAATCCTATCTTGCCATTTTTTATGAGTACTTGGTCACCAGGTCGGAATTTTGGAGGTAGTTCCGTTTTGCGATTATACTATTTTGCATAGCGCTTATTCGCGTTTCTTATATGTTCTCGTATTTCGCCGACGGGCTGTGGTCGTGCGGATGGAGTGTATGTACCGATATCATGTATCATTTGCATGTCCCATTCAGTAAGAATTGGTTGAACTCCGAATGCAGCTCTGGCAGGACTTGTTTTGGTAGCTTAATGCTCAGAGGAATTATAACATAGCTGTGCGTTTTTCAAGTAAGTAGTCCAGTTTTGTGAATTTTCGTTCATATAGCATCGAAGGTATGTTTCCAAGATTTGGTTGACACGTTCTGTTTGTCCATTTAATTGGGGGTGATATCCAGAGGATAACCTGAGAGTGACTTTTTGCTCTTTGAGGTATTTTCTCCATTTGTCGGAAATAAAAACGGGTCCGCGATCTAAAACTATGTCTAATGGATTGCCGTACACTGAGGCAATATGTTCCTCAAATGTGTGAATCAGTTGTTCTGCTGTCATGGTTTTATTGCACGGCAGAAACCAGGCCATTTTTGTAAATCGATCAACAATTGTCAAGATTGCATCTTTCCCTTGAGACTCGGGTAACCCAGTGATAAAATCCATTGAGTAGTGCCGAAAAGGCATTTCTGCAATTGGCAGTGGTTGTAATTGATCATAACGTTGATGATTCCGAATTTTATGGCGTTGACAAATGTCACAGTTCTTTACATATTTTTGTATGTCGCTTGTCATACCTTGCCAGTAGAATTTTTCACGAATTCGATTGATTGTGGATAGCTTTCCATGGTGTCCTCCTGAAACTGGATGATCGTGAAATTGGTAACATATCAGTTGAGTTAGTTGCTGGACTTTGGGTATTAAAATCTGTCCTTGCTCATTCATGATGAGTTGGTTGATCACAGTATATTTCGGATTATTTGGTTCTTCATCAAGAATTTTTTGAAATTTTTTGTGATTGGGATATTCTTTCCGTATGAAATCGAAAACATTTGTGAGGTGATCAGTCTCAGTTACTCGTTTTATCATTATTGTTTTATAATCAGGACGTCGTGATATTGCGTCTACTGGTTCATTTTTTCGACCGGGGCGATAATGAATTTCGAAATTATAGAGTTCTAGCTCTGTTGCCCATCTATTAATTTTAGATCGAGTATCTGTGCGAATCCTTGTAAACATAGATGTTAGATTTTTATCGTCGGTTAGTATTTGAAATGGTCTGTCTGTATTTGCTAAAAAGTGATACCATTTTCGGAGAGCTGTTATGATAGCGTATGCTTCTTTTTCCCATGTTGGCCATATACGTTGTCGATCGGTGAATGTTTCGGAATGAAAAGCGACTGGATGAAAAATGTTATCGTCGTGTTTTTGTGAAAGTATTGCTCCTATGGCGAAGTCTGAGGCATCTGTTTCCAATCTAGTTTCTTTAGTTGTATCGAAATGTCTGAGTATAGAAACATTTTCTAATTCACGTTTAACATTGATAAAGGCTTCCTGTTGCCGATCAGTCCATTTATACTTGACATTCTTTTTTGTTAAGTCGTACAACGGTCTTGCTAGCTTCGACAGATTTGGCATAAATCGTCTAGAATAATTTACGAATCCAAGAAAGGATTGTAACCGTCGTAATGTGTTAGGTTCTGGCCAATTTGAAATAGCGTGAATTCTTTCAGGATCAATTTCGATTCCTTTTTTTGAAAATATGTGACCTAAAAATTTTACTTTGCTTTGGAAAAAATTGCACTTTTCACGGTTTGCATACAAGTTTGCTTCTTGTAATTTTTGAAATACTTTTCTTAAATGTATTTCATGTTCCTTCTCTGATGAGGAAAACACGAGGATATCGTCCAAATAAACGATAATAAATATTCCTAGATACGGGAAAAGCACTCTGTTAATATATCTTTGGAAATTTGCTGGCGCATTTGTTAGTCCAAACGGCATTACCGTATATTCAAATGCTCCAAAGGGTGTTTTAAAGGCAGTCTTGTGTTCATCGCCTTTACGAATCCTTAGCGAATGGTATGCTTCTTTCAAATTGATGGTACTGAAAATCTTGGCGCCGCTTAGCCAATTTATAATTTCTTCAAAATTTGGTAATGGATAATTATCCCTCTTGGTTATTGCATTTAGTGGTTTATAGTTTATGACCATGCGATATTTATCAGTTCCCTTCTTTGGGATGATGAGTGGCGCGCACATAAAATTGGATGAGCTTTCGCGAATTCTGCCTTGATCTAATAATTCCTTCACCTTTTCTTTCATTGTTGTTAATTCCTTTTGAGTATAACGTCTTAGCTTCGGTGCATAATCTGGTAATTCTTGTGTAAGATCGATCTTTAAATCACTAGGTGAGTTCTGAGGCAGTGGAATATTTGTTTCTTCAGTAAATAGTTTGTTGAATGGTTTCATTAACTGCGAAGCCTTGTTTTGGTATTTCTCTCGATTGACAATTTCGATGTTTTCTATATTTTGACCAAATAGAAAATTCAAGTTTCCTAATTTCCAAACTCGATGCATGTCTCCTTTTTCGTATCCGTTCTCTAGAAGTTTTCTTCTTTGTTGTGGAGGACAACCCATATAAGTGTGGATTTTGTATTGCAAATCTTGATCTTGTTTGAAGAGCCAGTTCCGGTAGTCTGGAGAATCTAGATTCCATTCTACCAATTGGTCCAGATGTTCCTCAACAATGTCTACCCAAGATTCATTGTTTGCCTTTTGGAAAACTTGTTCGAACACATATTCGAATGTTCTATTTTTTCCTGGTATTTTCACCAACTCGGCAATTTGCCTTTGATGATGCTTTTGTGTATGATAGTAAAGATAGGTAATCTTTTCTCGGTCAGTGGGGAACACCGGTGATATTTTGTTAAAAACATTCGTTAGTTTCCTCTGAAATTGGCTTGGAGTGTGATCCTCAGGATCAAAGATTTCGGGTTCCACTTTATCGAGTCTCCTTAAATATGTTTGGTACTCCTCTCCATATTCTTTCATGCATAATTTTACCATATCCATTGGTTCTTGTGGAATGTAATCTTCGTCAATTTCCATTTGGTGCATTTTTTCGGTTACTCTGCTTTGATTTATCGCGTTCATTT